>OY757014.1:161375079-161874522 GCA_963580285.1 Lucinisca nassula | reverse complement strand
GATACTCGTTAGAACCGCCTCGATGAGGCGGTTCTAACGAGTGCCCAAAATCTATCTTTTGAGCAGAAATAAGAAAAATATCACACTTTTTTCATGATAAAATTGTCATTTTTTCGGTGATAGAGGTGGCAATGTATTTGTATAGGCGTGTTTGCGTACTGGAGGACAGAGATGAGACAAGGATGAGGATTACATAGAATGAAATAAGTGAAATGCTGGAGCAAAAGAAAAACAATTTTATAGACATAATTATATTAAACAGACGACGAAAATAGTATCACCTGTACACACTGGAGGAGAGCCTGACCAGATTCCCGGGTATACGCACCGCCTAGAAACATCGCC
This sequence comes from Lucinisca nassula, assembly GCA_963580285.1. Taxonomy (NCBI): domain Eukaryota; kingdom Metazoa; phylum Mollusca; class Bivalvia; order Lucinida; family Lucinidae; genus Lucinisca; species Lucinisca nassula. The sequence continues at coordinate 161,874,177 of OY757014.1, read as the reverse complement.
ACTTGTCAAAGTGTAGCATGGGTCACATGTGTAGACGACTTCATCGCGCGGATTGTAGACTGATTTAACTGGGTTAAATGAAGAATGTTCCACGCCTTCAGGCAAATCACATGGTACTGAAAACACAAGTTGGCATTACCATCATATCAACAAGCCTGTGTATAGAACTTAATATAGAGAAAACTGGGGTGTACAATTGTATACAATATTTTGCTCATTACGAAAACACACCTATTCAAATACATTGTAAATTTTACGCCGAAAAAAAAAGAAAAATGTCGGATAAAAGTCGTGATATATTTCTTATCTCTGCTCTAAAATATAGATTGTATGTACTCGTTAGAACCGCCTCATGCATATAGGCTTTGGTTACTCGTTAGAACCGCCTCCATGAAGCGGTTCTAACGAGTATCCACAATAGATTGTAGGTACTCGTTAGAACCGCCTTATGCATATAGACTTTGGGTACTCGTTAGAACCGCCTCCATGAGGCGGTTCTGATGAGTACCAACAATCTATATTTTAGAGCAGAAATAAGTAAAATAAGAATTACCCATGTAAAACCCATTTTAATATATAAAAGTGGGGTTCAAGAGGGTCAAAATGATATAGGCGTGTTTTCGTGGTGGTGTCTCTTCTCCAAGTCATAGGCGGTGGTTATTCGTCTCAACTTAGTCAATTACAACGAGCACAACCAACATTGATAATAAAACTATCACCAAAGTTCATCTAACGAACACCCAAAACCTATGTTTGGAGTATAAATAAGGTTTACCACATGTAAACCCGAGTTTTACTATATAAAGTAGGGTTCAAGGGGTTTATAGCTGTCCTCATTACCTACAAGAGGATCCTATCACAAACAAAGTTGCTCATCACGTGAACAAGTCCGTGAAATGAAGACCCCCCTAAACCCCACTCTATATAGAGAAAACTGGGGTTTACGGGGGTATTCAGTATTTTTACTTATTTCTGCTCCAAGACATAGGTTGTGGGTACTCGTTAGAACCGCCTCAATGAGGCGGTTCTAACGAGCACACACAACCTATGTTTTGGGCATTTGTAGGAAAAATATCAAGGTTTTTCGTAAGAAAAATTGCCATTTTGGAGATGTGAAAAATGCACTATGTCGCACGGGTGTGTTATCGTAATGCTATTGCCCAGAAACATTTTCCGCATTATATGTCTATGGGAGACATAGACGAGACAAACGTCTCTGATATATGTTAATAACATATAAAAAGTAGGACGGAATCTACGGAACCCGGGAAGGGACATGATTTTTTTTTATTTTATAAGTTGTGCGCAGAAGATAATATCTTGTGCGGACAAGATATTATCTTGTTCGGACAACATATTATCTTGTGCGCACAAGATATTATCTTGTGCGGACAACATATTATCTTGTGCAGACAAGATATTATCTTGTCCGCACAAGATATTAAGTTGTGCGAACAAGATATTATCTTGTCCGCACAAGATAATATCTTGTCTGCACAACATAGATCTTGTGCAGACAAGATATTATCTTGTTCGCACAACTTATTATCTTGTGCGCACAAGATATTATCTTGTCCGCACAAGATAATATCTTGTGCGCACAAGATAATATGTTGTCCGAACAAGATAATATCTTGTCCGCACAAGATAATATCTTGTTCGCACAACTTCCCAAGATCTATGTTGTGCAAACAAGATAATATGTTGTGCGGACAAGATATTATCTTGTGCGGACAAGATATTATCTTGTTCGCACAAGATAATATGTTGTCCGAACAAGATAATATGTTGTCCGCACAAGATAACATCTTGTCTGCACAAGATAATATGTTGTCCGAACAAGATAATATCTTGTCCGCTCAAGATATTATCTTGTTCGCACAACATAATAAAAATAAAAAATCATGTCCCTTCCCGGGTTCCGTAGGAATCGGAGAATATGAAATTTGATTTTTTTTTCCTTCATTTATATTTATGAGTGATTTTATCACTGTGAAACTATTATAACTGGAGTTGTAAGCTTGTATAGCTTACAATTTAGTTATGAAATAGATTCTATTGCATATATGTTGATAATAAAACTTTCATGTCATGTTCCATCTATTAAGTCTATGTTTAGTATGAAAAGGAATGTGTTACAAGCCAATGCTTTTAAATATTCGTGTTGGTTTACCTCACCCACTCACGCAATTTTGATTTTGCTTCATTTCTTGGGCAGTTTTAGTGTCAGCGTTTTCACTGTGAAGAGACTATTATAGGTCCTTTAAACCAATTTCTCTCTTTCAGTATAAACATATTTTATTGCAACTAATACATATATATGTGTACAAGTGGGTAGCAACATGTTCTCTCAACATTAGTTACGACCCTTCCGCTACAAAATGACATCAATAAACTATAGTCACGTGAAAATGATATGAACGAACAAATAAATAAATAGTGTGCAGCTTATCGGGTGAGCATGGAGTAATTGGGATCTACTAAAATACTAATCAGAAAATTGTTTTGTGCTTTCAATGTAACTCCTGACAGCTCTAAAAAGAGTAGTATAACGTTTGAGGAATATGCGATCATCTCCAAATAAAATCAGGTTGATACTCAAAGGGTGAAACTTGCGCGTTTCATGGAGAAATCTCAACCGTTCGTTTTCATATTTAGAGCATCGAAGGAAATAGTGTTCTGCGTTTTCTCTTTCTTGATTACAGGTACAAAGTGGAGTCATTGTTAAATGGTTAATATACAAATCATTTGATACGTTACTACAATTGTTTCTAAATCTAGAATGCATAACTGACAAATATCTGTCACCATTAATATATTGAGGCGGTACTCTTTGAACATCTAGATGGTGTCTTTTGTCTGATATTTAAAATGAATTTAAGGAGGGGCTGTTGCGTAAGTTTTCGTCCAGAGAATTCCACAACGTTATTCCTGGCGGAATACAAGATTTCCTAAATAGTTCGGTACGACAAAACGGTTGAGTAATATTATTTTGATTTCTCAGACGATAATTGGTGGTTTCCCTTATAACAGGAGGGATTAAATCAGTTATGTAGCTTAGAACTAACGCATTCGTTGATCTGTATATGAAATTCATTTTTTGTTGTTTATGTCTATCTGCTAATGATGGCCAGCCACATTCCCTATACAAATTATCCTAAGAAACCGATCTCGTGAGACCAGTTACTATTCTAGCAGCCTCAGTTTGAAGCTTTTCGAGAGCATTTGAGTCTTGGAGAGAACATCCATCCCAGACGACTGAAGAATACTCAAGAATAGGTAGTCAATATAAAATATCTATTTGGTTTAGTGCAACTCAAGTGAGCGTAAACTTTAATTTTCTCATTATACCTACAATCTTTGCAGCACTTGTTAATATGTTTGGATGCGCTCATCCCACTGTCCGTTTTTACATAAAGTCAATCCAAGATGTTTATGAAATTCTAATTTCCGAGGCTTTTTCGATATTTGCATTAAGATTATTTAAGAAATTACTATCTGTTGTGGTTGGACATTAAAATAAGCTATCTTGATTTACATCGACTTCTGTCCAAATTGACTCTTCACAAATTTTTTTCTAAATTAGGTCTACGTCGGTGCCTGAGGCTAGAACTTACAGTAGAACTTCAATGGCTCGAACACCGATGGCTCGTTTACCATGGCTGAGTCGAACCCGTTCTTGAGCCCCTAGGGAAATCCTCTACATAAGAAATAGTGGGGATAATTAAGGAGATTTTAGGCTTTTATCTTGCAAATGTATGCTGTGTATATTCATTAGAATCGCCTCGATGAGGCGATTCTAATGAATACACACAGCATACATTTTCATAAAAGAACACCGAAAAGATGTTCAAAAGTATCTCGTTAGGCCTCCTGGCAGTAATCTCAGTGGCTCGAACTACCCCTGTCTCGAACAGATTTTCGAGGTCCCAAAGGTGTTCGAGCCATTGAAGTTCTACTGTATATACAAGAGCAATCCACCTCCATACATATTCCTGTCTTTCCTGTACGGGTCACGAATATAATTTGAAATAGTAAGTAGTTCAGAGGATACGTTGGCGTCGAGATGCGTCTCAGAGAAGCATAAGATATCATAATCCGAAAGATGATCTTGTATATAGGCAATTTTGTTTCGTATGCTCCTAATATTTAGATGAAAGATAGATTTGATTTGTTTGTTTGTTTTGAGGTTTAACTTCTCCGTCAACACTGTAAAGGTCATTTTGGAGACGTTGCTTCCAATTTTGTGGGACTTTTACCCGACATTGAGATGAAATGACATCTCAAGCCCTGTCGCCCAATGAAACCAATAGGGTTTATTAGCATGGACGGTCCGCCTCGCACCGCGGTTCCTGGACAGGCTTAGATCCTCTAAGCGGTTTACCAGTACTAGTGTGTGTGTGTGAATTCGGGTTTAACGTCGCTTTCAACCCAGCAGGCACATGACGTCCTTTTGACGTCAGATTTTGGTTGGATTTTGGTCGCGACGTCATATAACCAAAAAATAACGTCGGTTCGACGTCATATCCTGACGTCAGTCAGACGTACTGATTAGACGTTGAACAGACGTCAGAACAAACGTCAATTCAACGTCTAAACCTAAACGTCGTTTAACGTTTCTTTTTTTTTTCTTTTTTGCAACCTATGCGAGTTTGCATGCATGATATGTACCAACCGGGGTGACAGGCACTCTACCGCGTCAATATAATAACCAGCCCCTGCCGGAATGCCCAGTACACCTATTTTATACCTATCATCTCTACATGGTTGGTTTGTTGGTTTTGTTTGTTTGATTTGAGGATTAACGTCCCCGTCAACACTGTAAAAGTCATTTTGGTGACTTAATTGCTTCCAATTTTGTGGGACTTTTACCCGACGTTAAGATGAAATGACAGCTCAAGCCCTGTCGCCCAATGAAACCAATAGGGTTTATAAGCATGGACGGGCCGACTCGCACCGCTTTGCCTGGGAAGGCTTAGATCCTCTAACTGGTTTACCAGCACTTGTGTACGGGTCGGTTTCAGCTCTGTGTGGAAGCATCATGCAGCCCATATATTTCTTCAAGCCCCGATGGGCGGGGGCCGACTACATTGTTGGTAAAGTAAAGAAAAAAATAGACATTTTGCAACTGAAAATAAATCAATGGTGTTTTAGTGTCCTAACGCGCGAGTTCTAATTACAGATAGATTAAAAATCCTGTGTTCTAAGCGTAGGCTCAAGCTTTTTTAAAAAGCTAATTGTTGTGTATTTACACAAATTTGAAATCGAGCGCCATGATTTCGTGCGGGAGGTCAACATTGAAGAAATCTGCAACTTGAAAACGGGCGTATAATGTCACATTGTGAGTGTTTTAGTAATTATGACGCATCCGAAAAACAGACAAAGTAATCTCAAAATCAACCAGCAGGTAATCTGTTTAATAGTTTGTCTTAAATGAATGGAACTATTGCAGATTTACTCAATTGACATATGTTTTCGCGACCTATCTGACTTTCAAAGTCAGACACTAAAATTAACGTCGGAGCAACACCATGATATGTTTACTAGTCATTTGCATATTATATATCACATATATTTTACATATACTTGTTTTTGATTGTTTTCCCTTCCGAAAAGTGGGCTTTTTCTAAAAGGAAAGAATTTGCTCCTTGGGAGCAAGAATTTGCTCCTTTTTATTCAAATCAATGCAGAATAGAGTTTCGAAAATTAGTGTCCCTGCCCCTGAAAGTCTATATTGTCAAAAATTTTCTTTCATCAGAACTAAACATAAATTAAAAAAAAAAATAAATAGACAGATGGATAAAAATATTGCCTATTGGAGCATGAGCTCAGTGGTTAGTGCTCTTGCCTCTGATGCTAGAGGCCCCCCTGTTTGATCCCTGACAGCGGTGATTATTTGGGTGTGCAAATACGCTCCATTAGCATCATTTGCAGGGATGAATGTAAAAATGTACACTGTCATTCGGTTCGGAACATTAACTGGAGCCCCCCCCCCCCCCCCCCTGTGCAAAGAGAGTCATCCCTTGTGAAGGTTAACTTTAGACCTCGACCGTAATTACATAATCAATGTGTAGGCTTCCATCCTGCAAACCTGGTGTGTACACAAGCTATTTATGATCAAATATGACCGACCACAGCATAAGAAGATAGACAGATAGCATACCAATGTCCAACACTAAGAATCAAGACATACTCGTGTAACGGCTCATAGCTCGCTCCGTAGATTCTTTGCACGGCCCTGGGTTCAATTCCCAGTCGAGTCATGTTCTTTTGCCAACCCCTGTGACATTTGGTGGCCTAGTGTGGGTCCAGCACCGCATCTGAGAGCATGAAATAGTATGAAGAATAAGTAGCGCAGCCGGATTGGATAGGACAGAGATTAGGGAAGAATCTCATTAGCCAGGTCGGCCATGTGGCTTGGTAGCTCAGTCTGTGGAGTGTTCTCATGGTATGCAAGAGGCCCTGGGTTCAAGTCCCAGTCGAGCCATGTTTTTTTTTTCCACCCTTGTACATGTAACTGTCACTCTGAAGAAGACCTTTTGATATTTTTGTCCGACTTTATTCTACACGTAAATGAAATAAATGCTAGATAAGCTTAGCAATACCACACCCCTTTAGCCGACTGGTTGCCTGATCTTTTACTATTCTTATGTCAGAAACAGTCTTAAATATTCATTTGACCTGGTATGTGTACATTGCATGGCCTGATGAAACTGAAAGTATGTTATATTAGAGGTGCTTTATATATATGGACCTATTTAAGGATAATTTTGCGGCTTGTTTCTCACATTGAACCATTGTCAAGCTGAATAGATTAATTTGTACTCTCAAGATTCACCCACACATCTTTAGTACAAAAACCCTGTGAAAAAGCAAACCATTTCAGAATTAAACAGATAAGAAACAATAAACTAGGAGACATAGAATTTGAAATATTGAAAAAGATAGCTTTTTTCACAGTCAGAAGAGAAAATTTGGGCCTTGGAGGCATTCATAAAACTCTGCATTTTAGGCGTATCCACATGGAAACGGATAGTAATAACAGGACTGACCTGTACGTACATACTGTATATATATATAATTTTCTTAATTTAATCTTTTTCAGCATGTCATAGCTGTGCATATGGTGTGATGCACTTGCTCTGTAGTAAAATTCATCTGCAGATCTTCTGCAAAAACTCCAGATGCTGAAATATTCAACTGACAGCTTGTTCCAAGATAATTCAGATTCATCTGATAATTCTAACCATGCTAACTGGGATATTTGATATTAATACAGTTTGTTACCTGAAAACAAAAGCCAATATTTTTAATTTATGTTTTTGAAATCGACTGTTTTATTCGTCGTATTTCATTACATAAGTTGATTTGAAGGCAAGTTATACATCAGTGTATGCTATGTCTTTTCCAGTTGAGCTGGACTTCAATATCATCCAACTGCCCAGAAGGCATATATAAAATAAAAACAACAACAAAAAGTGTTACAGTAGTGGTGTTCGAGTTGGGCTGCCATATTCTGCGAATGGAAGGGATGGGATGAAATGCGTGGAGAACAGAAACATTTTAGGGTTGCATGATGTTACTATTAAGTCATGCAGAACTTGCTTATCATAGATTAATCATGTTATACAACTATGATAACCAATTTAACCCTTTAGCTGCCAAGAAAAATTGCATCTTAAAACGTCGTCAGGCTTTGGACAAAGTACATGTCTGTCGCATCTACCATTCATTATCTCTCATGAATAGACTAAAAAAACAGAGTCTGCTGTTTTAAAACTTTGTTTTTTTCCAAGGATCTCTTTTTACAGAAAAATTATACATGTAAAAATCAGCACCTAATATTGCCTGTTAGAACCCTAAAATTTCAACATGGAATAATAAAGGCGAAGGATTCAGACAAAATGGCAAACGGTGAAGATCCAGTTCAGAAGCAGGCTAACTGAGTCTTCACTGTTTACCCAAGTGTATCCAAAAATTCAGGAACATTATTGTTAAATCTAAAATATATAGCACAGAAATTTAAACTTTTAATAAATGTGTATTCTGTCATCTTCTGGCCAGCTTGTTGTGGCAGAGTGAGTTCTCTGAACAATCTTAAAGCCTAACATTCGTGGTAGAGTGGTACAGATTTCATTATTAAACAAACTGATATCATGATTCTGTCATCTTTTGACCAGCTTGTTGTGATGGAGTGAGTTCTCTGAACAATCTTAAAGCCCAACATTCATGGTGGAGTGGTACAGATTCCAAAACCCTTCAGATTGGTATTAAACAAAATGATATGATGCTGTCATCTTCCGGCCAACTTGTTGTGGCGGAGTGAGTTCTCTGAACAATCTTAATGCCCAACATTAGTGGTTGAGTGGTACAGATTTCATATCATGATCATGTACATGTAGCATGATAAATTATGAAAAAGCAGAACAATCCTTTGGAAGCAAAGAAAATTATACCAGACTCTGTTTTATTGAAACTTTTAATTGAGAGATACATACACACTTGCCTTATGTGTGGGGCCCTAAAACAGACATCATTGAAACGTCAAAAGATGACATAAAGATGTCCAAATGTTGTCAGCTGGAAAGAGTTATTCGACGTCTGAAACCCTAAGTTAAATCAACATTGGTTTTAGGATGTCAGATTTTTGACGTCTGTTTTCTGACGTCTGAAAAACTTTCAAAATCAACGTAAATCCAACGTCATTCTGACGTCAGAAACCCGACGTTAAATCAACGTTGGTTTTAAGACGTCAGATTGACGTCTGTTTTCTGACGTCAGATTGACGTCTGTTTTCTGACGTCTGAAAAACTTTCAAAATCAACGTCAATCCAACGTCATTCTGACGTTGGAGTCTGACGTCAATCTGACGTCTATTAGACGTCAAATGTCTGCTGGGAACAATTTTTCAGTCATATCACGACGGTGTCTGGTTGTGACAGGGAGCTCAATAATCACTTTTATAGTGCTGCCTCACTGAAGTATCATGTCCCAGGCACATTACATGATACCACACCCAGTCACATTATCCTGACACTGGGTCGACCAGTCCTAGCTCTACCCCGTAAATCTGAGTGCCAAGCGAGGAGCAGCTAGTACCATTGTTAACGACTTTGGTATGTCGCGGCCCGGGATCGAACCCGTGACCTCCCGTTCCCCGGAGCGGACACTCTACCAACTGAGCTATCGGGACCGGTCACCAGTACTAGTGTGCGAGCCGGATTCAGCTCTGCGTGGAAGCATCATGCAGCCCATATATTTCTTCAAGCCCCTATGGGCGGGGGCCGGATGAAAGATAGATAACAAGTGCTCATTGTCTGGACCTGGATTGCTCTCAACATCTCTGATAGTAGAAGGAACAAAACTAGAGAAAAGTGTACATTACATAACGAAGATTCAAACAGCTGCAAACATGTAACTGACGTAATTAGCTATAAATAAAAGCTTTGTCAGAAGCATCCACCAAAAACTCAGTAATCTATATCTAATCATGAAGGTCTGATAGCTGCCAAAAGTGCAACAATGAAATAGGACTATGGAGACATATGCACCTGCAGAAAACTGGGGTTGGGCAGTGAAAGGTGACAAATTGCTGGCGGTACATACAAATAAACCACCAGCACCTGAGAGACTGCTCAAGGTCGTCAGGTGTAAATGTAAGGCCGACTGCAATACTCTTCTGTGCACTTGTCGCAAGCAGGACCTTAAATGCTCCCAAATGTGTGGAGTATGCAAGTGAACTAGCTGTCTGAATTCCATTCCGATGGATAATGCAGATGACACTGAAGACTGTGATTAGAATCAAGCTTTAGCAGAACAGTGTATTGAAGGAAAGGATGTACATTATGTCTGTATTGTGATTTGACATAAAGGGTCTAGTAATATGAACATTCATACAATGTTGTATGTGCACCTACTTAAGCATGACATCTCCCCAGGCATCTGGCCAGTCTTATCACAGTCTTGGATGTGCACTAAATGGGTAGCTGAGGATCCTAGCTTACTTCAAGTGTACACTAACTTTGTTTGATTTTAGGTTTAACGTCCCCGTCAACACTGTAAATGTCATTTTGGCTTCCAATTTTGTGGGACTTTTACCCGACATTGTGATGAACTGACATCTCAAGCCCTGCCGCCCAATGAAACTAGGGTTTATAAGCATGGACGGGCCGACTCGCACTGTTTTGCCTGGTCAGGCTTAGATCCTCTAAGCGGTTTACCAGTACTCGTTTGCGGGTCGGTTTCAGCTCTGCGTGGAAGCATCATGCAGCCCATATATTTCTTCATACCCCGATGAGCGGGGACCATCAAGTGTACACTGAAGGCTGTTTAGACCAGATGGATGGCCAGGCTTAGATTAGTCTGATTAGCTTTTGATTGCATGATGTAAAACCCACCACTGGGTTATATGTATGTGAATTATACACATAGGTATAAGGATAAGAACCTTGAGATTATCATTTTGGTGATCTAATTATGACTTCAGTCCAATTTTAGTGTTATAAATTGATTTCTGCGAGTAAAGAAACATTGATCATGATAGTTTGTGTTTGTTGTACCTTGGAATTTCCAAACATTTGCTACTATTTGTATCGGTAGAGAAATGTATTCTGTGTTGTTTCTTGGTGTTTTTATCCTTTAAGTTTCAATGCAGTAGTCTTGCTGGTTCGTGGTATGCATTTGATATGTAACATCATCATTAGTCGATATAAATTATTTAGAGTTCAGTCACAAGGGCAAAAAAGTGGGTGGGGTAATTTTACCTCTGTTTTATCCATATAGGTATCATGTAATTAATAAAAAAAAACTTGTTTAACCATTCTACATGAATAAGTTTCCATTCTGGTGTAGAAAGATTAGATTTGAAGAAATAAAACTTATCGATACCTTGTCAGATAGCAAAATATTGAATTTAAACACTAAATTGCTTGACAAACCTAGATGCTTTCAAAATGTTAAAAAAAAATTCATATCGCCCGATTCCGTCCTACTTTTGATATGTCTTTAAAGGAAGGTACTCCAGTACCAAAAATGCTAAAAACATTTGTGTTGCAATTTTGCTTGGGTCTATGCCAAATATCCCTTGTTGGCCTAAACTAATCAGAGACGCCAAATGGGAAAGAAGCACTGTCATAAAACAACTAGACCCTAATGGAAAAATCAATAGCGGAAAGCCAAAAGGACAGTCACTTTCGCACAAAATGGCCAATTGGCTATCCAAAACAAAATAATGTAAGCGATACACACACACAAAGAAAAACCATAAAAAAAAATCGCGATAGAAGAACCGCCTTGGAACGATCAGTGGAACGAATTCCACTGGGTAGGGGGTTGGGGGGGGGGGGCTTAAATCGATTTTACGTGACCACAATCCTCGCCCCTTATTTCCATCGCGATATAAAGTTACACATAACATTCATACACATACGTTTTATATATTTCACTAGCTATTTATCTTTTTGTCTGTGCCCTGAGGTTTAAGTAATCCAAACTGTTTCCAGATAATCCTTTCTTTCCATTCATGTGCCAAAAACCGTGAAGTGTAGAATGTCAGAGCTAATAATAAGTTTGTTAAACACTTTTCACAGAAATAAGTTTCGCCATGGATTCTTACTGCATTTTATTCAAATAATAGCACTGTCAGATCGGCCAGCAGTTTGAAGTACATGCCGTTGACCACGAGTGTATAAATCAAACTCATAAAACCTCTGGGCTAGCTTTAAGAGCGTAGCAAGATTGTCAAGAATTTTTTTTTGTTATAATCTACACGTTGTGTTGAAACAACGAAGGCATAAATGACCGCTAACCAAAGACTGTGGTTTATAAAATGAATGCTACTGTGTGTCCGCTAGTCTCCTAGTGTGACCAGCGAACCCGCGATAAACACCGACCTAGGACCTGCCATCCCTACCCTGTTGCATGCTTAACCCATTTAGTACCAGAAACCCCTAAACGGGTACCCTGGCAAACAGTGCAGGCCCAGATCAGACGCCGCAGAACGCGGCGTCTGATCAGGGCCTCCACTGTTTGCTAAAAGTTCAGTCATTTTCCAAATAAGTTTTGATGAAAACACAACCTGACACCACTAAATTTATAAATGGACCCATGCTATATATAAGGAGGAAGATTCAATTTGGTACAAAACGGGTTAAACCGAGAATTGAATCATGACAATGAATGTGGTTCTGCTACACCATCAGGACACTTTTTTAACCCTTCTCTTGCTGAATATTCAGTTAAGCCACACCAATTTCTGACTTTGAACCAATCAGATTACTTGATGTAATTTATTCCTACAAATTCATAAATTGAATGTCAAACAGTATAGATCCTGATCAGATGGCTTCTTCAGAAGCCATCTGATCTGGATCTACACTGTTTCCAAAGATAGGGGTTGTCATGAACAGCATGATAAGAGTTAGAGATTATCAATGGAGGCAAACAAGTACACCATCACCTCTTTATAACATCGTTGTTTGCGTCCAAAGCAGAAACCGTGTAAGGTAAATAGAGAAGCTTTCATGAGTGTTCATATATTATTGAATTTATAAAACGAGTTGAGGAAAAGGGATAAAATGCGAGGCTTTGCCGAGCATTTTATCCTTTTTCCTCAACGAGTTTAATAAATTCAATACTACATGAGCACGAATGCAAGGTTCTATTTACCATACGACATTTAAAACGCATTTTATTCACGAGTGTTTTACCAAAATGTCAATATTTCGCCATTAGTAAATCATCGCGGCGACGCCATTAAGGACGGCGTACGTGTAACGTTACTGTGCGTATCTGACTTATTTGCATATTTAATCCACTAGTGGATTATCAAATTTATTACATGTACTTAAAGGTTATTTTATGGTCAAGGTGTGCCTCTAAGTCATAATGGCACCGGTTTGTCATATTGGCCCAAGGGCCGCCCGAGGGCCAATATGACTTACCGGTGCTATTATGACTTAGAGACACACCTTGACCATATCATAACCTTTTCATTACACACTTTCTATACTCTGAATCGACTGCATAGGAAATTTCACATTAGAGTCAATGGAATTAATGATAAGATTAGTGAGCAATAATACAAAGTAGCAAACAAAAAGAAAGAAAGAAAGAAAGAAAAGAAAAGTACAAATATGTTCTAGAAAGGGTTATAAAAGCTGTTTGCGAAAACCATGACTTGTACACGCAGATGGAGTTGTTTCCCTTAGGCGCTACCTATTTTTAGATTTGTTTACACTAGCAACGCTCAATACTGACAACTTAATGAAGCTATTTACGAGCCTTTTCGGGATTCTTCTTACAAACTAGTCTATGAAACATCTAGAAAATGATCAATGAAAACAAAATTTACGAAAAGTTTGGCCACAATACAAGCCTAAGAAAGGCAGAATTTACTATTTAAAAAGAAAAAAAAACAAGTGGCTTTGTTTCGGATGTAGCTATGAGAAGTTGCGCGGGGTGGCGTGGCGGTGGTGGGGTGGGGGAGGGGGCGGAGACACCCTTTGCAGCTCTTCATCAGTGAAGGGATCTGCATGCATAACCTTGTTGCTAAGACCTTATTCTTTTTGACATGAGGACATCCCTGCTGTACTTGAAGGCATCATCGATTGTCCTTAAGATTTTTCGCCTACTGTTGATCTGTTGATGAGCCAGATACCGTTGTAAGATTGACTGGTAGACTTTCAGTGAGTCCTTCGATTCAGATATTCATATAAATATACTGCTATTACTCTCTTCTAGGTCCAAAAGTCGGTTTGAAAGTGAATCGGGTGTCTTTTCTACGGCAATTTTGAAGCTTGTGAAGCACAAGCTAAACATTCTATTTCTATAATAACAGAGTGAAGCGGTGTCAATACTGAAAGGCAGTGCCAAAAGCCCATATTATATGGATTTTTGGCACAGTCACGTGACTGTGCCATCAAAATAGCGAAAAATGAGTCAGTATTGAAAGATTCCAATGTGATTTTCCAATGTATTATATAGAAAGTATATAATAAATGGCGTTATTACACTCTCAGACGCGACGTCATAAGATAAATAACCGTATTATATCCAAACAAAAATGTATAGATTTTATATAGAAAAATGACCATTTATGGTCTTTTTCTACATAATCTAAAAATTTTGGGATTCATCTTGAAACCGTGCTTTATTTAAACCCGTGTTATAACGAACAGTGTTATAATGCGGCCAGGGTGTACTAATTTAAAGATCTACGATAAACTTACAGTCACCGCCAAAAATTTCCATTTCTGTCACACTCATGACGTCCGACGTCGATTTTTGAACTGTTATAACCGTTCCAGATAGAGGTTCACCAGTCGATTGGTTCCGGCAAATGACTTCAGCACTACGACCTGGCTCATATGGACCTTCTACATGACCACACAATACGCCGTCTAATTTAATATCAAGATCGGCCAACTGCCAACCTGAAATTATTCAAGATACAGTCAACCCTATTTATACCGACATTCGATATACCGTCAAAACTATATAGTTACAGGGTGGACAACCTTCATCATAGTCACGAGACAAAAATGTAAAGGAACACCAAATTAGATTGTCAAAATCCTCCACTTCAGGTCTCGTGCGCGGCACATACGTAACAAAGCTAAACGCAGTAAAAAGCAGTTACCCCGCATCGGTTTCTACTTTTGTTTGCATGGTTCATCTTTTCCTGAAATTCAGTCTTTTTTCGAGATTACCCAAGAAATCCTGGATTTCTCGACGTTATGGGACACACATCCGCTTACCAGCTGAGATAATAATATAATGTTATTAATCGAAATTACTTGATCAATGACAATTTTATCAATTGACACAATTAAAAAAATCATGATTATTGATTTTTTTTTACCTCAGTTAATATTGGTTGACATGGTGTTAATACGGATGACCTCCGATCAATACAGGGTAGTCAATTAATAAGACGCTGTTGAACAGATGCTGGTGAATATTGTCCCGAGCTGGAATATGGAAAGGTTCTGGCATGCTTTGAAAAAAAAAATAAATAACGCGGTTCTCCGTTTCAGACGGTGTGAATTTTACTGAATCAACATCAGAAAACTTCCTTTCCGAATGCGATTAATATTGGATGAACGTTCTTAATTCCGCGTGATCTTTCCGATATTGTGTGTGAAAACGAATGTAATTGAAATAACACAATGCCGCGGTATCTATATGTATACATAGTCTGTTTCGTGAATTCGGGCTAGCCGGTGAGCGACTGTGTGACCCATAACGCTGTAAGATTCAAGTTTTCTTGAGTAATCTTGACAGGAAAGGATGAAACATGCAAATAAAACTAGAAACCGATGCGGGGTAACTGCTTTTACCGCATTCAATTTTGTTGCTTATGTGTCGCACAAATCAACTTTGGTGTTCCTTAACACTTATGTCACGTGACAATGACGTAGGTTGTCCACTCTGAGTAAGGCGTAAAAAAATAGTTGTAACACACTAAAAAAAAAAAAAAATGGTTGGTAAGTATGAAAAACTACGGAACCGTGGAAGGGACATACAATTTATTTTAATATGGTGTGCGAACAAGATATTATCTTGTGCGAACAACATAATATCTTGTGAGCACAAGATAATATCTAGTTCGTACAACTAAATATATTGTGCGCACAAGATATTTTCGCGCACAAGATATTATCTTGTTTGCACAACATATATCTTGTGCGGACAACATAATACCTTGTGCGTACAACTTATTATCTTGTACGCCCAACATAATATCTTGTGCGAACAAGATATTATCTTGTTTGCACAACTTAATATCTTGTGCACACAAGATATTATCTTGTTTGCACAACATATATCTTCTGCGGACAACATAATATCTTATGCGGACAACATAATATCTTGTGCGCACAACTTATTATCTTGTACGCCCAACATTATATCTTGTGCGCACTGATAAGGTATTATGTTGTCCGCACAAGATCTATGTTGTGCAAACAAGATAATATGTTGTGCGAACAAGATCATTTTTTGTGCGCACAAGATATTAAGTTGTGCGAACAAGGCATTATCTTGTGCTCTTGTGCGCACAAGATATTATGTTGTCCGCACAATGTAATATCCTGTGCGCACAACATATTATCTTGTGCACACAAGATAATATCTTGTTCGCACCAATTAATATCTTGTTCGCTCAACATTTTTTAAAAAATAAATGCATGCCCCTTCCGTAAGAAACTGTTTTTATTATTTTATTTTTTTCTCCAAAAAAAGCAGGGTCGGGCCTGTTTTTTATGTTTGTTTTTTTTTTGTTTTTTTTTTTGGTACATGTTTTTTGTTAATATACATGTAATTGTCATGTTGAGACTTGCAGGTGTTCACCAACCATTCAGTTACCGGGCGGATTATCCAGGGTTGTATAAAAGCCGGAACTTCTGAATCTGAATAGTGTACAGAGTCGGAATTGTTGCTGGTGGCGCGTCGAATGGCATTCGTGACCTGGAGAGGCTCTCTCTCAAACACATACCTACGATTTCCTGGTGTATGGATGTCTTTTGGCGTGTCAACGGTTCTGATTCTGATCAAAACCGAAACCAAATAAAACAAAAATATGTATATGAAAATCACTTCGCCTACACGGACCAGATGTTAAACACCGAGTTCGCGTCGTCCAAGTGATTGAAAATATTTCTGTTAATGAGCCCTTTTACATTTTATATTTTTCAGATCCTTACAAGATTGAAACAGTATGGAGCTTTACAGCATACAGCTACCAATATAAGGAAATGATTTATAAATATAATCAATATACGCAAAAAAGAAAAAAAAAAAAAAAGAAAAAAAAATAAAAACAAAAAAAAATAAAAATAAAAAATAGAAAATAAAAAAATAAATAAATAAATAGAAAAAAAATAATAATAGTAAATAAAAAAAAAATAAAGGAGAGGGAGGAGAATCTATTTGTGGAGCTGGGGATTACATGCTGCCGACTGGATGTTCTTAAGGAGACAGAAAGACTTACGAGGCCTTTTTTTGTCTTCTTAGCTGGTAGTCGGTACCATCTCAACTACACCTCCAGAACAGAACCTGCTCATGTATATCGTGTCAACTACATACATACAAACATACATACATACATACATACATACATACATACATACATACATACATACTTACATACATACATACATACATACATACATACATACATACATACATACATACATACATACATACATACATACATACTTACATACATACATACATACATACATACATACATACATACATACATACATACATACATACATACATACATACATACATACATACATACTTACATACATACATACATACATACATACATACACTTTCGCTACATACATACATACTTACATACATACACTTTCGCTAGTAAGGTGTTTCTAACACACAAACACACACACTGTTTGTGTGGATTAGCAAAAGAAGTATTACAAATGTTACTTTATCAAATATGTTGCTGCATACAATGTTTTAGCTATTAAAGAACGTTGTTGCATACCCCTTTTTCCAACCATCCATCCATACATACATACATACTTACATACACGCGTGCGTGCGTTACCAAATTATATATCTAAATATATATATATATGTATATATACTTACAAATCTTTAGAAATGTTATTTTATCAAATGCACGATATACAAAAAATATGGAGTCAGTAAGGGGCGGAGGAGCTGACAAAAAAAAAAAACAATGTTGAGACTTGCAAATGTATATCATAAGTCATTTTAGATGCTCAGAAATGTCAGCTCTGTATTTTGGAAGGTACTAAATGCCAAAAACAACAAAAGTGTACTTAAAGCGCGAAATTACTATGGAAAAATGCAAAGACTACATTGGGTAGGGTCGGAAATTGAAAATTGAAGGGCCGGTGTTTTAATTTTTTGTTCTTTTACTGCACCACGAAAACACGCCTATATAATTTTGACCCCTTGACCCCCCCCCCCCCCACTTTTTATATAGTAAAACTGGGGTATACAGTGGTAAACCTTATCTCTCTTATTTCTGCTCTAAAATATAGATTGTGGGTACTCATTAGAACCGCCTCGATGAGGAGGTTCTAACGAGTACCTACAATCTATATTTTGAGCAGAAATAAGAAACAAAAGCACACTTTTTCATCTTCAAATTTCTCATTTTTTCGTCGATAAAGGTTACTATATGTATTTGTATAGACGTGTTTTCGTAATGGATAAAAACAGTATAGCCAGGGGGTCTGAAGCAGAGTCGGTCTGATTGGCGGAAACCGGGTTATTTTTAGGCCTTATTGCTATTCTTTCAATGGAACGAGTCCTTAGTTCAGGATGAGACGTATACATGGAGATATTCAAGAATATTGTAATTTTTTTTTGTTGCGGACGTTTGTTAGAATCACCTCGGCGAGTAATTATGGGGAAATTTATTACTTATTTTACACTGATTCCTTATTCGGAGTCCATCACGAAAACACACCTATATAATTTTGACCCCCTTTAACCCTACTTTTATACAGTAAAAAGTCTCCCTGCCCTACATCATAGTGTAATTTATATTTTCTTGTCCTTTGGGAATCTTGATTCCATTGTTGAATTTCGAAAATATTTGAGGGTCATTGATGAGGCCTAATTGGCCGAAACTAGCCAGTCTGGCCCAGAAAACATGTACACTCCATATTTTGCAGTTCTGTGGCGTATAGCTTTTCTAGAACATATTTACAGGGGAAAATATTATTTCTCTTATTCCTCTTCTATAATATAGATTGTGGGTACTCGTTAGAATTCTAAAGTATAGATTGTGGGTACAAGTTAGAACCGCCTCGTTAAATTTTGAGCAGAAATAAGATAGATATCACAAGTTTTCGTCTTTAAATTTGCATTTTTCGGCGAAAAAATTTACAATGTATTAATAAAGGCGTGTTTTAATTAATTCATACTGCAAGAAACAAATGTTGCGGACGTTTGTTAGAATCGCCTCGGCGAGTGATTATGGGGAAACTTTATTACTTATTTTACAATTCCTTATTCGGAGTCAATCACGAAAACACACCTATATAATTTTGACCCCCTTTAACACCACTTTTATGCAGTAAAACTGGGGTTTACAGGTGTAAACATTAGTTTTCCCATTCCTCCTCTAAAATATAGATTATGGGTACTCGTAAGAACCGCCTCAACGAGGCGGTTCTAACTTGTACCCACAATCTATATTTTGAGCAGCAATAAGAAAAATATCACAAGTTTTCGTCTTTAAATTTGCATTTTCCGGTGGAAAAATTTACAATGTATTAGTACAGGTGTGTTTTCGTAATGTCTTTATAACAGCAAATTCGCTATAGCGGCAAATTGTTATGGAAACAAATATTGTCATTACAGCGAGGGTCCTTTTTATTGTTTCACTGTGTACATAATTTGTGATATTTTTCGTATTTATTCTTAAAACATAGGTTGTAGGTACTCGTTAGAACCGCCTCATATAGGCGGTTCTAACGAGTACCCACAACCTATGTCTCGGAGCAGAAATAAGAAAAATGATATATAGCCCCGTAAACCCCAGTTTTCAGTGTATAAAGTAGGGTTTAGGGGGGGGGGGGTCTTCTTCACGTGATGCTGTGTTTGGTTCCTGGTTTGTTGTCTTCATTGTCGGTTGCTCTTCCTCTTTGTAAGGTTGGTAGGTTGTAATTTTTTTATTGTTTTTTTTTTTCTCGGTGTCTATTTCTATAAATGTTTTGTTTGTTTGTTTGTTTTGATGTTTAACGTCCCCGTCAACACTGTATAGGTCATTTTGGAGACGGTGCTTCCAGTTTTGTGGGACTTTCACCCGACATTGAGATGAAATGACATCTCAAGTCCTGTCGCCCAATGAAACTAATAGAGTTTATATGCGTGGACGGGCCGACTCACACCACTTTTCCTGGACAGGCTTAGGACCTCTAAGCAGTTTACCAGTACTCATGTGCGGTTGGTTTCAGCTCTGCATGGAAGCATCATGCAGCCCAATCTATTTCTTCAAACCCCGATAGCGGGGCCAAATAATGAAGTGGAAACAATTTTGTTAGGTGATGATTTAAAACGTTTTTGTGTTTGTTTGTTTGTTTGTTGGTTTTTTTTTTTTTTTTTATCTTTTCGACGCGTTTTTCGGCGATAACTTTCTTGTATTTGATTTTTCATCAACGCGTCCATCGAACAAGTTTTAGAGGAGTAGCTCCGCCAACTTCCCGAAAGGGAGTCAGCACTTTTCGTTCTAATAACATTACAATTTTTTATATTTTCGATAAAACCTAAGTCCAATTCTGCTAATGCCACTTCCGAAATGTAAACAAATCCAGCCTATTTGACACGATAAATCCCATGCAACTAACGAAAGGTCCAATTGAAGGGACGTTGTACAATGTCAAACAGCAAGCCCTTCATACAGGCATTACAGATCCTACGACTTCTTCTATATATTGTTTTGGCCCCGTCAAGCGATTTTGGTACTTATCGCCTATGCGAGCAGCGAAGGTTCAGGCGAGCCTGCGCATCCGCGCAGTCTCGCCAGAACCTTCGCTGCTCACTCATACAAGCAGTGAATCAAGAGGAACCTTCAGACAGAAAGCCATATCCCTGGCCCCTCTGAATGGCTGGGCATGCGCAGTTAAAATTTGTCATGACGGAATGCTCGAAGACACAAATTCGCTTGGCGGGGCTCGTTTATATCTCACAAATAGTTGCAAATTTCAGTTTGACTCTCAAATGTGCACTTTGTAAGCATAAAGGTTATCTGAATGACCCTTATAGCAACCAACCAACGAGTTGTTTGCCGCCGAAGGCGGCAAACAACGAGAGTTGGTTGCTTAACGGTAACACGTGTATTTATTTATGAACATACCCCTCCCATTCAAAACCTCAAAAGCCAACAGGACTAAGGCCAAAAATTTGTTCGTACTTCCGGTTTTACAGCTTCCGGTTGCCGGAAGCAATTCTGATTGGATACAACTTGAACTTCCTTGTTACCATGGACGCACGTTCATGTTTTCGAAATAAACAAACTTGGCTGCGCTATCATGGCTATATCAACTCACAATACAGCTTTTTCCAGTTTAACATCTGCATCTAATTCAACGATAAAACGTGTCTTCTTTACCCTTTCGCTGGTATATTCCACTGCATGAGGTAGTACTACACACACAGTGTCACAGACCGTGTCAAAACTAATAGCCGTTGGTGTTGGCGAGAGGAAGTAAACAAAAGTTTTCCTATCTATCTATCTTCATATACTGAGTCGGTCAAACTTGGCCATTACCTCAGTTGGGTGGTGCGCTAAATTTAGAATTTAGCAAAAAAAAAAAAAAAAAACAAACAAACAAACACACCCACTGGATGAGTTCTTAAAACTATTTACAATCTGCTTTCAGAGGTGTACTAAAACGCACACCTCTGGATCCCAATCTACACCATGCGGTCTTTGAACTCCTCTGCAGTTTTGGCATTTACCACAGAGGAGGGAAGACTATTCCACTGAGGAATAGTTCTAGGGAAGAAAGAATTCTTCAGGGCATCACTATAGGCCTGGTACCTACGATATTGACTGTTGTTTAGTTTTGATGCCCTTGTTTGAGTTGAAGTAGTCACAGGGGTCAAGTATTTATCTTTATTAAGAGACACTGTGTCAGAGTGTATCTTATAAAAGAAGGTTAAAGAGGACTGCTCGCGACGGGCCTCCAAGGATGGCCACTCCAGCTCATCGAGCATATCACCAACACTGCTTCTGTTCCGCCATCGCCTGCAGGTCCATCGGGCAGCCGTCCTCTGAACCTTCTCAACCTGCTGAACCTGAGTTTTAACATGGGGATGCCAAACAGGTGATGCATACTCTAATTGAGGTCTAACCAACCACAAAAGTCAGTAATACTGACAGACTCCTTAAGTGCGATACAGACTCTTACTTCTGGAACATGTAATTCTAGACCAGATATCCTCCTTATTGATAAAATTATCAATAAAAATCTCAATATTATATTGGAATGGTGCTCATCACATTGCAATATTGAGGGCAATGAATTAGCGGATAAGGCAGCTAAGTTAGGGTCTAAAACAGGCAAACCGCTAGATATAAAGCTCAGCAAAAATGAAGTATATTCAATTATTAAACGTAAAGTAAGGAAGAAATGGGCATCACAGTGGGCACAATATGGGCATGGTCAGCGTTGGGAACTTGACAGCACGCTTCCAACGAAGATCACCCAGTACTCAAATAATAGGCAAATGGATAGAACATATACCCGATTAAGGCTAGGGCACAATGGACTTAAAGCAAATAACCAATATCATAATGAGATGGACCCTCTATGTCCTCATTGTGGGGATATAGAGGACACAGCTCATTATTTTCTCCACTGTTCCCAACATAATGAACACAGGAAAATGCTTTATGAAACCATCAACAGTATACAGGGGTTAGCAGATACTAATTTAAGTGTAAAACTGCTACTGAATCCAAACAAAAAATATTCATTTGAAATAAGGGAAGCAGTTTTTACATACATTAAAAATACAAACTACCAATCTATTATTTAAACCAAGAAGCAGGGATGATAGAGGATAAAACTTACTAATTTTGATTGGTTACTGACCTCCCCCGCTTTCAGCGGAGCGAGCTTGAATCGCGTACCTCTATCATCATAAAAGTGGGAAAACCTTCATTTTACCATATTCATTATATCAATACCAAGATGCAGGGATGATAGTGGTAAAAACTTCCTTATTTCGATTGGTTACTGACCCCCCCCCCCCCCCCCCCCCCAGCTTTCAGCGGGGCGAGCTTGAATCGCGTACCACTATCATCATAAAATTTGGAAAACAAATCAAAAGGAACCTAATTTTACTATATTCATTATATCTATACCTAGATGCAAGGATGTTAGTGGGCTAAACTTTCTACTTTCGATTGGATACTGACCTCCCCCGCTTTCCAGTGGGGCGAGCTTGAATCGTGTACCACTTTCATCATAAAAATGGGAAAGTAAATCAATAGAATAGGGCATTTAGGAATTAAAAATATAACTTGCTTAATTCAAGGGTATATGAAGCTGTAGTACGGTGAAATAACGAAGAGAGGGGCAATCACTAAAACCTGCAGGCCAATCCTCTAAATAATCAGTAGCTGTATATATGTACACAAACATCCATATTTGATGTCATTGAATGAATCTCTATACCGGTATGTGTCTGTTTGATGGTCAATGCGGCTAGTATGATTGCTTAACCCTTGTCCTGCTGAGACCGGATATGCCTTGTCTTTCAAACAATGTAGATCCAGATCAGATGGCTTCTGAAGAAGTCATCTGATCAGGATCTACACTGTTTGGCATACAGTTTATGAAATTGTAGCAATAAATTACATCAAGTAATTTGATTGGCTGATAATCAGTAGTGGGTGTGGTATGTTTAAATATTCAGCAGGACAAGGGTTAATTGGTGTGAAAGCTAAAACTTTCCAACTTTTTTGTATGTGAGTGTGTTTGTTTAGTTTATTTTTTTTGGCTTTTTTTTTTCTTCTGTTTATTTCTCTTCTTCTTGTGGAAACCAGGGACCATTTAGCAACAGAGTATTAAAAGCAATTAAGCTATTAACAGTTCTGTCACACACCAGAGGTAATCAATCATGTTTCTATAATTACCTGTCCAAACTTTATACACCCCTTTGTGTTTTAAGATCTATTATTTGAAAATTTCAATAAATTTATTAATCAGCCACTTGCATAAGCAGCTTGTTTGTCAGCTATGTTTACAAATCAATTTAGGATCTTTTGTCCAACCAAACATATTAACCATCTGTCTATAGATGATATAAATAACAATTAGTATTATCAGCCTAACTTCACACAAGTCTGAATACAAAAGAAAAATCTTCAAAGGATCAACAGTTTTCACATCAAGTGTTACAGCTGACCAAAGACAACACCTTTATACATGAGTAATGATATTGTTTGCTAGTTTGTTTGATAAGAATTTGGTCCCTGGTTCCAAAATTACATCAAACTATTTTTGCCACATGTTTGGTCTTTTGTTTTTAAGTATCTATTGTATTAACAAATGTTTACCCTCAGCAATGTCCACAAAAAAAAACACGTCAAAGCTGGATTTGAAGAAGAAGAAGATAGCAAATTAAGGGTCTCTTCTTTCCTTTTCCATATTATCTTCTCTTCAGATCTCTCCTCTGACACTGTACATAAAACCTGTCTTGTCTTTGTATAATCTTCACCTTCCTTTTCAGCATGTAAATAGTATGTTAAGAATCAACTTAATCATGTAAAACTGTTAACTTCCATGAAAAACTATGTTCTCAAATTTTCATTCTGATTATAATAATCACATTTTAAGTCTGTCTTTTCTTAGTATAATCTTCACCATCCTTTTCAGCATGTAAATAGTATGTCTTTATCATTATTATTATTATTGTCATCTTTTACTATTACCATTATCATAACCATTATTAACTTATATCATATGTTGTCTCAGTGTTGAAAGCAAGACTTGCGACCAGTCTTCTTCCTCTAAACTTTAAGCCGTGTGTGTTCCTGCATGGAAACCTGCATAGGCATGCTCCATTTGCAGCCTTAGTCAAATGGCCAATATCAAGCGGCAAAAAGAAAGAGCACTATTGAATCACTTATCGCTCATGAGCAAAGTATAGAAATCACGATTTGCAGTCGTATTGGCACTGATTTCTACACATTTTCGGCTCATTTTTCGATCAGCCTTTTAAATTCCAAAAACACAGGCAGTGCTTCATTTTTCTATGGTCGGGCACCGGCAGCTCAACGCCATTTACTCTTGTTGGACAAACTGCCACGATTTGCAGCCCAGAAGCACTTAACATATGTCTTGTTGTGGAGCTATGGAGTTCCGTCCGCTTGACCATGGCAGACATAAAAAGCCTTAACCTAAACGAACGAACGAACGAATGCATAACTCTCCCTGCACAGGGCCTCCAGCTAACGTCCAGATCTGAAGGACGGTGCACTTTATGACATTCATTCTTGCAAATGACGCCAATAGGGCGTGTTAGGACACCGAAATTTTAGAGTCGCTGCCGGGGACGGAACCGGGACCTCTAGCATCAGAGGCAAGTGCACTAGCCACTGAGCTATCACACTCCAGTTTGTTTACTAAACCAGGGGGAAACTGACAAAGATCATACAGTTAATAATAACCACACAGATAACGCTACCTTTTCATTTGTTTGAGTTTACCTTTACGTCCCTGTTTACATTATTTACATAATTTTGAAGATGTTGATTCAAATTTTGTGGGACTTTTAACTGATCTTTGTATTAAATGCCATCTCAAGCCCTACCGCACCCACAAATTAAAACCATATTTTTCCATCTTACTATCAACAGCTCATATTTTGCCATACTCTTATGCTATAAAAGTAGCAGAATAATTAAATTGATAGCTTTTCGAAACCATTGACCATTGTAGTTCATTTTCCACGAGATATAATATTAAGGGACAGAAATACCAATGTATTATAAAAGGAATGGACAGATGAAATAAAAAACAAAAAAAAAAAATATAAACAGGACTATGTTGAAAAATTTGGACTTGTCCTCATGGCAGCTGGGCAATGGATTTGTCAGGCCCTGCTTATTAGAAGTTCTCATTTAGAGGTGCATTAAAGTATTTGCCTGAGCTAGAGTTTAGAATCTGTCCAGCACTTTAACCATTTCATTTTTTCTGGCTAATAAAACATCTTTGATAGATAACAGCAATGCATGCATCTCATGTATCAGAAGTCTATACAAATCATTGTGTCAAACCCAGCCATCCAATGAAACCAGTGTATATGTATGGACGGTCAGACTCCCACCACTCAACCTGGGCAGGCTTAGATCCTCTAAGCAGTTTACAAGTAGTTTCATCACAAAAAAACAAGCCTATATAATCCTGAGCCCCTTGAACCCTAATAGTACAACTTGGGTTTACAGTGCGAAAATCTTATGTTTCGTTTTTCCTCTCTTAAATATAGACTGTGACGGGCCTCTGTGGCCTAGTGAATAAGAGCGCTCACTCTTAATCATTAGGTCTCTCACCACTGTGGTTTGAGCCTCACTCGGGTCACATGTGAGACGCCAAGTTCTGCAATTACACATGCAGGTCAGGTGTTTTTTCTCCGGGTACTCCGGTTTTCGTCCACCTCTGATTAACGATCGGCTTGATATGAGTGAAATAATCTTAAAATCACCCCCCCCCACCCCACCATAGATTGTGGGAACTGGTTAGAACCACCTCAATGAGGCGGTTCTAACTTGCACCCACAATCTATATTTTGAGTCGAAATAAGAAAAACATCACTAGCTGTTCCATCTGGAAATTTTCAGGGGGTTTTTTTTCGCCGTTGAAGTTTACATTGTATTTGTATAGGCATGTTTTCATAATGTAAAGGTGCTGTTGATTTCGCTTTACCGGGAAACTCCATGCAGCCAAATATATTTCTCCTGGTGTAAAAATAACGTTCGATCAAATAATATTTAATCTGGTCTTATTCTTATCTTTTGCCAAGGCCTGACCCAAAATGATTGCCCCTTTATTGCTTGGACAGCAAAAAAAAAAAAAAATTACTATCAATTACCCAGAATCTCCCCTAAGAACACATATCTTCGGATTCTTCCCATCTATAGTTTCTATCTTGGCCCCTTGATTTACCCTAATTCTAAAAACTTGTGGAATGTGTAAAAAGCAAAAATATGAGTGATCCCTACCATAATTACATCAACAACAGCGTGATTGCTGTGTAGGCAGCTCCATCCTGCCAAACCTGGAGTGTATGTAATTTACACCAGGAGTGTTTTGTTTGATTTGAGGTTTAACATCCCCATCAACACTATATAGAGACATTGCTTCTTATTTTGTGGGACTTTTACGCCCGAGATTGAGATGAAATGATATCACAAGCCCTGTCACCCAACGAAACCAATAGGGTTTATAAGCATGCATGTTCTGACACACACCGCTTTGCCTGGGCCAGGGCAGGCTTAGATTCTCTAAGCGGAGTACTCGTCTGCGTACAAGCATCATGCATCCCATCAATTTCTTCAAGCCCCGATGGTCAGATTAAGTTGTGTAAAGCCTTGAAAACATAAGCTTGCACATGCAGATGTGCCAGTTTCGCAGAACTTTTCAATTTTTCTCAAAATAAGAAAAATATGAAGATTTCCATAGTCAAGACTGAGTTCAAACTAGCCAAAGGCACAAATATTTTATATCTCAACTCACTGCATCTAACAACATTGAAGAATAAATAATCAACAACTTGTTTGTGACAAGCCCCATGTTCAAGTAGCTCAAAACTTTTTTAGTGTGCAGTGTTGGGCGACAAAATTGGTAGTTCCATTTCAAGGGGTATCCTTTTGTCCTGTTTATTAAAAATTCTGAGATCAATTTTCATTGCAGATAGTTGGTAGGGAAAGTGTTGCAATGTTTGTGATTGTCAATGGTGGCTTTGACAAAGTCACACATAAGAGCTATCAAAACTTAATGTATGCAATGTTACTGGATTGCATTGTAGATATATTTTTTACCCATATTTTCCCTTTTTTACACATTCACTAAGTTTACTGGACAAATCAACGGGCCAACTACAAACTCTGTGATACTGAATAACATCACATGAACAAGTCCATGAAATGAACAGCCCCTTACACTCCACTTTATATAGAGAAAACTGGGGTTTATGGGGGTAAACAATATTTTTCTTATTTCTGCTCCAAGACATAGGTTGTGGGTACTCGTTAGAACCGACTCAAGAAGGCGGTTCTAGCGAGTACCCACAACCTATGTTTGCAGTATAAATAAGAAAAATATCACAGATTCTGTCAGAAAAGTAGCCATTTTGGAGATGTAAAAATTGCACTATATCGCAGGGATGTGTTATCGTAACGAGTCACATCTATATTCTGATAAAGAATTTTCAGTGCCTGTGCAGGTTATAGATGTCGTCATTTCAGAATTACTGTGTAAGCTTTCGGAGTGTATGTAATAATTAATGTACACCCAATGTGACGTACTTGTAACTTGTGTATAGTGGAATCATGATTCCTGAAGAATCGTCTTTTAGACCCATCTTACATCCTCATATAGGTCATTTTGATGATGTTGCTTCCAATTTTGTGCGACTTTTACCTGACATTGAGATGAAATGATAACTCAATTTGTTTGTTTGATTTGATGTTTAATGTTCCCCGTAAGCACTATATAAGTCATTTTGGAGACGTTGCTTCCAATTTTGTGGGACTTTAACCCGACATTGAGATGAAATGACATTTCAAGCCCTGTCGCCTAATGAAACGAATAGGGTTTATAGGCTTGGACAGTCCTACTCGCTCCGCTTTCCCTGGACAGGCTTAGATCCTCTAAGTGGGTAACCAGTACTTGTGTGCGGTCGGATTCAGCTCTGCGTGAAATTACATCTCAAGCCTTGTATCCCAATACGGTTTATAAGCATGGACGGTCTGACTCGCACCACTTTCCCTCGGCAGGCATAGATCCTCTAAGCGGTTAACCAGGCAGTACTCCTGTGCGGTCAGTTTCAGCTCCGCCTGGAAGCATCATGCATTCCATCTATTTCTTCAAGCCTGGATGGGCGGGGGCCACTTCGGGGATAGAGATGGACAGACAGACAGACAGACAGACAGATAGATAGATAGATGTGTGTGTGTGAATTCGGGTTTAACGTCGCTTTCAACAATTTTTCAGTCATATCACGACGGTAGATAGATAGATAGATAGATAGATAGATAGATAGATAGATAGATAGATAGATAGATAGATAGATAGATAGATAGACAGACAGACAGACAGACAGACAGATAGATAGATAGATAGATAGATAGATAGATAGATAGATAGATAGATAGATAGATAGATAGATAGATAGAACAAGGTACATTTCTATTTTGAACAGAAATAGTAACTCTTCCCTACCCTAAAGATGTATATATGCAACTGCAGTTTTCAAAATAAATACTGGTAGAGTGCAACTGCAGTTTTCAAAAAAAAATACTGGTTCTTTTGTTTGTTTGATTTGAGGTTTAACTTCCCCGTCAACACTGTAAAGGTCATTTTGGAGACGTTGCTTCCAATTTTGTGGGACTTTTACCCGACATTGAGATGAAATGACATCTCAAGCCCTGTCGCACCGCTTTACCGGGGCAGGCTTAGATCCTCTAAGCGTTTTACCAGTACTCGTGTGCGGGTCGGTTTCAGCTCTGCGTGGAAGCATCATGTAAGTAATATTGGTTCTACTAAAGACAGATACCATTCTCTGGATGGATAGATAGATAGATAGATAGATAGAGACAGACAGATAGATAGATAGATAGATAGATAGATAGATAGATAGATAGATAGATAGATAGATAGATAGAACAAGGTACATTTCTCTCTTGAACAGAAATAGTAACTCTTCCCTACCCTAAAGATGTATATATGCAACTGCAGTTTTCAAAATAAATACTGGTAGAGTGCAACTGCAGTTTTCAAAAAAAAAATACTGGTTCTTTTGTTTGTTTGATTTGAGGTTTAACTTCCCCGTCAACACTGTAAAGGTCATTTTGGAGACGTTGCTTCCAATTTTGTGGGACTTTTACCCGACATTGAGATGAAATGACATCTCAAGCCCTGTCGCACCGCTTTACCGGGGCAGGCTTAGATCCTCTAAGCGGTTTACCAGTACTCGTGTGCGGGTCAGTTTCAGCTCTGCGTGGAAGCATCATGTAAGTAATATTGGTTCTACTAAAGACAGATACCATTCTCTGGATGGAGTGATTTTTATCCCCCCCCCCCCCCCGAGAATCTTTGATTCGGGGGGGGGGGCATGTAGTATTTGCCCTGTCTGTTTGTTTGTTTGTCTGCCCGTCACAAAAACTTTAACCTTGATCATAACTTCAAAAGCATTTGACCTAGCCCCATGCAACTTCACACACTTATTCACCATCACAAGGGCTACATTCGGACCAAGGGCCATAACTCTGTTGTCATTTTTCGCTGAATTATCTCCCCTTGAAATTTTGCAAAAACTCAGAAATTGGCTCCCACAGGGGGCGTTGGTCACCTATAGTGACAGCTCTTTTATTATTATTATTATTAGATAGATTAACTATCTACTGCACAGTTCAAGTTTAAATTTGTTGCTGTCGTTGTTCAGTCATGGACCACCTTTGAGACTGTTAAACATTAGAACAGTCCAAAAGGAGATCTTAATATAGGAATTTTACGGAACTACTGCAAATGTCCATTTAGAAAATCTTTTCATTTCAAAAAGACCCACCTAATATAGAATACACAAAATGGGAGGTTTATAAGCATCAAAACAGTTGGTTGCAGTTAGGTCGCACCTATTTCATATTAATTATTCTTCAGTCATGCACTGAACAAACGACAAATCGTCAAACCACTTCTTTAACTGAGGCGGGACTAACGGAAACAGAAAATTTCGCCCAAACTTGAAATTGCCGAAATCTCCATCTAATAACAGCTCTGCTCAGGTAAATTGTCGTAATGAAACATTTTGGAGACATTGGCGGAGCTTCTCATACTGTGAGGCTAAATTTACTTGAGCCCGGGCACAATATTTCCTACAATTGACATGTGCGCCCAGCGAAGACTCAGTTCAGCCTGCGCGGATCAAAGTCTTCGTTGTGCGCTCTATGGATAGCTAAGGGCCCATGCTCCTTCATGCAGCAAGAGAAGTCTCTGGTCAGACTATATGGATGCGCAGGCTGATCTGATTCTTCGCTGGGCGCACATGTAAATTGTAGGAAATGCTGTGCCCCGGTTCACTTGTAAAGACGCAAATGTAGCTTTGTCGGATTTTCCGACGGGGCGCTTCATGTTGTATTTGCTTAAGGTTATGTATTATATTATAATTATTAATTTAATTTTCATTATCTGTGCTTTTTGCCCCCCCCCCCCCCTCCCGCCCCCCCCCCTCGCCTTTTGTGGGGAAGTGGGTGGTCTGGTTTGCATTACGATAACACACCCGTGTGACATAGTGCATCTCCAGAATGGTTACTTTACTGATGAAAATTTGTGATAATTTTCTTATTTATTCTTAAAACGTAGGTTGTAGGTACTCGTTAGAACCGCCTCATTGAGGCGGTTCTAACGAGTACCCACGACCTATGTCTCGGAGCAGAAATAAGAAAAATAATATATAGCCCCGTAAACCCCAGTTTTCAGTGTATAAAGTAGGGTTTAGGGGGTCTTCTTTTCACGGACTTGTTCACGTGATGCTGTGTTTGTTTCCCGTTTTGTTGTCTTTATTGTCGGTTGCCATTCCTCTTGGCGAGGTTGGTAGGTTAAAATTTTTTTTTTTTTTTTTTTTTTTTTTTGTTGTTTTTTTCTCTCGCTGTCTTTTCTTAAATGTTTTTTTAATAAAAGCGTTATTTCATTGCTATTGATTAATACCGGTGACATGACGGTGGCTCGTATGTCTGACACTCTGAGGGTTCAAGCCCAAATTTATCATTCTTGCATAAAACCTTTTGAACATAGCTGTTTGAAGCTATTGAAGCCGTTTTAAAACCACAAAACCAGTATTCAAATCATAAAATGCACTCGCTGTTTGAACATGGATTTCGAACTTTTGATATCGTAAAACGGGCTTTACTTTTCTTAGGATACGTTAAAATAAGAACATTTATGTATACCCCTCTAAACCCGTGTTTTACTGTATAAAAGTGGGAGTTAAGGGGGTCAAAATTAATCTGATGTACTAATGTTTTGTTCACTCTCATCACGTGAACAAGTTCGTGAAATGAATACCCCCTAAACCCCACTTTATATAGAGAAAACTGGGTTTTACGGGGGTATACATGATTGTCCTTATTTCTGCTCCAAGACATAGGTTGTGGGAACTCGTTAGAACCGCCTCAATGAGGCGGTTCTAACGAGCACCCACAACCTATGTTTGCAGTATAAATAAGAAAAATATCATGGATTTTCATCAGAAAAGTAGCCATTTTGGAGAAGTGAAAAAAATGCACTAAGTTTCACGGCTGTGTTATCTTAATGCTTCCTTTTTGTGCCACTGCTAGCCATTACGAGAACACGCCTATTCAAATACATTGTAACCTTTACCGAAAAAATGAAAATTTTAAGATGATACATTGTAATATTTTTCTCATTTCTGCTCAAAATATAGATTGTCGGTAGTCGTTAGAACCACCTCATCGAGGCGGTTCTAACGAGTACCCACAATGTATATTTTAGAGCATAAAAAAGGAAAATAAGGTTTACCCCTACAAACCCCAGTTTTACTATATAAAAATATGGTTCAAGGGGGTCAGAATTATATAGGCATGTTTTCGTGATGCTATGTCCCATGTTTGTCACACATCCTGGTCCTATTTCACTACGATAACACATCCGTGCGACATAGTGCATTTTTTCACATCTCGAAAATGGCTACTTTTCTGATGAAAAACCGTGATATTTTTCTTATATATACTAGAAACATACGTTGTGGCTGCTCGTAATAACCGCCCCATTGAGGCGGTTCTAACGAGTACCCACAACCTATGCCTTGGAGCAGAAATAAGGAAAATAATGTATACCCCC
Source organism: Lucinisca nassula (assembly GCA_963580285.1). NCBI lineage: Eukaryota > Metazoa > Mollusca > Bivalvia > Lucinida > Lucinidae > Lucinisca > Lucinisca nassula. Next base: position 161,841,580 of record OY757014.1, on the reverse strand, counting down.
GTAAACCCTAGTTATCTCTTTATAAAGTGAAGTTTAGGGGGATTCTCATTTCACGTGATGATTTGTATTTCAGCATTTTACGATGATTATTCTGGTTGCCCATATGTCTCAAGTAGCTTATTCAAGTTTATACATGACTATTGATTTCATTTAATTATATACGTTTCGCTAAAAACTCGTAAATCGTGCACAAAACGATGTCATTGATCTAAGCAGAGAACAAATGACTTGTTATTAGCGTTAACCCTTGTCTTGCTGTTCACGACAACCCCTATCTTTGCAAACAGTGTATATCCAGATCTGATGGCTTCTGAAGAAGCCATCTGATCAGGATCTACACTGTTTGACATTCAATTTATGAATTGGTAGGAATAAATTACATCAAGTAATCTGATTGGTTCAAAGTCAGAAATGGGTGTGGCTAAACTGAATATTCAGCAAGATAAGGGTTAAATATAGTCATGTGACCATATTCTTATACAAACTGATGCAGAGATTATGATCACGAAAACATGCCTATATAATTTTGACCCCCTCGAACCCGACTTTTATACAGTAAAATTGGGGTTTACAGGGGTAAACCTTATTTTTCTTATTTCTGCTCTAATATATAGATACCTGCACGATAGTCCTCTTAACGGGGTTGCTGCAGTGTAGATAGATAGATAGGTAGATAGAGAGAGAGAGAGAGAGAGAGAGAGAGAGAGAGAGAGAGAGAGAGAGAGAGAGAGAGAGAGAGAGAGAGAGAGAGAGAGATAGAGAGAGATAGATAGATAGATAGATAGATAGATAGATAGATAGATAGATAGATAGATAGATAGATAGATAGATAGATAGATATTTGGGTACTCGTTAGAACCGCCTCCATGAGGCGGTTCTAACGAGTACCCACAATCTATATTTTCAGCAAAAATAAAAAAGATCACAATTTTTCATCTTAAAATGTTCTTGTTTTGGGGGAGAGGGGGGGGGGGGGGGTTCGGCGGTAAAGTTTACAGTACATTTGTATAGGCGAGTTTTCGTAATGTGGTGTATGCAGATTGGCGTTGCAGCTATATTATTTCCTTTCTTGGGTGGTGACGGAGTCAGTGCTGTATTATTTGCAGTTATATATCACAGCCTATCTGTTTTGCTAGCGCATGCACTCGTGAACGTCGAGTACTTTTATTATAGCGTAATATTTACATTTCCAGTGTAAAGTCTAATGTGAACCTATAGAAAACAATTGCGTTCATACGCCCATGAACGCATCGAATCACATGATTTTTAGTGACGTTAAGTGACGTCATTCTAAACCATTGTTCTCTACGGGTGTTGATGACGTCAACGCTGCTCCGCTCTTTGTAGAAAAACAGCGTGTAAATGTTTTTCAGCTTTAAAAGTTTGCCCTACAAGCATTTTTTCGCCCATTGATGAGGGGCAAATAATGTAAATATAAAAAATAAACTTAATTTTTCTGCTTTTCATGAAAGTATGAACGACAGTGGGTCACGAGCAAAAGTTACATGAACCCCTTCGGGGTTCATTTACTTTGCACGCGACCCACTGCGTTCATACTTCCATGAACTGCAGAAAAATAAATTTCATTTCTTAAATGTTTCGCCAATTTCCGTCACTTTACATTTTCACTGGGGCTATTAGGTCAAAAGTTAGGATGTCGTTAATTAACATTCGTTAAAATTTAGTCTTTCATTATGGCATATTGCTAATATTTTTATGAAAAATGTGTGCAGCTTATACAAAAGCTGTTCACATTGTTTTAGAAGAAATATCATTATATACTGTTCACAAAAAGTAGGGGATATTCTGATTCCTACGAGCCCATCAGCCTAAACATTAGGCATAATCAAATATTGAATGACTACCATGAGTGTATATTCTATGATATTTATGCTCGAGTGGCGTAGCACGGAGGCATAAATTGTACATGGGGTAGCACGTGAATTTTAACATTAGTGACAAACCGGTTTATTGATGCGAAATTTCGATAAAACTTTCTGTATCAACTGTTGAAGTTTTTTATGAAACGATTTCATATACAAATTCGTTATAAGAACCGTTATTCGGCTGACGGAGGCCCAACGCTGGAGAGCGTTGGCATGCCCCAGACCGGAAGTACGCAGTTGCATACGGCAAATGTTGTCAGTTGTCAGTCGACTATTGGCACGCTATCGTAGGGCAGTAGCAGTAGCGAATTTGCAGAGAAGTTGACGCCCGAAGAGTACTAACGGACGCGATGACCGCCTTGCTGTCAATCAAGTGTTACGCAACCGGAGACTGTCGTCAACACGGGGTTAATGTCTCTAGACAGACGATCCGAAATCGCCTTTCACTCGAGTGACCTTACGGCACCGCGTCCGCAAGTTGTACTGCCGTTGAAAGCTAGACACCATAGAGTACGTTTTGCGTGGTGTACACAGCGCAGACGTTGTAACATTAATCAGTGGTCTCACGTTATGTCAGTGACGAATCCCGGTTTAACTTGGACGTTCGTGATGGTCGTAGAAGAGTCTGGTGTCGTACTGGTGAACGTTGAACAGACCCGGCTAGAGTTGCTCACGGCCGATATGGAGCAGGGTCTATTATGGTTTGGGGTGGGATCACCATGACTGGAATAACAGATTTACATGTGTGCCAAGGCAGAGTAACAGAACTGTACAATTATGATAACGTGTTGGCTCCTCACGTGATACCGTTTGCTCGACGCCACGGTCCAGGAAGATAACGCTAGGGCTTATCGGACACGCGTCGTCACTGAGTACCTTCGACGGCAAAATATTCGGACAATACCATGGTCTGCGATAAGTCCAGACTTTTCTCCCATCGAACACGTAGGGGACATACTCGGGAAACGAGTCCGAAGCCGCGATCCGCCTCCAAGGACCCTCGTTGAGCTTGGTGCAGCACTTCAAGAAGAGTGGCAAAGGATCCATCAGTTCACGATTCGTAGACTAATTGCAGTATGCGACGACGACGATGCATTGCCTGCTGTGATAATCGAGACGGTCCAACACGTTATTTAGGGCTTGCGAAAAATGACGTTGACGCTAAGAAGATTGGTCACCGTGTTGCTACATAATGACGTGATCATTGGAATTAATGTATGGTTCAATTTATGGAAATTTGATAGCCGTTTGAATTAAATGCAGGCCAGGTAACGTTTTATGTATTTCCCAATATTCGGTTTGAAAGTAAAATATCCCCTACTTTTTGTGAACAGTATATATGCCAGAACAGTTTACATTTTGACCACCAACGAGCTCGTTTAGCCGACGATGCTTTAAACGACTCGGCTCACATGGATGCTATATTTAGGACACATAGTGCTCGCCTGAAGGCTCGCTCACATCATTTATCGGTATCGCAAATTTCGCCTTGCTTTTTCATTACGATGACACATCCGTGTGACAGAGAACAGTCTTTCGTTACTCCAAAATGGTTATGTTTTTTCATAAACTTTGTGATCATGTAAGCTTAACTGAGCCGAAGGCTCATAGGTGAGCTTATAGTATGGCAAGGCTCCGTTGTCTGTCGTCTGTCTGTCGTCTGTCAACATTTTCAAACATCATCTCCTCTGAAACCACTGGGCCGCGGAAGCATCCACGCGATAGGGGAACGAAAGTTTGTCAGCGGGGTCCAGGTCACATGACCAAAATGACCGCCTTGCCCATATATGGTAAAAACCCTTCAAAAATCTTCTCCTCCGGAACTAGCAGGCCGACTGCCATGAAACTTGGTATGTAGCATTGGGGACTCGGGCCCATTATAGTTTGTTCAAATGGTGACCCTCGAATGCCTTTGACCTATTTAACGCCAAGGTCAAATATGGTAACATAGGTTTTTGTATGGGAAAAAGTCAAAACTGTGTACATGTATTTTACAGAAACTATTGCAGCCTGTGATCTGAAAATTTGTAGATGCAAGTAGCTAAATGTGTATTTAATGTCAAGGTCATTCTTTGACCTTGTCCCAAGGTCATTCAGATATGTAAAATTTAAAATTATTTTTCTCAGAAATCACCAGGCCGATTGTAACCAAATTTCTTATAAGGGCCTTCAGGAACAAGGAAATGAATATTAATTAAAATGATCTTGGTCACATGACCAAGCTGGCCGCAATGCACATATAAGGTAAAAACCCTTCAACAATTTTCTTCACCAGAACCAGTGGGCCGATTGCCATGAAACTTGGTATGTAGCATTTGGGACTCAGGCTCATTATAGTTTATTCAAATGATGACACTCGAATGACCTTGGTAGATACAGGTAGTTAAATGAGTAGGTGAAACTACATGAGTATTCAAGGTCAAGGCTATTCTTTTACCTTGGCTCAAGGTTATTCAGATGAAAATTTAAACATTTGTAACCAAATTTCATATAAGTGCTTTTATGAACAAGGAAATGATAATTAATGAAAATGAACTTGGTCCCATTACCAAGACTGCTGCCATGCTCATAAAAAGTAAACATCACGAAAACACGCCTTTATAATTTTGACCCCAATGAACCCCACTTTTATATAGTAAACCTGGGGTTTACAGGGGTATAGTTTATTTTTCTTATTTCTGACCTAAAATATAGATTGTGGGTACTCGATAGAACCGCCTCGATGAGGCGGTTCTAACGAGTACCAAGAACTATATTTTTAGCAGAAATAAGAAAAAATATCACTATTTTTCATCTTACAAATTTCGGGTTTTTTGGCGGTTAAATTTACAATGTATTTGTATAGGCGTGTTATCGTAAGGAACCCTTCTAAAAGCTTCTTGGACCTATTATCATGAAACTGGAATGTAGCATTGGGGCTAAGACTGGCACGATAAATCTGATAATCGATTAATCGATCGATAAATTCCACAAGAATGATTATCAGTACTGATTTGCTTGTAATCGATTATTTGATAAGTGCAAATTACTACCCAACGTTGTGCCTAAAATAGCTGGGTCAGTGCCAAACAGTGAATACCCTGTTAAAGTACAACAGAACAGAACAGAACAGAACAGAAACATAAAGTACAACATATGATGAGATTTAGACTCAGACAAAGCCAGACAGGTAAAATTATGATCAAATCTTCAGTGATTACTAATCGATTATCGATCACAATGTCAGGACTGATAATCGATTATATTTTCAGCTCCGATTAGCCAGCCCTAATTGGGGCTCATTATAGTTTACCATGGCCTATTTTACTTTGTCACAGACTTTCGTACGGGAAAAAAAAAGTCAAAACCATGTATTTTCCGGAACCTATTACAGCCTCTGTTGAGTGAATGAAACTACATAAGTATTTAGGGTCAATGTCATTCTTGGACCTTGGCCCAAGGTCATTCAGATTAAATTTATTTTCTTCAGAAATCACTGAGCAATTTGCAATTAAATTTCATACAAAAGTTTTTGGGAAAAAGAAAATGAAAATCAATTAATATGAGTTTGGTAACATGGCCAAGATGGCCGCCATGCCTATATGAGGTAAAAAGGAAACCCTTAAAAAACTTCTTCTCCGGAACCAAGGGGCCAATTATCATTAAAGTGGTATGTAGGATTGGGGACTTGAGCCAATTATAGTTTGTTCAAATTATGAGTCCTGGATGACTTTGACCCATTTTACGCCAGTGTCAAATTTAGTCACGTAGGCTTTTGTATTTAAAAAAAGCCAAAACTATGTATTTTTCAGAATCTATTGCAGACTGTGATCTGATCTGGAAATTGCTAGATGCAGTTAACTAAATGATTAAATTAAACCACATGGTTATTCATGGTCAAGGGCATTCCTTGCCCTTGGCCAAAGGTCATTGAAATATGAAAACTAAAACTTATTTTCTTGCACACCAGACAAGGAAATCCGTGATTTTACCCTGGGATAGAAATTTATGTTCTGACCCTGGTGTTCCAACCCCAAATCGAATATAATCGCGTGTTTGATAAATGCACTGGTTGATTACAACCTCATGCGCGGCGTCTTCATGCGTGACGTCACTAAACATTCCTGCAGTGTCAACACAAAATGGCGGACGTCGGTAACCGAAGTGACAGCAGCATTTAAAATTCGCAATAGAAATGGAAGGTATGCAAGAAAAAGAATCCAATATGGGTGTGAGGGGTGGATAGAAAAATCCGTCCCTCGGGATCACTGTCCGGCATCACTCGGCAAGCCTCGTGATGCCGGACAGTGTCCCTCGGGACGGATTTTTCAATCCACCCCTCACACCCATATAAGATTCTTATATTCCACAGGAACAACTGGGTCATTTGTGACAAAATTTCATCTGAAAACCTTCAGGAACAAGAAAATGAAAATTAATTAATATGAATTTGGTCACATGACCAATATGGCCAACATGCGCAAATAAAGAAAGAAACCTTCGGGAATCTCTTTCTCCAGAACCTGTTGGTTGATTTTCTTAAAGCTTGGCACGTAGCATTGGGGACTGGAGCCAATCATAGTTTAATCAAATGATGATCCCTGTATGGCCTTGACGTATTTTAGGCCAAGGACAAAGTGGGCCCCATAGGCTTTTGTATGGGAAAAAGTAAAAACTGTATTTTCTGCCATGGTAAAGACCCTTCAAAATACTTCTTAGAAACCAAAGGGCTCCACATACATTCAGCACTCAGGTGAGCGGTACAGGACCATTGGTCCTCTGGCTTATGTTTATATTGAAAACGAAGGTTGTGAGTGCCCGTCAGAAACGCCTCATTGAGGCGATTCTAACGAGTACCCTCAATCCATGTCTTGGTGTGTTTGTTTGTTTAATTTGAGGTTTAACATCCCCATCAAAACTGTATAGGTCATTTTGGAGACGTTGCTTCCAAATTTGTGGGACTTTTACTCGACATTGAGATGAAATGACATCCCAGTCGCCCAATGAAATCAATAGGGTTTATAAGCATGGACGGTCCGACTCTAAGCGGTTTACCAGTACTCGTGTGCGGCCGGATTTAGCTCTGCGTGGAAGCATCATGCAGCCAATCTATTTCTTCAAGCCCCGATGGGCGAGGACCATCTATGTCTTGGAGTATAGATAAGAGAAATAATGTCTAACCCCGTAATCCCCAGTTTTCTCTATTTAATGTGGGGTTTAGAAGGGTGTTCATTTAGCCGAATAAAATAACTATGTTTCCGCTAATCCGACCTTTTTTTGTTCCGACCTTGCAATTTTTTTTGCCATCCAGAAAAATATAAATAGAGTAAAAAGATTCTCTAACCTATCGGCCTTTATTTTTTCTAGCACTTTTGATAAAAATTCACAAAATTGTCAGAGTAGCTAAACTAATACAGTAAAATTCCTATATTAAGACCACCTTTGGGGCTGTTCAAAAGTGGTCTTGAAGACCACTTTTGAATTAAGACCACCTTTGGGGCTGTTCAAAAGTGGTCTTGAAGACCACCTTTGGGGCTGTTCAAAAGTGGTCTTGAAGACCACTTTTGAACAGTCCCAAAGGTGGTCTCTGACCAGAGGACAGAGTATGCAGAAAACACAAAGAAAGAATAAATGCAATCTAGTAAATAAGCTTTTTAAACCAGAATAAGTCTTAATTTTAGGTGGTCTTAATAGCGGAATTCCACTGTACTTGAAACCCTGTTCTCTTGCTTTCTTTATGCTTTTAGACTCGTCATGAGAATATTTTCAAGAAGTATAGTTAAAATTAAAAAAAATTCTGCTTTTTTCCATCGAATATATTTTGACAAAAAAATCGATAATTTTTGCTACCCGTTTTCTGAAGGTTAGTGGAAACACAGCTATTTTTAAGGCTTTCACGAACTTATTAACATAATATGACTCGGACGTTGGTTTTGCTTGTCGACTTAACCAGAAGATAAGCCTGCAACAGAGTTGTTAGTATCATTAAGTTTTGCTTGTTTGATTTAAGGTTAAACGTCCCCGTCAACACAATTTAGGCCATTTGTTATCATTAACTATGCACAAACACTCATTCTCAAATGAATTGGGATTTTAGGGGTTTTAAAAGTCAAAATATAAAGTTGCTTAGATTCATTCACCGATATGTTCACAATAAAGTATCAACATGTACCTATACTCAGTTAAAATTCCTTGATCAAGAAACGAAAAGTTATTTCACAGCAACAGCTAGAAATATGTCGGTATTTTGATAAATTTTGATTGTGAGAAATGTACGCTACAACCTACTTGTTCGTTACAAACTTCTATAACATCACACGAAACAAGAGACCGCAGCTCGCAATGACAGAAACTTACGAGCGGGTTATTAAGCGGGGACAAAAATTAACATATGGTCATATATAGTGTAAAGAAATGAATAGCCATTTTGAATAAAATTCAGGGTTGGTTAGAGATGACAGAAAAAGAAACAGTTTTCTGAAAACATACCACTTTCATTTTGTTTTAACAGAAGCACATAATAGCTATATCACTTACGACTATTGCATTTGAACAGGTATTGAGTGGTAAATAAGGAACACAAGTAAAATTACTTTGGAGAAACGATCAACATAAGCAATAAGTTTATTTGAATTATATGTAAAAAGTCGCGGACATTACAGTGATTTTGATTTTCAAGTAGATTACTAACGTGATTAACTGACAATATAGCTGTTAGTGTCATTTTCATTCATTATTTGGATCTAATTAATGTAACAGTGCATGTTCAGTCATATGATTTTAAAAAATGGTGTCGCTATTACGCAAAAAAGCCTCGGTATATAGTTTTACGCATAAAAATGCTCCCCAGACAGATAAACTGCGTTCTTAAGGCAGCCGAAACATTAAAAGACATATCTATCACATGTAAACACACAACAAACGCATGGCCTTATGTTCCCAACAATCAAGTGTCTAAAATTAATGATACAACTGCGAGAATACAGTATCGAACATTTCAGTGCATTCAGAGTAATATTTTTCTATACAAAAGTCTTCAAAATGTAACCAATTTTTTTCTACCAGCTGGAAAAAAGTCACACGTTTTGTAAAGTTTGTAAATAAGTTATAAGAAATGTAAACAAATGCATGTCTGTAAATGGCAGCTATGATGGTCTCGGACATTACCATACACGGTAAAGGGACATTCTAATCCACTTTACCATTTCTACCTGTAAAATTGAAAAAGAATCTGATATTATATTTGTTGTATCTAGTTAACATAATCAAGAGTAAACCAGCATACCATAAATATGCATTTTTATTTCAGGTGGGGATGTTCGATACAATTTGTAATGTTCGATACCATAATTTTAGTGACATAAACTGCACTTACAATGTTTTTTAACATTCAAAATATGCATTTGGCAATACATCTTGGAGAGATGAAGTGCCTTCTTATCATGGCACATTTTATTTTGAACTATTCATTCTGGCAAATAATATTTGGGAAAAGATTATAAGCTATGGGACACAAATCAAAATCGAAATAAGTAATAGGTTTTGAATCACCATTGTTACCGTTTGCAGCTATTGGTAGAAATGTAGCAAACGTGTATATCACTAAAAGTGTTCATCTTATACAACTATGGTTGCACAATTCAAAATTGTTCATTTATTTGCAGTCATTATCCCTGAACGGTCAACATAGCAAACCTGTCATGTTCGATACCAAATGTAGCGGACATTTCATCGCATACATCCACTGCTTATTACAATAGAATAATGATCTTGCAAGCGTTCAAATGTTGTTCATTAATATTGATTTTTGGTGGCATATTCTTAATTGAACAATATTAATTGTGTCAAATAATATTGGAAAAAGGAAAAAAGTTTCTATGCAGATATTTAAAAACAAAATATGACTTCTGTTTTCCCTTAGCTGTGGTCATGTCTGCCGACTCTCTCACCCATCAAACACCGGAAAAGGCAACCATGTCGTCTGCAGACACTTTCTATTACGTAATCTGGTAACGGAAAACTGTGCCAAATGAGAGAAATGTGATCAAGCTGTTAGACTAACAATTTTCGGTATTGAACATTACCGGTCTCGAACATTACAAAACACTGGAAATGAGGGAATTTCAACATCAAAATATTATTTTCGTTCAAGATGATGTATTTGTGTTAGTCACACATTGCGGGAGTTTCTTTCAATCTCGAATTTTTTGTCGATACATACGTAATAAGCCTGGTATAATGATCGCGAACATTACATGCATTTTTGCAACAAATTCATTCACATTTTTGTATGACATGTATTTTTAATTTCCTATTGTACAGGTAACATCAAACGACCTTATATGCTTATTATAATATAGAATCTCCATTTGGTCACGTTTCCGTGTATAAAAACCTCAACGTTGTTTTGAAATATCAAGAAGAAAAACGTCGTCTCGTGCATTACAATGCTTAATTAAATTTCGGCGACAGCCATAATCGAGGAAAAATACTTTGTAAGACTCGATGTGGTCCTGCTAATGGTAGTTATTTCCCTACCCAGAATATGTAAATTTTATAGAAACCACCTAAACCTATCCTTTCTAGTGCAATTGCAAATTTGTAAGTGCGCAAACAAGGAGAATTCGAAAAGCGACAGTCTCGAACATTACAAAACCAGGTTTTCCCGTGGCGCATTTTCCCTGAAAAGGTACTTTTCGACAGGAGGTATATCATGATATCTTTGGGACCTGTTGTTCTGTCATATAAACGTATGCATTGGGTAAAAATGACTGCTTGATTTCAGAAAATATGCGGCGACTGCAATATCCCAATTCATTTGAGAATGAGTGAATGCTGTGTTTCCGTTATCCGTCCGTAAAACTTTTGAAAAGGAGTTTTGTACGGAACCCGGGAAGAGCCATGAATTCCTTTTTTACTCTCTTGTGCGAACAAGATATTAAGTTGTGCGAACAAGATATTATCTTGTGCGCACAAGATAAAATGTTATGCGCACAATATATTATCTTGTGCAGACAACATAATTTATCTTGTGCGGATAACATGTTATCTTGTGCGCACAAGATAATATCATGTTCGCACAACTTAATACCTTGTGTGCACAAGATATTATCTTGTTCGCACAACATATTATCTTGTTTGCACAACATAGATCTTGGGAAGTTGTGCGAACAAGATATTTTCATGTGCGAACAATATATTATCTTGTACGCACAACATATTATCATGTGCGAACAAGATATTATCTTGTGTGCACAATATGATATCTTGTGCGTACAAGATATTAAGTTGTGCAAACAAGATAATATCTTGTGCGGACAAGATAATATATTGTGCGCACAAGATATTATCGTGTCCGCACAAGATCTATGTTGTGCGCACAACTTAAATCTTGTGCGCACAAGATAATATGTTGTGCGAACAAGATATTATCTTGTCCGCACTGCGCACAAGATAAAATGTTGTGCAAACAAGATAATATATATATTGTGCGAACAAGATATTATCTTGTCCGCACTGCGCACAAGATAAAATGTTGTGCAAACAAGATAATATCTTGTCCGCACAAGATAATATGTTGTCCAAACAAGATAATATCTTATCCGCACAAGATATTATCTTGTGCGCACAACATATTAAAAGTAAAATTTCGTGTCCCTTCCCGGGTTCCGTAGTTTTGCGGTGGCTTGGATACAATAAAATTACTGTCAGGTATAGTAGTCGCCGAAAAGATTGACTAGGCGGAACTATCGTTTGCACCTGCCATTAACAAAAAGGTAAACCAAGTCACCCGATCGTGTGAATTCAGCTGTAACACAAACAAAGCTGTGGCGTATATGGCTATTGGTCCGCTTGAAGAAAAGCATGCGAGAGGCACCTACCGAATCTTCTGGTGGACTCAATGACTTTGACATATATTGACCACACATGAACAGCTCCGCCTAGTCACTTTTATCTGCGACTATTTTACAAAATGACTGGACATAACATAGAAGCCAGCGCACGACAAAACCTACAATAAGACATGTGCGCCCAGCGAAGACTCAGATCGGCTTGCGCATCCGCGCAGTCTGATCAGATTCTTCGTGCGCTCTAAGGATGCAGCAAGAGAATTCTCTGGTTATACCGTAGGGGCTTGTGTGTGTGTGAATTCGGGTTTAACGTCGCTTTCAACAATTTTTCAGTCATATCACGACGGTGTCTGGTTGCGACAGGGAGCTCAATGCTCACTTTTATAGTGCTGCCTCACTGAAGTATCATGTCCCAGACACATTACATGATACCACACCCAGTCACATTATCCTGACACGGGATCGACCAGTCCTAGCTCTACCCCGTAAATCTGAGTGCCAAGCGAGGAGCAGCTAGTACCATTGTTAACGACTTTGGTATGTCGCGGCCCGGGATCGAACCCGTGACCTCCCGTTCCCCGGAGCGGACACTCTACCAACTGAGCTATCGGGGCCGGTACCATAGGGGCTTGAATCATGAAAATAAAAATGAAAAAAAAAAGATTATTTTTTTTCATTTTCTTTCTCATTTTTTCATGATTCAAGCCCCTATGGTTATACTATATGGGTGCGCAGGCTGATCTGATTCTTCGCTGGACGCACATGTCTTATTGTAGGTTTTGTCGTGCGCTTGCTCATAGATATTGTGTGCCATACAGCATCACGGTTCAGTTCTCGATTATTAAACCGTGAGCAGCTTTGTTACGCTATTTTGATACATGGCGTTGGGTCGGGCTGGCTGTCATTAATCTTTCAAGAGGATTTTCTGTTAGATGAACTGGTTGTGTTCTATGACCGTGACTTTCTGTTAGGTGAACCGGTTGTGTTCTTTGACCGTGACTTTCTGTTAGGTGAACCGGTTGTGTTCTATGACCGTGACTTTCTGTTAGGTGAACTGGTTGCGTTCTATGACCGTGACTTTCTGTTATGTGAACTGGTTGTATTACCGTGACCTTCTGTTAGGTGAACTGGTTGTGTTCTATGACCGTGACTTTCTGTTATGTGAACTGGATGTATGACCGTGACTTTCTGTTAGGTGAAATGGTTATGTTCTATGACCGTTACATTCTGTTAGGTGACGTGGTTGTGTTCTATGACCGTGACTTTCTGTTAGGTGAACTGGTTGTGTTCTATGACTGTCACGTTTCAAAGTGGGGGGAGGGGCAATTTTCGGAACTTCCTGTTCGCTTTTCTATAAGCACTAAAAATTGGGCCTACTCTTAATGGAAAGAATTTGCTCCTCAGGAGCAAATTCTTTCCTTTAAGAGTTGACTCCTATTGGCATGGGAGACAAAAATACTTTTGTAGGAGTTGCCTCCCCTGAAGGTGTATTCATTTCCCTTAAATTTCAACATTTTAACATCAAACAAATTGCTGCAAAAGACAACATTGGTTAAGTTCATCAGCTTACTTACTGCAACAATCTATGCGATTCCATAACACCACTTTCAATACGGTGGTGGGTACGCATAATTCCAGGCTCAACCAAGGCTTATACTCGTTTTGTGTATGAGCGATCGTATACATTGAGCCATCCACAGCATGGTCCGCTTCAAAGCCGGCTGAATATATGGAACTTAGCGAGATGTTCTTGTAAAACGTCTGAATGTAGCTATTCACGCCTTCAATATATGATCGCTCTACAAAATATTACAGGTGAGAAGGATTTAAGGGGAGTGGGAACACCTAGCATATTTTTCTTCCATCTTGCAAAGGTAGACAAGTTCCGGGGCTTCCTGTTCGCTTTTCTATAAACCCTTTCCCACTGAAAAAGTTGTCTACTCTTAAAAGAACGAATTTGCTCCTGAGGAGCAAATCATTTCCTTTAGAGTTGACCCCTATTGACATGGGAGACAACAATACTTTTGCAGGCGCTGCCTCCCTATAGGGTGTTTCCATTCTCCTTAAAATTGATAATGTCATTCGTATGTAAAGTCCTAACATTACGATAACACACCCGTGCGACATAGTGCATTTTTCACATCTCCATAACAGCTACTTTTCTGATGAAGACCCTTGATATTTTTTTTATAAATGCTCATAACATAGGTTGTGTATGCTCGTTAGAACCGCCTCATTGAGGCGGTTCTAACGAGTACCCACAACCTATGTCTTGGAGCAGAAATTAGAAAAAATAATGAAAAACCCCGTAAACCCCAGTTTTCTCTATATAAAGTGGGGTTTAGGGGGTCTTCATTTCACGGACTTGTTCACGTGATGAAACATCCTCTGCAGCTGCAGTATTTTGCAGATTATAAGTTTGTTTTATGTGTGTGTGTGTGTGTGTGTGTGTGTGTGTGCGTGCGTGCGTGCGTGTGCGTGTGTTGTTTTAATTTGCAAGATTTCTGTACATCATAGACTGTATACATAATAGAAATGAAGGCAATGATCAGGAATCGATACAATTAACCCACAGCTCCCATCAGAGACACCAAAGGGAAAGAAGCACAGACATGAAACAACTAGACCCTGGTGGAAACATCACTAGCGGAAATCCAAAAGGACAGTCACTTTCCCACAAAATGGCCAATTGGCTATATCTAAAACTAAATAATATAAGCGATACACACACTCAAAGACAAACCATAACAAAAATAAACCGCGATAGAAGAACCGCCTTGGGGACGGTCAGTGAAACGAATTGTGAAAGGGAAGGATAATACAAATCCACTTTTGTTGTGAGGGGTGGTAAATATCAATTCAGCTAGGATCACAGCCCGTCATCACCAGTCAAGGCACGTGATGCCGGGCTGTGACCGATGGGGTGGATTTTTCTATATATCCCTAAACCTATGTAAGGATTACTTTTCATTGTATATACAGTAAAATTCCTATATTAAGACCACCTTTGGGACTGTTCAAAAGTGGTCTTTAAGACCACTTTAGAACAGTCCCAAAGATGGTCTTTGACTAGAGGGCACTGTATGCAGATAACACAAAGAAAGAATAACCGTAGCCTACTACGTAAGCTTTTTAGAGCAGAATTAGTTTTAATTTTAGGTGGTCTAAATTGCGAAATTTCGCTGTATTTCATTTCTGAGTTTGGCTGCATGATGCTTCCACGCAGAGCTGAATCCGACCCGCACAGGAGTACTGGTAAACCGCTTAGAGGATCTAAGCCTGCCCAGGCAATGCGGTGCGAGTCGGACCGTCCATGCTTATAAACCCTTTTCGTTTCATTGGGCGGCAGGGCTTGAGATGTCATTTCACCTCAATGTCGGGTAAAAGTCCCACAAAATTGGAAGAAACGTCTCCATAATGACCTTTACACCGTTGATGGGGACGTAAAACCTCAAATCAAACAAAACAAACAAATGGACCGCACAGCTACTTTGTTTGATTTGAGGTTTAACGTCCCCGTCAACACTGTAGATGTCATTTTGGAGACGTTGCTTCCAATTTTGTGGGACTTTTACCCGACATTGAGATGAAATGACATCTCAAGCCCTGTCGCCCAATGAAACCAATAGGGATTATTAGCATGGGCGATCCGCTTCGCACCGCGGTTCCTGGACAGGCTTAGATCCTCTAAGCGGTTTACCGGTACTAGTGTGCGGGCCGGATTCAGCTCTGCGTGGAAGCATCATGCAGCCCATATATTTCTTCAAGTCCTATGGGCGGGGGCCACGCACATTTCCTTTGTGTTCCACGTCCGACACAGTGTGATTACAATGTTGTGTACATCCAACACTTGAAAAGAAACGTTATTCATCCGGTCAGTCGGTAGTATAACTTTGTCAATACGTTAACCCGTTTTGTATCGGAAACCCCAAAACAGGCCCCGAGGTTATACAACTTTTTTCATGCTCAACTCAGCTGAACATGACATTTGTCCTGCTCATAAATTTTAAAATGCCAACAATTGTTGGCATTTTAAATTTTATGAGCAGGACTTATAAAATTCTGTGCTGATTCGAGAAAGAAAGTGACTCTATCATTTGTATTGTAATATTTATGAGCATTATAAATTTCATGCTCAGCTGAGTTGAGCATGAAAAAAAGTTTTATAATCTTGGGCCAGGTAGTTAGCAAACAGTGCAGGCCCAGATCAGACGCGTCTGATCAGGGCCTACACTGTTTGCAAAACGTTCAGCCAGTTTCCAAACAGATTTTGAAGAAAACACAATCTGATATCCCTACATTTTGAAACTGACTCCTGCTATATATAAGGTGGAAGATTCCATTAGGTACAAAAAAGGGTTAAATGGCACCCGCACGTGTCTTATATATTGATCTTATATTTTTCAGCTGATTTCTTTTTTATATTTTCTTATTACTATATACAAATATAGATTTATAGATTGTTAGTGCTCGTTAGACCCGCTTCATTGAGGCGGGTCTATCGACTCGTACCCACAATATATGTCTTTGAGCAAAACAAAAAAAAAAAGAAGAAAAAAACGAATACCCTTTTCAACCCCCCCCCCTCCGTTAAGGTTGACGTCACAGCACGATACGTGACGTCACAAAAAAATCCTGTAGTGCCATCACAATATGGCGGACGTCGGTAACCGAAGTGACTGCAGCATTAAAAATCCGCACTAAGAAATGAAAAGTATGCAAGAAAAAGAAACCTTCATGGGTGTGAGGGTGGATAGAAAAATCCGTCCCTCGGGATCACTGTCCGGCATCACTCGGCAAGCCTCGTGATGCCGGACAGTGTCCCTCGGGAAGGATTTTTCCATCCACCCCTCACACCTATATAAGATTCTTATATTCTGTTACCCAGCCTGATATAGCGCCCCCGCCCATAGGGGCTTGAAGAAATATACGGGCTGCATGGTGCTTCCACGCAGAGCTGAATCCGGCCCGCACACTAGTACTGGTAAACCGCTTAGAGGATCTAAGCCTGTCCAGGAACCGCGGTGCGAGGCGGACCGTCCATGCAAATAAACCCTATTGGTTTCATTGGGC
The DNA here is from genome assembly GCA_963580285.1 of Lucinisca nassula. Classification (NCBI taxonomy): domain Eukaryota; kingdom Metazoa; phylum Mollusca; class Bivalvia; order Lucinida; family Lucinidae; genus Lucinisca; species Lucinisca nassula. Next base: position 161,824,791 of record OY757014.1, on the reverse strand, counting down.
GACAGGGCTTGAGATGTCACTTCATCTCAATGTCGGGTAAAAGTCCCACAAAATTGGAAGCAACGTCTCCAAAATGACCTTTACAGTGTTAACGGGGACGTTAAACCCCAAATCAAACAAACAAACCAAGCCTGATATATAAAAAGTAATGAGCTATTTTGGGCTACTGCACGAGTAAACCGATCATAATGTCTTGGTTTTTGGTTTCCGGCTTCGAATGTGTCAGAAAAAATGGCGTCTGGCATGTCCGGTGACGCAGTTCTGAAATCAAACAAAGCAGACCCAGACCTGACCGCTCTGAAGGAGCAGTCTGGTCATGAACTACGATGTTTAATTGAAACCTTATATTAGTGTCTACACTGTTTTAACTCAAACTTCATGTTGTTGTTATTTGGTTATTTATTTTCTGAATGCTTACTGGGTAATAATAAAAAGGTTTGTTGCTGTGAGGCTGTTCTAACGTGTACCCACAATCTATATTTTGAGCAGAAATAAGAAACATTTCACAGTTTTTCATCTTAAAATTTTCCTATTTCAGGCGTTAAAAGTTACAATGTATTTGTATAGGCGTGTTTTCGTAATAGTGAAAGATTTAGTGAATATATGTATTCAAAACTGTCTTTGGGGAGATAAAACGGCGGTTTTACCGTCTGAAATTTTGTTTTGACGGTGACGCGTCAGCGAAGCCGTAAAACGGAAATTGTGATCGTAAAACCGATGATGATTATTTTTTTCACCTTTATCCCCTTTCTAATGCACTTATTTACTCGTTTTATTTTTTTATTATTATTTTTTTTTTTTTTTTTGGATAAATGGTATTTTGCCCAAAACGGCGAGCGCAGTGATTTGCGTAAACCAACGCCCACCAATGAAATTCGAAGTTATATGACGACGCCGGATTTCCGACAGTATATCGTAGAATATAATGTCGCAGTTGTTGACATTATCCAATCAGACACCGCATCACATACGCACGTGTATTAGATCCATGTTTAATTAGAGAGAAGCAAACAAAACTAAATCAATTTGATAATGATTGCCCGCAAATGCAAAAAGCTACTCACACAGTTGCAGCAAAAAATGAAGAATATAGAATTACAATATATTGGATATTGCAATTGCTTCGACAACAAATTTACGATACTTCTAACAACTGGGCCCAGTTCAAATGTATTACCTGTGCATTCTGGCAGCGTACCCAGCCAGGTACCAGAGGCAGTGCATGTTAGTGAACTATCTCCAGATGACATTTCATAACAGGCATTGCATTTAATCGAAAGTACATCACCCGTTCCGTAAGTGGATTTAATTGGACTTCTAGTAGAATCAGGCACATCGGCCGGAGCTGGACAAGCTTCTGAAAAAGCAAACCGAGAACGATCAGATACATGTACGGATTCCCATACCATACGAAAAACACGTCAATACAAATATATTATAAATTTTATTGTCGGAAAAAGGAAAATTTTAAGATGAAAAGTTGTGATATTTTTCTTATTTCTGCTCAAAATATAGATTTTGGGTTCACGTTAGAACCGCCTCATCGAGGCGGTTCTAACGAGTATCCACAATCTATATTTTAGAGCAGAAATAAGAAAAATAATGTTTATCCCTGCAAATCCCAGCTTTATTGTATAAAAGTGGGGCTCAATGGGAGTCAAAACTATATAGGTATGTTTTCGTGATGCCTACAACGACAGTTTGACATAACTGGCGAAATCAAGTAAGTAATTATTATGGTTTACGACGTAGACTTGAGCTAATATGTTACACATCCATGTGGCATAATGCATTCTTTTATACCAAAAACACAAACCAGAATAGATATTTTTCAAATGAAAATGCGTGGTATATCTTTTAAATTTCTCGTTAATTTTAGATTGTGGTATCTCATTAGAACATTTTCAACGAGATTTTGCTTTGAGCATATATATAAATGCATACAAGCCCTTCTAAACTCCATAGAGAAAATCTGAATCAAGTTCTTGCTTTTAATACTCATTTTAGCCCATACGTCACATGGGAATGTTTTAGACCTGACCGCCCGCCAACTTCTCCAGCAAGTCGCATGCTTCTGCGACAGTCAAAAAGGCTGTAATTATTTAGAGAAAATTGCAAATCTGAACTTTCTTACACAGACACAGGCTTTCTCTACGGTTAAGCACACCCTTTTATACCATTTATAGAAGTGGTTACTGCACACGAAAATTTCAAGGGTGTCCATGTTGTATTTGCTCGGCCACTTCATGGAAAACACTATCCGTGACGGCAGGTCTGAAATAGGTATACTTCGTGATGACAGCACATCGCACTTTTCAACTTCTGCTTCAAACTTCTGTTTGTTTGAACTGCGGTTTTACGTCCCTGTCAACATTGTTTGGGTCAAAGCTGTAGCAGCTGTATCAACAGAACTAAGAAATTCATTATGATAACTCACCCTGGCGACATAGCGCATTTTTCATATCTCCAATATGGCTCCTTTTTAATGAAAATCCGAGATATTTTTGTTATAAATGCTAAAAACATGAGTTGTGGTGCTCGTTAGAACCGCCTCATTGAGGCGGTTCTAACGAGTACCCACAACCTATGTCTTGAAGCAGAAATAAGAAACATAGTGTATATATCCGTAAGCCCCAGTTTTCTCTATATATGAAGTGGGGTTTAGGGGGGGGGGGGTCTTCATTTCACGGACTCGTTCACATGATGAACACAAGCCCACCTTTCCGGAATTTCTCTCAATTTCAAAGAAGTGATAATCATCTACAATGTTTCTTTTTGGTTTTACGAAAAACATGTTTGTACACCCTTTATAATCGTTTCTGTGATGCAGTGTGTAACGAGTCCACACTACAAACAATCGTCACTCCTAGCAAAATCTTACAAAATTATCCTAAATATCCTAAATATCCATAAAGACTAAATATGTTCGACTCAGATACGGGTCGCTGAAGTTTTCCTGTTTCTCTCCGACCCTGCCTGCTGTCTGCAGCCCGCATCCATCCAACATAGCCCATGCTTCATTCTCTCTGAATACTTTCTCTCGCTCTTGCTCTCAGTAATTCCAATCCCCTTCCAAAATCCTTTGCCTCTCAATGTCTCTCCCCCTTATGCCCTCTGTCTTTGTACTCCCCATCTCTCTCTCTCTCTCTCTCTCTCTCTCTCTCTCTCTCTCTCTCTCTCTCTCTCTCTCTCTCTCTCTCTCTCTCTCTCTCTCTCTCTCTCTCTCTCTCTCTCTCTCTGCTTTCGACTTTTTGCGTATCTTGTTTCTTATATGATGAACTATCAACTTGTTTAACGTAAACAATTTCAGAGAGTGGTGTTCAATTCAACAGTCATTCAACAGAAGATAATATTAATTTACAAATCACAATACATGCGAAGATAAGCGAAAACTGAGCTAATCAATTGTTAAGGCAGTGAATGTTACAACTGTATGTGTAATGTGTTCTGGTTTTACGGCCCAGTCTCAGTTATAGAGAATACCAGGTGAGTGTCTTTTGATATCAAGTTTATCAGGCAAGGCTTCGAGAACGCTTGTAGAATCGCGAGGCTTGCCGAGCGATTCTACATGCGTTCTCAGAGCCGAGCCTGATAAACTTGATATCAAATGACACGAATCTGGTATTCTATTTATCAGTTTATCCCCTTGTAAATCATTTAAATTGTCAATTTTCGATCATTTACCGATTGCCCTCAGTGCGTCCCAACATTCCGGTGCGGAAAATAATAGACCAGTATATTTACTATCATCTGACCGTTATTTTCTTTTGATGATTTTCAATGTAATTTTTTTTTTTTTCGATTTTTCTAGTAATAATAACATTTTGCCATTTTCCGGTTGTCCGGTTTATTCAAAAAGTGCAATGTCACGTTGACGTGATAAAGCTCACTTGTCCTGAGATAGCATATCTTTATCAGGTCAATGCGTTGCAATGCAATATATATAGGGGGTAACTGATAAAAGACCTTGTTGGGTCGGCCAGTTACCAGTACTTGAATTTCTAGCTCATCAGTGCAACATCTCGGAGAACATGAATATCAAACCACTACAGAGATGAAAAACGATAAGGACCCAACAGCAATAAATAACAAGACTCCGGATGGCCCGGCCTGAGAAAATAGACATTGAGTCAATAGTCAGAGATTTATTTCCCGTTTTTGATACAGGTTCAAAATAGAAGTGGAGGCAATGATCAAGTCTGTTTTTCTTACCTAGTTCTATGTGTTCATTGCAGAATGAGTCAAAACATCCTCCCTGCTAGCATTCTACATAAATCTACAGCGGGCCGTTAGCGGCCCGTCAGCTACCCTGACGGGCCGCTAACGGCCCACTGTAGAATTATGTAGAATGCTTACTGGGCTATTCTTGGTAATTCCACGAGCAGCTGGAATTTACCGTATTTGCATGCACGATATCTAGAAGAAATTTGTCTGTGAATCTACATTTCACACTGAACTTCCATATGATCACTTAGAGTAGCTCCATATCACAGCTCACAACCTGATTTAGGGTTGAGTTATTTCATGTACGTGTTTCTTTCCCTTTGATGTCTCTGGTGGGAGGTGTTTGGTAGTTGAATCGATTCCTGATCATGGTCTTCGCTTCTATTTTACAGTATGTGTTATACAAGCTTCCTTTTCCAGATTAAAATAGAAGTGGAGGCAATGATAACCCGACCTCCAAACAGAGACACCAAAGGGAAAGAAACACAAACATGAAATAACTAGACCCTAATGGAAACACTAATAGCGGATACATCAAAGCTGTGACCACTGAACACGGGGAATGAGATCTAATTCAAGATAATATTGGTTGGTGCCTGATGCTCTGTCTCTGGTCGGGCCCATCGGAGTCTAACTGTTGGTTTTCTTTTGCTCCAGCATTTCAGTGGTTTCTTACTGTCAAGTTCTCACCGTTGTCTCACCTCTGTGGTTGTTTGATTATTTGTTTTCACGGAGATGTTTCACTGATGAGTTAGGAGGCCTTCATGCGGACTGAACAAATTATTTGTCTAAATCGCGACGGAAGTAAGGGCGAGGATTGTTGCCACGAAAACTCGATTTAAGCCCCCCAGTGGAATTCGTTTCCGCTGGCATTTCCAAGACGGTTCTTCTGTCGCGGTTTATTTTTGTTATGGTTTGTCTTTGGGTGTTTGTGTCGCTTATGTTATTTTATTTTGGATAGCCTATTGGCCATTTTGTGGGAAAGTAACTGTCCTTTTGGCTTTCCGCTGTTGGTGTTTCCATTAGGGTCTGTTTTTTAGCTCACCTGTCACGTAGTGACAAGGTGAGCTTTTGGGATCACTTTTTGTCCGTCGTCCGTCGTGCGTCCGTGCGTCCGTGCGTGCGTGCGTCCGTGCGTGAGTGCGTCCGTAAACTTTTTCTTCAAACGACATCTCCTCCTAAACCACTGATCGGATTTTGACCAAACTTCACAGGAATGATCCTTAGGTGGTCCCCTTTCAAAGTTGTTCAAATGGTTCCGGTCTGTTGCACATATAGGTCACAGTAGCCAAAAATAGATTTTTTCACCGAAAACTTAAAAAATCTTCTTCTCTGAAACCGCAAGGCCCAGGTCTTTGATATTTGGTATGAAGCTTCATCTAGTGGACCCCTACCAAGATTGTTCAAATTATAGTGCTGGGGCCAAAAATGCCCCGCACCGGGGCCCTTTTGTTTTACATTGGCTTATATAGGGAAAATCTTTAAAAATCTTCTTCTCTGAAACCGAAAGGCCCAGGTCTTTGATATTTGGTATGAAGCTTCATCTAGTGGACCCCTACCAAGATTGTTCAAATTATAGTGCTGGAGCTAAAAATGCCCCCGCACGGGGGCCCTTTGGTTTTACATGGGCTTATATAGGGAAAATCTTGAAAAATCTTCTTCTCTGAAACCGCAAGGCCCAGGTCTTTGATATTTGGTATGAAGCTATATCTAGTGGACCCCTACCAAGATTGTTCAAATTATAGTGCTGGGGCCAAAAATGCCCCCGCATCGGGGCCTTTTTGTTTTACATAGGCTTATATAGGGAAAATCTTTAAAAATCTTCTTCTCTGAAACTGCAAGGCCCAGGTCTTTGATATTTTGTATGAAGCTTCATCTTGTGGACCTCTACCAAGATTGTTCAAATTATAGTGCTGGGGCCAAAAATGCCCCCGCACCTGGGCCCTTTGGTTTTACATGGGCTTATATAGGGAAAATCTTGAAAAAACTTCTTCTCTGAAACCACAAGGCTTAGGTCTTCAATATTTGTTATGAAGCTTCAGCTGGTGGACCTCTATAAAGATTGATCAAATTATAGCCCTGAGACCAAAAATGCCCCCGCCATGTGGCCTTTTGGTTTTACATAGACTTATATAGGGAAAATCTTTAAAAATCATCTTCTCTGAAACACAAGGCTTAGGTGCTTGATATTTGTTATGAAGCTTCAGCTAGTAGACCTCTACCAAGATTGTTCAAATTATAGCCCTGGGGCCAAAAATGCCCCTGCTCCGGGGCCCTTTGGTTTAACATAGACTTATATGGGGAAAATCTTGTTTTACAGAGTTATATATGCAGGGTAAACCTTTAAAATCTTCTTCTCTGAAACCACAAAGCCCAGGTCTTTCATATTCGATATGAAGCTTCATCTTGTGGACCTCTACCAAGATTGTTCAAATTATAGCCCTGGGGCCAAAATTGACCCTGCCCGGGGCCCACTTGTTTTACATTGGATCAGGTGAGCGAACCAGGGCCCTCTGGGCCCTCTTGTTTATGTTTGTGTGTCTTTCCCTTTGGTGTCTCTGATGGTAGCTGTGGGTTGATTGTATCGATTCCTGATCATTGCCTCCACTTCTATTTCACAGTTCTCACATTCGACAAATGCAATCAAACTGGTCAGACCCAGATATACAAAATATCAAGCCAGACAAATAAAAATAAAAAATGAGTTCCTTTAAGAGCAATGAAAACATTCATAAGAAAGAAAATGGGTCATACTACGTAGTTTCGGCTAATAAAACCTCATCAGTGACCCTGTAATGATCCGGCAAAGAAAGCCAGAGGGAACATACTGCAATTTTGCAAATTTCGAATTGGCAGTCGATACAAAGACTGATATAAATCAAAATGGGGTCCAAATATTTAAAAAATCTGTCTAGAACATGAGTCTAAACCAATAATTAATTTCTGATTTCTCAGAATATTCACGCTGATCTCAAAGGACCAAAAGTAAATATAAACTGCACTATGGTTGATGTACGGGGAGACGTTTTACGGCCGCCACACGGCACAACACCAGCTGCAGTGAAGGCAAATAAAAATCAAAAATGAGTTCCTTTAAGAGCAATGAAAACATTCATAAGAAAGAAGATGGGTCATACTACGTAGTTTCGGCTAATAAAGCCTCATCAGTGACCCTGTAATGATCCGGCAAAGAAAGCCAGAGGGAACATACTGCAATTTTGCAAATTTCGAATTGGCAGTCGATACAAAGACTGATATAAATCAAAATGGGGTCCAAATATTTAAAAACCTGTCTAGAATATGAGTCTAAACCAATAATTAATTTCTGATTTCTCAGAATATTCACGCTGATCTCAAAGGACCAAAAGTAAAGTATAAACTGCACTATGGTTGATGCATGAATGTACAACAATGACTAGGAAGTCACATTTGAATGCATAAGAAGACAGACCAGACACTTTTGACAACAAAAGAAGATAGGGAAGGCATGGTTGCATATACTAGAACTATATCAGGGCAGATATATTTGGATAATACGTGTGACAATCAGGTATTTTTAAATGAACAAGGACACATTACGGGCACAGTTAAATAAACAAGAATGGGAAGTCGAAGTTGAATGTATACGAAGACGATCCATGTATCTTTGAATATACAGTAGAACTTCGATGGCTCGAAAACCGATGGCTCGTTTACCATGGCTGAGTCTAACCCATTATTGAGCCCCTAGAGAAATCCTGTACATAAGAAATAGTGGGGATAATTTAAGTGATTTTCGCTTTTTTTACTTGCAAATGTATGCTGTGTGTACTCATTAGAATCGCCTCGATGAGGCGATTCTAATGAGTACACACAACATACATTTTCATTATAGAACACAGAAAAGATTTCAAAAAGGATCTATTTATGCCTCCTTGCAGTAACCCTAAGTGGCTCGAACTACCCCTGTCTCGAACAGATTTTCGAGGTCCCAAAGATGTTCGAGCCACTGAAGTTCGACTGTGTACCAGAAAACAGAACAGGCACGATGCCATATACGAGGAGTCATTGCTGGTGCAGATTAACCCTTTTTGTACCAAATGGAATCTTCCTTCTTATATATAGCAGGCATTCATTTCAAAATTTAGGGGAGTCTGGTTGTGTTTTCTTCAAAATTTATTTGGAAAATGACTGAACTTTTAGCAAACAGTCGAGGCCCTGTGGCGTCTGATCTGGGCCTGCACTGTTTACCAGGGTACCGTTTTGGGGTTTCTGGTACTAAATGGGTTAATATCAGTCACAGTTGAACATACAAGAAGACAAAAACAGGCACAGTTGATCACATAAGACGACAGACAAGTCAAATTATTCAAGAAGACCGGACAGAACAGAATATACAACAAAACAATGTTGCTTTACATACAGGAGTTCAGGACAGCCAGAAAAAGAGAAATGATGAAGAAAAGGGATCCGACCCATCGTTAGCTATCAAGAAGGACATGTGAAAATGAAGAGAAACGATCACTAAGCTAGCATAGGTGCCCCAGTGGTCTTCACAATTAACCCATATATGCCTTGCGACCCTTTTCTGGGACATTTGCAAACAGTGCAGACCCAGATCAGACGCCGCAGAACGCGGCGTCTGATCTGGGCCTGCACCGTTTGCTTGAAGAACATACATTTTTGTGAAATTTGCTACAAACGAAAACAAACCTCACACCCCTATAATTGGAAAACGACCATTCCAAACTTAATAGGTGGAAGAATCCATTGTCATATATGGGTTAAGGACATGACAATATTCCTACTCCTGCTATTGCCGATAAGCCAGGTGCAGATTGCCTGCGGTACAAAATCTGCAAACTTCAGAGCCAATACACTATATCTTGCATGGGTTATATTGAGGTTAACTGCATTCATTACATATCAAAATCCATTCCTGTTGTGAAATTGTGAGAAAAGTTCAAGCACATTAACATTCTTTCATTTGTCTTTTCATATAAACCATGAAATTGTGTAGATTTGGTGTGTTAAATGCTTTAACAATTGTTACAAAAAAGATAGCCGTGGGGAAAATGTAATAGTGAAAACATGCCCCGGTATAGTCATAAGCCACATATGCAGGTCGTGACCTTCATTACTTTCCCAAAGCCATGTGTAGACAATGAAAAATGTAGTTTTAAAATATTAAATAATGGAATAGTCTAAGATTGTTTGGACTGATAGATTAAAATGACAACATTCGATACAGTTTTGTTCTTGTAATATCAGCATTTTTCATCACTATACAACCAATCTTTGATCCTTTGCATATTTAATGCCTGGCATATATTTCCAAGTATGCACACAACGTCGAACTAACATCGATTCGATGTTGAATAGACCATGGTACGACGTTTATGTAACGGTATGTGCCGGCTGGGAATGCTTCTAGATATCGAAAAGCCATCATATTGTTGTGAGTTTTAACCTTAAAGATGCCGAGAAAAAATTACATTTGAAAATGTCGTCTGCTTATGTTGTCTGCTGAATCTGTTACATGCAAACAGTGTGGACAAAGATCAGACTGCTCCCCTATAGCTCCTAGGGGAGCAGTTTGATCTGGGTCCACAGTGTTTGCAAAAATGACTTAATTTTGGTAACCGGAAGACGACAAAGCAGACGACGATTTTCGTGGTTGGCAATGGCATGTTATAAGTTAACCCATTTATTTTTATTTTTTTGCATTTTAGGAGTTGTATGCTAAACAATTTTAGCCCAGCTCCGCAAACAACTTGACAAATATAGTTATGTAAAATTATCCTTTTTACATGAGCATTAGGCAGAACAAGGAGTCCATTTGTATTCGACTGAAAACCACCCATAACTTATAGTATTGGGTCTTTCTCGGTTCTTGGACGAACCCGGGCTCTTAGAGCTGTATAGTAATCACCGAGAGTCACAGATTCAAGATGAAACACACAGTCATCCAGAAACATTCCATAACCTTACATCTTATGATAGCAGACGCCAGGTAGTTATAGATGTCAAAACACCCACATGTGGCAGAATAGAAACGCCACTGCACCCCGTAAGTGTGTTAGGATTAGGAAGACTTGTTCCGTCCGGTTGCAATAAAGTATAGTTCAAAATTCCAGCTCTCTCTTCAACCAAGCCACCAGGGTCTACTTCTATGTTCAGTTCCAAACAGTTCTCATACAAATGCACTAAATCTACATTTTTTTATCCTCTGTCTTTAAAATATTGCTGTAGATATTTACAGTCTTGTTTTTGAAATTTACAAAATCTTCATTTACTAATTAACCTTAAAATTATTTATAAATTGAGCCCCGCCAAGCGAATTTGGGTCTTCGAGCATTCCGTAATGACAAATTGTAACTGCGCATGCCCAGCCATTCAGAGGGGCCAGGGATATGGCTTTCTGTCTGAAGGTTCCTCTTGATTCACTGCTTGTATGAGCGAGCAGCGAAGGTTCTGGCGAGACTGCGCGAATGCGCAGGCTCGCCTGAACCTTCGCTGCTCGCATAGGCGATAAGTACCAAAATCGCTTGACGGGGCCCAATTTAGCTCATAACTCTATGGAAATACATATAAGGTTTTACCTAGCAGATTGAATGTTAATTGTATCGCACTCAGCTGACTTTGTAATCTGATGCACATGCTAGCAGCACTACCGGATAAACCCTGTTGTGATGATTATGATGATGATCTATGATGATGATGTTAATGGTGTTGATGGAGACGATGATGCTGATGCTACCATAGTGAATGATTCACGACAATAATACCTGGTTACACAGAGTCTAAGATACTAACCCGTATACGTAGTCGCATAAATCACAATTATACACACAGAGAGTGTAAGAATCGTCTTTGCCTTCATCTTGTTTTTCCCTGAAACATAGATTTTTACCATCGTTAAACAACATATGCCAGATGTTTTATGTAAAAAACAAAAAAAAAAAAAACAACATCCCACTGAACAGAGAGCCTTTTCTGCTCTTAAAATATTCAAAATGAGGTCACCAAACAGTCTTCCTGATCATTGCTTTCACTTCTGTTGTGCTATGCAACAGCGTGCGTGACAATATTATTTGGAAAGCATCTATGCTTTACTCCTTGTATACCCAAACAACTACCGAATGGAACTGGAAAAAATTGCTGTTTCATAGAATTCTTTGAAATACAGTAGAACTTCGATGGCTCGAACACCGATGGCTCATTTACCATGGCTGAGTCGAACTCGCCCTTGAGCCCCTAGGGAAATCCTCTTCATAAGAAATAGTGGGAGATAATTAAGAAGATTTGAGTCTTTTATCTTGCAAATGTATGCTGTGTGTACTCATTAGAATCGCCTCGGTGAGGCGATTCTAATGAATAAACGCAGCATACATTTTCATTATAGAACATCGAAAAGATGTTCAAAAGTATCCCGTTATGCCTCTTGGCAGTAACCCTTAGTGGCTCGAACTACCGCTGTGTCGAATAAATTTTCATGGTCCCAAAGGGGTTCGAGCCATCGAAGTTAGACTGTATTGAAAATGCCAAATTCACTTCACAACAAATTTCATTATCAAGATTTGATATGCCAAATGTTTCCAGCCATGGGGCGAAGGCAATGATCAGGAATCGATACAACTACAGTCAACCCTCTTCATACCGACATTCGTTATAACGGCAAAACTCGTTATAACGGCAATTTCAATGGAATGACCACTTAGCTAAAGGCTTAGCCTCGCTTCTGAGCGACGTGGGCTTCCCTCGAGTTGGAAATGCACTATTCAAGTAAGCGTCTTGTAATATTATGCCCCAAGAAACAAAAGTTATAGATATTTGTTAGAATCGCCTCGGAGATTTGTTTCTTGGAGTAATGAGGGGAAAAGGCCTTTTATTACCTATCATACTCCCAACTGGGATTCTTTATAACGACAAATTCTTTATAACGGCATAATAATAAGGAACACATACTGTCGTTATAACGAGGGTCTTCTGTACACCATAGCTCCTATTCAAGACACCAGGGGTAAAAGAAACACAAATATAAAACAGCTACACCACAAGCGGAAAGCCGATAACACAGTTATTTTCCCACAAAATGGCCAAACGGCTACCAAAATAAAGATACACATGTATACATACAGTCGAACTTCAATGGCTCGAATACCTTTGGGACAACTAAAATCTGTTCGAGACGGCGGTAGTTCGAGCAACTGAGGGCTACTGCCAGGAGGCATGACTGGAGTAATTTTGGGACTTCTTTTCGGTGTTCTGTATGATGAATGTATGCTGTGTGTACTCATTAGAATCGCCTCTATGAGGCGATTCTAATGAGTACACACAGCATACATTTGAGAAGTAAAAAACGAAAATATCCAAAACTTGCTCTCACTATTTCTTATCTAGAGAAATCCCCTAGGACTCAAGAAATTGTTCGACTCAGCCATGGTAAACGAGCCATCCTAGTTCGAGCCATCGAAGTTCTACTGTACATGCAAAGACGAACTCTAAAATTACAAACAACAATAGAAGAACCACCTTTTAACGGTCAGTAATAAAAACATTAACTAGGGGACTTCATCACGAAACCAAGGCTGTATAATTTTGGCCCCCTCGAACCCCACTTTTATAAAGTAAAACTGGGGTTTACAGGGGTAAACCTATTTTTCTTATCTTATTTCTGCTCAAATATATAGAATGTGGGTACTCGTTAGAACCGCCTCATCGAGGGTATGTTTTCGTAATGAAAGTGATTTTACGGGGCCACAATCCTCGGCCCTGGTTCAGTCATAGTTTAAATTTTCTTACATGCTTTTCAATGAATGATAGAGATTTATCAGTGAAATATAAATCGATATTTTCACTGTTTCAAACAGTGAAAATACGATTTTTTATTTTTCACTGTTTGGAACTACTTTTTTTCTTCAAATCTAACTCTAATTTCAATTTTATCTTTGTCAGTTAACTGAACAATACTGAAATGTGTTCTAATTGACTAACTTCTAACTTCTTTGGAAAACTTCTCTCTCAATTATTTCATTAATCATTCATAATAATACCATCCCAGGCCATTTATCAGGTGCAAACTTTTAGTTTACACCCAATAGTATACCCACTAAACACGATGGACACCACTAAATTGACGCGAAACGAACAGGGGCAAAGATAATTTTCTCCGAATGTGAGCGACACCATTAAAGACGCTAAATATTGCCTTTTGAAGCATGTAAGAAACAGAAAATTTGATTTTTTCAGTGCAAGATCAAATTTTATTTCACTCATGAACACCAAAACTGCTATTTTCACTCGTGGCTACGCCACTCGTGAAAATAACAGTTTTGGTGTTCATTCGATGAAATAAAATTCTATCTTACACTGAAAAAATCAAATATCCTCTATATCTCCAGAACATAACAAAATCAAACAATACAGAACAAAGACGAAGACTCGACAGTAATATGAAATTAAGGCATTGCCTTCTATGCGACACCGCATTGTACACTCTTGGTGCAATAGTAGACAATCAAATATTGATTTTTAGATATCTATATGTATATGCAAAGGAATAGTAGATATCATAAAACAAATTTTTAGATATCAAGAAATATATAATTCATATCATTGATTACATTTTATGATATCAAAAGTACTGATAATTATAGATACCAATAATATTAATTATAGATATCTATAATTCCATTATGGATTTCTGTAATTTGATTTATGGATATCTATATTTTGAGTTTTAGATATCTATAAATTGATTTATAGATATCTATAATAAAAATATAGGATATCAATATTATTAGATACCTATAACTGGATTTTTAGATATCTATATATGCTAAGGAATTAAAAATATCAAGAAATATATATTTCATATCACTGATTACATTTTATGATATCAAAAATTTTGATAATTAGAGAAATCAATTATGTTAATTATACTAGATATATCTATTATTTGATTTATAGATATCTATAATAAAATTATAGATATCTTGAAATTGTATTAAATAGTAAAACCGTACCCCATAGCAAACAAAGTTTACATGAAGTCTGGCCTAGAAAACTTGCACACTCCATACAGTGTGCAGAGTATTCCTTGCTTCTGAAGGATACCCCTTTTTAGGAGATATTCTTTCAGTCCCCACTGATGCAAAATTATTAAAAGATACATGTACAAGTAGTTTATTTGAATTTAACTTTCAAATTCAAAACAGCATTACATTAGGCTAAGACTGTCCACATACTTTATTTAAGAACTTTACCAGGGGTCGCAGGTTCGGTCGCGGGCTTCTCCAGACTTTCGGATGAGTCTTTAAACCGAGGTCCTGTCTCCATATGACCTTAGCTGTTGGTGGGATGTAAAACCCGATGGGCCGGGTGAATTGCGAATGTCCAAACAAGTCTGTGTCATCACCATATACTATTTCACTTTTCTGGCTGTTAAAATATGATAATGTTAACGCCTAAACTAATCAAAAGCTATTGATCTTTCTTCCATTCTTTATTGTCAGTCAACTGCCCCCGCCCATCGGGGCTTGAAGAAATAGATGGGCTGCATGATGCTTCCAGGCGTAGCTGAAACCGACCCACACACGAGTACTGGTAAACCGCTTAGAGGAACTAAGCTTGTCCAGGCAAAGCAGTGCGAGTCGGACTGTCCATGCTTATAAACCCTATTGATTTCATTGGGGGGCAGGGCTTGAGATGTCATTTCATCTCAATGTCGGCTAAAAGTCCCACATAATTGGAAGCAATGTCTTCAGAATGACCTTTACAGTGTTATCAGGGATGTTAAACCTCAAATCAAACAAACAAATTATTGTCAGTCATGATCCAGTGGTTCAAAAACATAGCTGCCATCAAGAATTTCTAGGCATTAAATAGTTCAGTCCTTTTTCTTTCAGTGGGTAGTAGGACCACATAGGCTGTCAGCTGTTAGCTACTGGTGAAAGCAAGGTTCCTCTGTATCAAACTGTATGTGGGTTTTTCCATACTGAACCTGTAATAAAAATTGAAACAGATTTTTAAAACAAGAGGCCCATGGGCCACTATGCTCACCAGAGCTCAGGTGGGCACTGCCCAATGACAGCCATGTATTTTAACATGATATCATTTTAATCTACCAATTATAATGTCTCCCAAATGAACCCCTATATCCAAATGAGCATCCATCTGGACTCAGTATCTAAAACATTAGGCCTTTTAATAAGTAGATGGTGTAGGACATGGACCCAATGGAGCCCTGGTTGGTATCACTAAATGTGTCTTATCATAAGGAATAAGAATATATATGGTGTAGCAGTGGGGATCTGTATACCAGAGTTTTAAGGCCTCTTAAGCTGTGAAGGGGTTGGGGCATGTCCTGTTGATCCCAAGAAAGCCCAGGATTGTTGCTCCTATAAGGACCAAGAATATATATATATATATATGGTTTATTGGTTGGAATCTGAATGGTTTCCGATATATGAGGCCTTTCTATGACGTGAAGAGGAGAGGAATGGCCCCTGCGACCCCCAAGTGGGTGTGCTAATTAATAAGGAACAGGAACATATCTGAACAGTTGCTGAGATATATAGCCTTTTGTGAAGTGGTGGGGTGGGGCAAGGCCCTGGCTTGACCTGGGAGAC
The DNA here is from genome assembly GCA_963580285.1 of Lucinisca nassula. Lineage (NCBI taxonomy): Eukaryota > Metazoa > Mollusca > Bivalvia > Lucinida > Lucinidae > Lucinisca > Lucinisca nassula. The sequence goes on along the minus strand of OY757014.1, from coordinate 161,808,955 downwards.
CTCCAGGTTGACTTCATTCTCAATGAATGTGTCTTAGCATAAGGAACAACAATATACATGTATATGGTTAGAGGTAGGGATCTGTAAGGTTTCCAAGATATTGGGTCTTCAATGAAATTAAGGGGTGGGGCACGAATCCGGCACATCCTGGGGAGCCCACAGGTTAGTGTCAATGAATGCGTCATATCATAAGAAACAAGAATATATAAGGTTTTGGGGCGGGGATCTGAATGGTTTCTGAGATAGATGGCCTTTTGTGAAGTGGAGGGGTGGGGCAAGGCCCCGGCGCACCCAGGAAGATCCCCAAATTGGTGTCAAAGAATGAGTCTCTTCATAAGGAACAAGTATATATAGGGGTGTGGATCTGTAAGGTTTCCAAGATATTGGGCCTTTTATGAAATGAAGGGGGTGGGGCATGACCCCGGCACAATCCGGGGGACCCCCAGGTTGGTGTCACCGAATACGTCTTATCATAAGGAACAAGAATATATATATGGTTTTGGGGTGGGAATCTAAATGGTTTCTGAGATATATGGCCTTTTGTGAAGAAGAAGGTGTGGGGCAAGGCCCAGGCGCACCCCAGGAGACCCCCCAAGTTAGTGTCAGTGAATGTATATTTTCATAAAGAACGAGAATATATATGGTTTAGGGGTGGGAATTTGTAAGGTTTCAAAGATATTGGGCCTTTTATGGAATGGAGGGGGTGAGGCATGACCCCGGCACGTACGGGGGGACCCCCAGGTTGGTGTCACTGAATGCATCTTATCATAAGGAACAAGAATATATATGGTTTTGGGGTGGGGATCTGGATGGTTTCCGAGTTATATGGCCTTTTATGAAGTGGAGGGGGTGGGGCATGGCCCCGGCTTAACCTGGGGGACCCCCATGTTGGCATTAAAGCATATGGCTGAGAGACATTTACTCAAGGAACATTTCTATAAAAGTTTTGTCAAAATATCTGCAATAACTTGGCAGCAAATGCCATTTTTCAATTTTCCCCATTATAAGTCTACGGAAAATCTAAGTTGCTATAGCAACCAAACTAAGAAGCCAAATTTAATAAAAAAAAAAAACAAAAAAAAAACACAAAACCTGTAAAGGCAAATATGGTGAATATTTCCAAAAACTCTAAGCCTAATAGAGCATTCGGTTTCTGAGGAGATGATTTTTGTTTTTTTTTTTCTATTTTTTTTTTATTTTGGTTTCCATGGCAACCAATAGAAATGAGCAGTAGGCCTAAAATCATATGGCAGATATTAGACTGCCTAAGGAACATTTCTATGAAAGTTTTGTCAAAATATCTGCAGAGACTTGGCAGTAAATGCCATTTTTCTATTTTTCCCATTATAAGTCTATGGAAACTCTAAGTTGCCATAGCAACCAAACTAATGAGCCGAATTTGATAAAAAAAAAAAACTTTCAATCCCCCAGCTCAATGATGCTACAGATGAAATTTGGGCTGAATCGGCCCATTGGTTTCAGAGGAGATGTCCTTTGAAAGTGTTGACGCAGACGCAGACGATGACGGACAACTGCCTATCCTATAAGCTCCCCCGGAGCCGAACTGGTCAGCTAAAAAGAAAATAAGGAACAAAACAAAATAAATGTACATGTGACCATAACAAAGACTAGAAATGTTTTCAGAAGACTGTTACAACCACTTGGACTTGGAAGGTGCATACCGTAAAAATCCAAAAAATTCAGACACCTTGAGGACTTGCTGTAATTGAATAAATTCTCCTAAAATGTTAGCAAATTTGTTTCGCGATCCAGCAAGAAGTCCAAAAAATGGAGACAGAAAGGCAAACAGTGGAGACCCTGATCAGACTGCTTCATGAGCAGTCTGATCTAGGCCTGCACTGTTTGCTTAGGCCTGAATGTCCCAATACTAAGGATCATTATGGTACATGCAAAAATTAAGCAATCTATAAATTCGAGAAACCTAAAAAAAAAGAAAACTAAAAAACAGCCCAATCCTATTATGCAAGCACTTAGGGGATAACCAAAATGTGCTTGCTTAGGACATGTACTCGCTTAGTACAAGTCAATCTTAATGCATTTGCCTTTATTGTAAACCAAAAGCATGATTGCATTAGGCAGGTTACTTGTGTAACAGTGGTGGCCACCATAACAGGCTTTACTGTAGTCAAGCAAAATTATAAATCTTTGCATCATTTGGTCATGAAAAGAGAAGATCACCAAAATCAAATCTTTGATATCTGCGCTGGGGCACAGCATTTCCTACAATGTCCATGTGCACCCAGTGAAGAATCATCAGCCTGCCCATCCATATATTCTGACCAGAGATTTCTCTTGCTGCATGAAGGAGCACTGGGCCCTTAGCTATCCTTCAGCGCACAACAAAGACACTGATCGGACTGTGTGGATGCATAGGCTGATCTGAGTCTTTGCTAGGCACACATGTAAATTGTAGGGAGTGTTGTGCTCCGGCTATTTGTAATACATGTACTATATTGCACCAATTCTTAGCATAATCTAAAATTTGGAAGGTTTCAATGACATATACCACAGATAACAACATATCTGTTCACTTGAAGATATATTTTTACCCAAAATTAATTTTGTCAGTTTTTTTTTTGTGTGTGTGTTTGTGTGTGTGATTGACCTTAAAACTGAGGTAAATGTCATAAAAATCTATTGTTGAAATGTTTGGTTCATGTAGGATGCAATGGCAAGCATGATAAGTACAAAATATGATCATCTTGTGAATAAGGTGAAGGTGAACAAACCTGATGGCTTAAAGTTACATGTACATATGCATGTTTGGTTAGCAACCAACTGTTGGTTAAGGAGAACTATTAAAGTGCTTCAAACAGCCAAACTATAGACACCAACAGAATCCCAGCAAAAAGATCCCCCCACCACACCCTTCAATGATAGGGAAAACAAAACATCAAATAAAGTGAAAAATCTATCATTATTAACCTAAATATTCGGACAGACAGACAAACAGTGCAGACCCAGATCCAGTCTGACAAGCGTCTGCACTGTTTACTATTCTGTCTGCACCATTTGGACTCTGCTGGATCATGAAACAAATTTGTTAAAATTTTACAATTAGAGTAACTTCTCTGATCCAATCCCATCACGGCTTTAAAAAATAGATTGGGCTGCAAGATGCTTCTAGGAAGAGCTGAAACCGACCACACATGGGTACTGGTAAACTGCTTAGAGGTTCTGTGCATGCCCGGAAAAGTGGTGCGAGTTGGACCGCCCATGATAATAAACTGTATTGGTTTCATTGGACAACAGGGCTTGAGATGTCATTTCATCTCAATGGTGGGTAAACGTCCCACAAAATTGGAAGCAATGCCTCCAAAATAACCTAAAAAGTGTTGAAGGGGATGTTGCATCTCAAAGCAAACAAACATTAACTCCTAAAAGTGTCCAAATTTTTAGGATTTTTATGGTATATCTTATGAGTGGATTTAGTAATATTAATAAGAAAAAGACAGCATTTTCAAAGTATATATATGTCATTAACTGTTTTCTATTTTTAAGTGGAAACAAGGCATGACATTGCATGTGAATAATCTATTGGGCAGACAATTCAGATGAAATGTCAAGCCTGATTTTCAGTGAAAAATAATGAAAAAAAAACAACAACAAAAAAAAAAACAATCACAGTCTTCTATTAAATTAACACTACTTTAATCTTATAACAGCTCACTGATCATATTTATCAAATATATTTTAGAAATTCTCTTAAAGATCTGTTTGTTGAGCATTAATGGCAACAACAGTTTTGGTGACATTGCTTTCAAATCTGTGGGCTTTTTTACCTGATCCAGGGCCTGACAGATCAAACTTTCAACCACTTGCCCTGCATTCCACAGCATCTTGAAAATAGCTTAGAATTACCATTTCTTCTTATTTATTTTTTTAATGTCCTATATATTTTTCTGGGCAAGTGAAATAAAAAAAAAATCTTGCCCAGCCAAAATTTAGACTTGTATCGGGCAGCCAGGCAGTGGATTAGGATTTATCAGGCCCCGTCTGATCTGAGAGCAAAGAATCGATGTTCAAGTCCTGCAGTAACTCTTCCTACCATTATGTTACTTTATGTACATGTATAACTGCATGTAAGTTAATAAACTTAATTATTGGGGCAGCCAGAACCCAAAATCACTTTTCTTGAGCATACTTGAATTATCTTTGCAGTTAACCCATACTCACTCTTGCAGCTCTGCCATGGATGGATCCAGCTGTCTGTCCATACATCCATTTCACAGAGCCTTCAAGGGCGGGGGCAAGCGGTTAGCCCCAATAGGCGGTGGTATTTTTGAAAAGTAACTCTACAGATTTTAAATTTTACAGTGATAAGTTATCTAATGCCACATTAGTGTTAGTAAAATTATCACTATAAAATTTAAAGTCGGGTAATAGTACTTTGTTTGTTTGATTTGATGGTTAACGTCCAGACAAAGGCGTCAACATGGTACACATAATTTTGGAGACGTTGCTGCCAACTTTGTGCGTTTTTTACCTCGCATTGAGATGAAATGACATCTCAAGCCCTGTCGCCCATTGAAACCAATAGGGCTTATAAGCATGGGCTGTCCGACTCGCACTGCTTTGCCTGGGCAGTCTTAGATCCTCTAAGTGGTTAACCAGTACTCGTGCAGTCGGTTTCAGCTCTGTGTGGAAGCATCATGCAGCTCATCTATTTCTTCAAGCCCAAATGGTGGGGGGAAGAAATAGTAGTCATACCTCTGTTCTATTCCAGATAATAAATTATATGTGGCTTTGCTTCGGCATTCATATGCAGTCAACATTTTAACCATCAACTAGGCCCTGGTGCAGCCATTCACCTAGAATACACTTACCTTCATTAGGTATGGCTAATATCTCGTAGAACAGTTTGGGTTAAAGTTGATAAATTGTCCGTGACTGTGGTGTTTCACCGAGAATGTGTCTCATGCAGCTCCTGTTTCACTTGGTCCCCAATGTTCCGAGACAGGCTCAGAAGTCCCTGTTTTACCTGTTGGAAATTAGACAAAAGTCTGGGTTAACCATTTCAACCATGCAAAACATGTAGATCCAGAGTAGACTGTTCATAACAAGTCATCCAATCAGGATCAACATCTTGTTAATAATGCTGATTTTAAAAACACTCTATATATATGCAATAATGGATGAATCCAATATCAAAGATGTCCACATTGACACTTCAGAAATTGGAGGAAGACAGGCTAATTATCAACTGCAAATGCAGATCTAAGGAGCATTTATGACTATTCTGATGTACCGAAAAACTTCAATGACTCAAACACCAACAGTGTATTTGCTTGCTTGAATTGGGGTTTAACATTCCTGTCAACACTGTTTAGGTCATTTTGCAGGCGTCGCTTCCAATTTTGTGGGACTTTTACCCGACATTGAGATTAAATAACATCTCAAGCCCTGCCATCCACACAGAGCTGAAATCAACCCCACACTAGTACTGGTAAACGGCTCAGAACGCCTAAGCCTGCCCAGGCAAGGCGGTGCGAGTTGGTCTTTACATGCATGTAAGCCCTATTGGTTTCATTGGGCGACAGAGCTTGAGATGTCATTTCTTCTCAATGTCGGGTAACAGTCCTAGTTTCTCTAAAATGACCTAAATAGTGTTGACGGAGATGTTATACATCTCAAATCAAACAAATAAATCCTGGACAAGCTTAGAAATTCTAAGCGGTTTACCAATGTCCAATACCCATATGCAGTCAGTTTTAGCTCTGCGTGGAATCACATTGCAGGCACATCTATTTCTCCAAGCCTCGATAGGCACCAGTAGCTTGTTTGTTTGTATTGGAGTTTAGTGGCCCAGTCAACACTATGTCATTTTTGAGCCGGTCAGTTTGCCCATTCACACTTCGTGGGCATGCTTATATGTACTCGTAAGCAGTTAACCAGTACAGTGCACATTCTTTCGCCAGAAACTGACAACTGCCCTTCTTGAATCAGAGGAAGGGGGAGAATGACCGTAGAAAAGATTTCAGGATCAACCTCCACTAAAGAACATTGCCGACCCCGGCAGGTAGAGAACCTGTGTCCTCCTGATCACCAGTCGGATGCGCATCCGACTAAGCTACCGAGGCCAGCCCCAGTAGCTTGTTGACCATGACCTTATCAAGCCCATTCGTGTGTCCATAGGGAATATTGGTTGTAGATAAGAAATTTGCACAATGATCTAGGAAGATTTTCTCACATTTTATCTTACTTCCACGCAGAGCTGAATCCGTCCCGCACACTAGTACTGGTAAACCGCTTAGAGGATCTAAGCCTGTCCAGGAACCGCGTTGCGAGGCGGACCGTCCATGCTAATAAACCCTATTCGTTTCATTGGGCGACAGGGCTTGAGATGTCATTTCATCTCAATGTCGGGTAAAAGTCCCACAAAATTGGAAGCAACGTCTCCAAAATGACCTTTACAGTGTTGACAGGGACGTTAAACCTCAAATGAAACAAACAAATACTGTTATCTTGAACATGTAAGTTGTGTGTACGCATTTAAATTGCCTGGATGAGCAATTCTACCAAGTACAGACAACATACTGATATTTTATAAAACATCAAAAAGATGTACCCAAATCAGAGCACTTCAACTCATCACCATAACAAAGCCCTATAATGAACCACTTTATTATAGTGAGAATGTGGTTTCTTGTTGTAATACCAGCTTTAGATATAAAAAAAAACTATAAAAAAAACTGGTATTTCAGTTTTGTCATGGGTGTTCGTCTGGATGACCGTCCGTCCTTCCCATCACGTGAACAAGTCCGTGAAATTAACACACAACTAAACATCACTTTATAATTAGAAAACTGGGGCTTACAGGGGTATACATTACTTTGCTTATTTCTGCTCCAAGACATAGGTTGTGGGTACTCATCAGAACCGCCACATTGAGCCGGTTCTAACGAGCACCCACAACATATTTTGCAGTAAATACGACAAATATCACGGACTTCCATCAAAAAAACTATTTTGAAGAGGTGAAAAATGTAATATTTTCCAAGGGTGTTATCGTAATGATCGGTCACAAACCTTGACAATGTAACTACTTTTTTATTTCTTGCCCTAAACACATATATGTATTGCATAGAAACTGCAGATGTGCTTTAGAGTATCCAAATTTTGATCTGAACCCCAGGGGTCATTTTTTGCTTGTTTGATTTGAGGTTTAACGTCCCCGTCAACACTGTAAAGGTCATTTTGGAGACTTCGCTTCCAATTTTGTGGGACTTTTACCGGACATTGAGATGAAATGACATCTCAAGCCCTGTTGCCCAGTGAAACCAATAGAGTTTATTAGCATGGATGGTCCGCCTCACACCGCAGTTCCTGGACAGGCTTAGATCCTCTAAGCGGTGTACCAGTACTAGTGTGCGGGACGGATTCAGCTCTGCGTGGAAGCATCATGCAGCCCATATATTTCTTCAAGCCCCTATGGGCGGGGGCCATAGGGTGAGGTCAAAAGTCAAATTTTCAAGAAAATGCTTGTGAATGTAACAGTAAGTCAAATTTTCAAGAAAATGCTTGTGAATGTAACAGTAACTACTTTTTATTTCTTGCACTAAGGTCGCCAAACTGGGTACATGTATCGCTTAGGAGCGCAGATGTGCATAAGGGTATCCAAATTTTGATCTGAACCCCTGGGGTTATGTAGTGAGGTAAAAAGTAAATTTTTCATGAAAATAGGTGTGAATGCAACTACTACGGTCGCTGTCCATCAGGGCTTGAAAAATAGATGGGCTGCATGGTGCTTCCACACAGAGCTGAAACCGACCCGCTCACTAGTACTGGTAAACCACTTAGAGATCTAAGCCTGCCCAGGCAAAGCGGTGCGAGTTGGACCGTCCATGCTTATAAACCCTACTGGTTTCATTGGGCAACAGGACTTGAGATGTCATTTCATCCTAATGTCGGGTAAAAGACTCACAAAATTGGAGGCAATGTCTCCAAAATGATTCCTGCAACGGATGGTCAGGTGGTATTTCTCCGGAAACGCCAGTTTTTGCCAAACTCTGATTAATGATCGGCTCGATATGAGTGAAATAATCTTGAAAGGGACGTAAAACCAAAATCAAACCTCCAAAATTATCTATAGTGTTGACAGGGACATTACAAAGAAATATTTATTCAAGTATGGTTGCAAAACTTGCTACATACATGTACATGTAGATTGTTTAGGTACTGTAGATGTGCATGAGGCTATCCAAATTTATATCTGAACCCCTGGGGTCATTGGCTGAGAACATAGGTCACAACTCTTAACTGACATTGAGAGAAAATGAGCTCTCAAGCCCTGTGGCCCAATGAAACAAACAGGTTTTATAAGAATGAAAGGCCAGGCTCTTACTGCTTTCCCTGGACAGGCTTAAATCCTGTAACCAGTTTACCAGTGTTTTTAAACAGTAGACAGATAGATACATGTAGACAGACGCACCTTTAGACGTATTGGATGAAAGAAAAAGGATAGATTGACAGATTGATATTTTTTGGGCTTTGGTTTGATGACCCTTTCAAGATCAGCCTCTTATTTCACTAAAATCGAGCCGATCGTGGACAAAAACTGGATAGAAACCACCTGACCTTCTGTTGCAGAACACTGCATCTCACATGTGACCCAAGCACTCAAACCACAACCATGAGCACCAAAGATAGGGCGGTACAATGCTGAGTGTTTTGCTCAAGAATGGCCGATGGTTTAGTGGTGCATTGTTTGTTTTTTTGTTTGATTTGATGTTTAACGTCCCCGTCAACACTGTAAAGGTCATTTTGGAGATGTTGCTTCCAATTTTGTGGGACTTTTACCCGACATTGAGATGAAATGACATCTCAAGCCCTGTCGCCCAATGAAACCAATAGGGTTTATTAGCAAGGACGGTCCGCCTCGCACTGCGGTTCCTGGACAGGCTTAGATCCTCTAAGCGGTTTACCAGCAGTACTAGTGTGCGGGCCGTATTCAGCTCTGCGTGGAAGCATCATGCAGCCCATATATTTCTTCAAGCCCCTATGGGCGGGGGCCGTTTAGTGGTGCATACACTTGCCTCTAATGCTAGAGCCCCCCCCCCCCCCGAACACGCTCCATTGAATCAGAATTCAGAATTGTTACTGGTGACACGTCAAATGACATTTATACACCAGGACATTGGCTGAATACCAAAAAGTGCACAGTCCTTTGGATCTGGAAGTTAACTGGAGGCCCCCTATGCAGAAAGAGTCATCTCCTGTGCAGGTTAAAGACCCCCACTGTAATTACATGATTAGGCTATAGGCTTTCAACCCTGCAGTGTATAGGTGTATGTAATGTACATCTCCGATCGCAGATTTCTGGCGTGGGACTTGAACCCCGAAAAAGTGCAGGTTAAAGACCCCTGCGGGAATTACTAGTACATGATTGCCAATGTACTTTGTGGGAATATCGACTGCAATGTCAAACACTTGAGCAGGTCTGTTCCAGAAACTTCAGGCTGACATAGATAGATTAGGATGTTGGGCACGTAAATGGGGCATGAGATTTCAGCCAGTTAAATGCAATATTATGCAGATAACTAGGAAGAGATCTAATAAAGTTGAGGCTTCTTACACCTTAGAGGGAACGGTCCTCGAGAATGTGGACTCCATTAAATACCTTGGATTGACAATCTCACACAACTTGAGATGGAATACTCATATTAGCAACATGTGTACTAAGGCAAATAGAACGCTTGGTTTCCTGAGGCGAAATCTTCATCAGTGCCCTCAAGATGTAAAAGAGGCAGCATATAAAGGTCTTGTTCGCCCAATCTTGGAATATGGTAGTTGTATCTGGGACCCCAGTGGAGTGGTCCTTAACGATGAAATTGAGAAAGTTCAGAATAGAGCTGCTAGATTTGTAACAGGCAATTACTGCTTTGAAACTGGGAGCATGACTGGAATACTTGGAAAATTACGGTCTCCCTATTTGGTGTCAAGAAGTGACAAGAGGTGACAAGAGGTGGCAAGAAGTGACAAGAGGTGACAAGAAGTGACAAAAGCTATTTTATGGTGACAAGAAGTGTAAAAACGCATTTTCGACCTCTTTTGTAAGTAAAATATGATATATTAAACATTTTTGCAAGCGTTTGAATTCCTTTTAAGACTCCTGTGATGCGCTGCAGCCGAGTACTCGAGCCAGAGAAACGCAAACGCTCGCATGCGTATTTAATCCTGTAAATTACTACATCCCTATCATAAACCAAATTGTTTATTGTAATATGACTAGGCAAATGATTTGTTCATGCCTGAAAATGAATTTCATACAATATAAGACACTAGAACCCCAAATGACCAACTAGAATCATATCAGGGCTGTCTTCAGATTTTCTTGTCGGGAATAAATTCAAGCTGGTGACAAGAGAATGTACACGATGTGTCTCTCTGTCACACAAAATTCTTATAAACTGTGTATATACCTTAGCAGTGATTCATATATCAGGCTGCGCCTATGCGCAGGCTGATCCAAGTATTTTCAAAGGCACACATGCTCGATGACGTTTCAGTGCCTCTTCAGATTTTCTTGTCTGGAATGAAGTCAAGCTGGTGACAAGAAAAAATCGATTCTGTTATAATTTTTTTGGATATTTTCCTTATTAAAACCCAACATGGATTGTGGGTGTACGTTAGAAAGCCCACCAAATCGTAAGCAATGTCTCCAAAAATTACCTAAACGGCGTTGACGGGACGTAAAACCTCAAAGGAAAGAATGAAAATTTTCCAATAGAAATATCCAATATTATTCATATTTTTGCTACAAACGTACATATATTATATTGTGGATACTCGTTAGAACGGCATCGGCAAGGCGGTTCTAACGAATACCCACAAACTATGTTTTGAGCAGAGATAAGAAAAATAATGTTTACACCTGTAAACGCCACTTCATATAGAGAAAACTGGGGTTTACGGGGTATACTTTATTTTTCTTATTTCTTCTACAAGACATAGATTGTGGGTACTGGTTAGAACCGACACAATAAGGCAGATCTAACGAGCACCCACATCCTATGTTTTGAGGATTTATAAGAAAAAATATTAAGGATTTTCATCAGAAAAGTAGCCATTTCGGGGATGTGAAAAATGCACTATGCTGCACTGGTGACTTATCCTAATGGGTTAACCACCGCCCATGATGCTTGCACGCAGAGCTGAAACTGACCACACGAGTGCTGGTAAACAGCTTAGAAGGACTAAGCCTACCCAGGCAAAGCAGTGTGAGTCAGATCGTCCGATGCATACAAGCCTTCTGGTTGGGCTTGAGATGTCATTTCATCTCAATGTCGGGTAAGAGTCCCAAGGTCTCCAAAATGACTTTAATAATCATGGTTAAACCCGCTTTTATATTTGTAAAATGAGACGAAATTGATACCCACGTAAAATTCACTTTTTTGCTTATAAAATGAAGTGATTTTGTATATAGAGAGGGCAGAACTTTCTTGTCGGTAAATGCGGTAAAACGTCTGAATAAAGCATGTTGCTTTTTCCTCCATGCGCCTTTCAATTTGACCAAAAGTAATTTCAAACTCAAGAATAACATTAAATTTATCAATTTAAGCAATAATATAGTTTAATTTTGTGTTAGAAAGTTTCTTGTCACCATTATAAAAGCTCTTGTCACCTCTTGTCACTTCTTGTCACCTCTTGTCACCAAATAGGGAGACCCGAAAATTAAAATGGGAGTCTCTCAAGAAAAGGAGAAAAGACAGTAGGCTAATCCTTTTATACAAAGGTCTAAAGGGTGCTGCCAACATTCCAACAGATGACCTTGTTCCCCCAGCTAGACACTGTAGAAATCACCATTCGTTGGCGTTTCAGACCCTTAGCGCAAGAACTGACAAAAAATGAGTGACATTTATAAAGAGTCGTTCTTCCCCAGAACCATTAGAGATTGGAATGCCCTTCCCGATTCGATTATTTCGACAGCTGAAGTAGCTGATGATTGTGTAGCTAAATTTACCTCTTTGGTTAGAGCTAGGGACTAACTTCCCACATCACAGGTCCTGGTGTATGAATGTCATTTGACGTGTCACCAGTAACAATTCTGATTCTGATTCTGATGCAGCTGTGAGCTGATCAATTTTTGTTACTTTCAGTTTCAGCCTCGGCCAACTGTAACGTGAAAAATACGCAAATAGTTATATAAAAATATAGTTATCTTTAAAGTTCCAACTATATGTGAAATAACTGCATTGTTGTTCTTACCGAAATTCTACTAATAACTAAGGCATTGGTAATTATACGCCTCTGGCCAGCTGACAGCTTGAAAAAAATGGCGTCATATCGGTCAACAATTGTATGCAAATGAGCTTGTTTCCGGGGAGATACTGGTTTCCGTCGTCTACTTTCACAGGCGAGAAAGACGCCAAATAATCGGTAACCATTATTCATGAGCCTAAACATAGACGTTATTTCATTGGATCAAGGTTCAATTGGAATACTCGGAGTTATTCGCTGTGTTTTAATCATTCGAATTTTTTCGTACCTGAACGAAAGTTTTTCAGGCCTATGGTATGATCTATCCCATAGTTCCATACGCGTTACCATTTGACGCCACCGCGTGGCTGCTTCGCAGCCACAAGGCGGTGTCGCTATAAAATAACCGAAATGCTATATCAAGAGAAAACCTACATTTAGACTCCGGTGGGCTCGACCAGAGACAGAGCACCAGGTACCAACCGATATCACTAATAAACTTTGTGACAAGAGCTTTACATTCATGTAAAACATTTTGACCTGTGACCTGTGACCTTGACCTTTGACCTACTAAAAAACAAATAACATGTTGGTCATAACATTTGAACGGTTTGAGACAGAACCTTCATATTTTGCATGTAGGTCCCTTGTGACAAGAGCTTTACATTCACACAAAACAATTTAGACCTGTGACATTGACCTTGACATTTGACCTACATAAAAGAAAAAGTTAACATTGGTTATAACTTTTGAACCGTTTGAGATACAACCTTCATATTTGACACGTAGGTTCCTTGTGAGAAGAGCTTTACATTCATGCAAAAAACGTTGACCTGTGACCTTGACCTTTTGTCCTACTTTAAAGAAAAAAATATCACTTTGGTCATAACTTTCAAACCGTTTGGGATAGTGCCTTCATATTTGGCATGTAGGTTCCTTGTGATAAGAGCTTTATATTCTTGCAACCTTTGGCCTACTTAAAAGAAAAAATAAAATTGTTCATAACTTTTAAACCGTTTAAGATAGAGCCTTCCTATTTGGCATGTAGGTTTCTTGAGACAAGAGGATTACATTCATGCAAAAAAAATGACCTGTGACCTTGACCGATGACCTACTTTAAAGAAAAATATATTATTGTTCATAACTTTTGAACCGTCTAAGATAGAGCCTTCATATTTGGCATGTAAATTCCTTATGTCATGGGTTTCCCACTAATGCAAAAAATCTGGACCTGTGGCTTTGACCTTGAATTTTGACTAACTTTGAAAAAAATGACCATGCCCGGGGACATGTTCGTTTTTCACAAACACATCTTGTTTAAGATAAAAAAAAATGTGATATCTTTCTTAGAAATAAGAAAAAAAAGGTTAACCCCTGTAAACCCCAGTTTTATTTTACAAAAGTGGGGTTCAAGGGGGTCAAAATCATATAGGCTTGTTTTCTTGATGCGGATGCTTAAGGGAGAAAAGAAAGTAAGCACATTTATATTTTCTCGTTTAGGTCTTTCTCCCCATTTTTTTCGGCATAGCTATATAAGCTGACTTTTGACCTTCTTATTGATATTAGTCTCGATTGAATAAATTGTAATATGCGATTGGTTAAAAATGTGTAAACTTCTGCAAAAAAGTAACGGTAAATATAGCATTTAACGATGTTTGACAAATATATTCGTGACTGAATAATCACTTAAGTATGACATGTATCTATTTAAAGTTGTACAGTATGGCAATGGAGATGTTAAACAATGGAAAAATACCAGTTATCTTATAAAATATTTGCAATGAAGTAAATCATTATAGACCAGCTTTTAATTTGATACAGTGTAATTTTTTTTTTGGGGGGGGGGGGTTTACGGCCCTTTCAATATTATTTCACTCATATCGAGCCGATCGTTAATCAGAGGTGGGCGAAAACCGGAGTGCCCGGAGAAAAACCACCTGACCTTCCGTTGCAGAACTTGGCGTCTCACATGTGACCCCAGCGAGGCTCGAACCCACAGCGGTGAGAGACCTAATGTTTAAGAGTCAGCGCTCTTATCCACTAGGCCACGGAGTGATACAGTGTACTAGACTGGGGTAGGAACTAGGCTATCCCACTCCGGTCTTACCCCGCGTTGTGCTTTTAGTTAGCGTATGTTTTCAGATAGACTGCAATGAACAACCAAAATTCATATCACTGGACTTGAGTTCAGGCCTGATGGACAAAATGGGTGGAAAATATACCGCTGAGAGTAGATCTATTTAAAAGCACAATTTATTAACCAAACACATTTAAAATTATAGTTTTAATATACCTTCTCCGCTGAGAGTAGATCTATTTAAAAGCACAATTTATTAACCAAACACATTTAAAATTATAGTTTTAATATACATTCTCTGTCACCGGCCGCAATCTCAGACACTAGTTTAAAATTTTCTTAATTTCAAACCACACTGGTCAGTAACAGCTATACATGTAAGCTATATAAATAAGTTCTGAATAGCTAGATCCTTTGGAAGCAAAGAATACACCAAATAAACGAAAATAGCAGACTCGGTTTTATTGAGTCTGTTCATGACCAGTACTGAATTGTGCTACACTGGCCACGCCAAGCAGAACTCTATTTTCAGAATGATTCTAAATGAACTCAATGATCCCAAAGGACCAGAAAATATAATCTGCACTGTGATAACCAAATACTGAAATTAACATGTCATTGCAGTACGTTTTAACAATTCATGTATCAATCAACTAAGTTTTCATAGATAAGAAATATACGTTTAACAAAGGTTTGACACATGAGGCTATTCTATGTGAGCGCATTTTATTGCTTCTTACAAGCGCATTAAGTCCAATAATTTACAAGTCCTTAGGAAATCGCACGTTTAAACATAAATAAACAGGGACTAAGCCTATGCCTTAAGCTTGGTATAAATACTGGCAACATAAATAATATGAGCACCGCCAAGCGAATTTGTGTCTTCGAGCATTCCGTCATGACAAATTTTAACTGCGCATGCCCAGCCATTCACAGGGGCCAGGGATATGGCTTTCTGTCTGAAGGTTCCTCTTGATTCACTGCTCGCATAGGCGATAAGTACCAAAACCACTTGACGGGGCCCATATTGTTTGTTTGTTTGGGAGTTTAACGGCCCAGTCAATACAATTTAGGTCATTTTGAGCCGGTCAGTTTACCTATCCACACGTTTCCTGGGCAGGCATATACGTAAGCGGATAATCAGAAAAGAGCACATTCTTTCTCCAGAAACTGATAACTGCCCTTCTTGAATCAGCGGAAGGGGGAGAATGACCGATGAAAGATTTCATGATCAATCTCCGCGAAGGAATGTTGCCGACCCCGGCAGGTACCGAGCCCGCGTCCTCCTGATCACTAGTCAGACGCGCATCCGACTTAGCGACCGATGCCGGCGAATAATATTTATTTTATGTTCATTATTAACAAGGAAATAGATTGATTAATTGTTTTTTTTTTGTTTTTTTTTTAACGACACGTTAACCCTCATGGGCCAATTTGTCTTCCCCGAAAGAATAGGAGAAAAGAGATAGAAGACATAGTAGAGGTGATTAAAGTGAGGGACAGTGAAGAGTGAGAAAAATGTATGGAAGTGTAGAGACAGAAGAAAACGCAACATTCCCCTCTAACTTTACCTGCTGCAAGAACAGCAGTCGTTTTCTAACTGTAAGTCAACTGTAAGTTAGACACCCCAGTAACCGCAACACCTTTGCCTCACCCAACAACCCAAATAGGTTTGTTTTAAATAAATTGATATCCAGACGTTTTCGTGCTTTAAGTCTGTCTATTTATGAATTTTCTACCCTGTACACTACACATCCTCATAATCTCATAAAAGAAAAGCTTAGTGATTTAATTGAATGGACATTTCATGGGAACGATTCCCTCTATCTTGCATGTAATGTAAGAAATGCTTTTTCCACTTCAGAAGAGCTTAAAAATTAGACTTTAGGGTCATGTGAGAATGTGGGTGAAGCTCTCGCCTTTCTACTTGACAATATGTATATAAGATTTGGTACTAAGTTATTTAGACAAATTGATGGTATTTCGATGGGTACGAATTGCGCACTCCTAGTGGCTGATCTGTCATTGTTTTGTTATGAGAGAGACTTCTTGATGTCCCTTTCCGTTGAAAACCTATCTGAAATCATTAAAGCCTTTAGCTCGAATTCTAGATATGTGGATGATTTATTAAATACATGTATGTCCTGAAAAAATATGATAAACGCGATGATTTTGAGTTTGAGATTGTAAATTTTCTTGCGGCATCCTCACAGTGTAGGACCGGAAATGCACAGTGTTTGGGATGATTGAATGTGACCTGCGCTTCTGTACAATTACGGTTTTTCACTTGCGGGATTAAATAAGGTTGACACGGTATGCAAAATTTGTGTTTATTTATTTATTTTGAAGGTTATGGTAAAATCTTCATATCTTACAAATTGTCGGTTGTGTGTGTATTGTATAAGAAGCACGTATCTATAGGTTGGTTGTCAGGTTTTTAATGAGCTATGGGAATGCCTTAATAATTCAAACGTGCTAATATACAAAGGCTTTTGTCCCAAAGCGATGGCTCTGTTTTAGAATCCTCCAAATTAGAATGTAATTTTCCAAGCGGAAATGAATGAAAATTATATTTCTGTGAAAAATATGTCATGGTTTTGTAACATACTCGACTCCAGTCTTCCTTATCCAGTATTTAAAATGTCTCTGCTTGAATAAATAATTGTAAACTAACTTGTATTGTCATTGTACAGTGATCTAAGACCTATGACAATTGGTTTTGTACAGTGGCCTGACAGTTCTGTAATTTACTGTGAAGAATTTAAAGGGAAGTTTTACACAAAATACACCGAAAGATACATGTGCACTCTTTCGAGTTTGAAGAGATATTAAAATTCAACCTTTAAAAGATGAGTTCGGAATCTGCCTTCTCAAATGCTGGGACCAATTGCAAGTTTAAATTCTTTATTGCATGGGTCCTTACTGAGGCTCATCTCTATGGTTAAGTCTATTTAAAAAGGCTTTTTGAGGTCGAGTCCGTTTTCAGAGGGAACTTATTCTGACAAGATTCAGTCCTGTTTAAATGCGCTCCTAAGGTTGAATCTTTCGGTGCACTAACCGCAGCCTTATTGCAAATGGGGATTGGAAAGGGTTGGGGTTTGGTAAGTCTATAGTGCAACTTCAACAGTTTCTTTTTAACAATAAATTTTGATTGCCTTTGCTTTGAACCGTAATATTGGGCTTTGGAGTTTGTGCCGTGACGTCACACACATGGTCAATACAGAGTTATCTATCTTACCGAGGGGTTACCGCGGGGCGTAACAACGTTGGAACAGATGTGGACAGTGGTTCAATATCTTGTGTATACCAGAATCAGGCTGCTGCTGATTATCTGTCCTTTTCCTTGTTAATTTTCTTTTTCTCAAAATGTTACACATTAAAAATTTGGGTCAGAATTTTCTCAGGAACTATAAGGGCTTCAAAGTTGAAAATTTAGTGCACAAATTGATCATAACGTATACCAGAATCAGCCTGCTTGTGTTTATATTCCATTAGTTTCTATAGCAACCAAATCTTTCAAAATCTCCTCTATGACGGTTGCTTGGATTTTTTTTCACTGGAATGTTTCTTCAATAGAAGGTCTTCAGTTATTGTTAAAGCAGTTCTGTTGGCGGGCCTCATCACTGTCCGTGAAATGAACACCCTACTAAACCCCACTTTATATAGAGGAAACTTGGGTTTAAGGGGGTGTCCATTATTTTTCTTCTTTCTGATCCAAGACATAGGTCGTGGGTACTCGTCAGATCCGACTCAATGAGGCGGTTCTAACGATCACCCACAACCTATGTTTCTAGTATAAATAAGAAAAATATCACATATTTTCATCAGAACAGTTGCCAATTTGGAGATGTGAAAAAATGCACTATATCGCACGGGTGTGTTATCGTAATGTGAAGAAATAGATTGGGCTGCACAATGTTACACTTTGTACTCTATACAAAAAGGTGCCTAATTGGGTTTTTCAAATACTTTTTATACTGTTTTTGAATTCGTAATAAAGTTTATATTTCAAAACACATCTTCTTATCATATTGAACCACAAAATAGTTTTAATATTCATATTCCAGTATCCCTAACGCCATTTATCTTTTTTAAAGATATTTCTTGTTTTTATTATTATTCTTCTTCTTATTATTTTTTCTTATTTCATTTTCAAGATGCGCGGAGGAATCCCAACTATTCCATATCATAGTTAAGTGTTAGACTATAAGCTGCATTAAGCTTCTTAAATACGAGTGCAACGAATTTCAAATCCTCGACGTTTATGTTGAAATGAGTATTTTACATCAAAATGTACAAAAAGTCTAGGCGAACCACCATGACATTTAGGTTAATAAAATATTATGTAAACCGACATTTAAATTCATCAAGAAAACACGCGTATATAATTATGGCCCCCTTGAATCTCACTTTTATATTGTAAAACTGGGTTTTACATGGGTAAACCTTATTTTTCTTATCTCTTCTCTAAAATATAGATTGTGGGTGCTCGTTAGAACCGCCTCAGTGAGGCGATTCTAATGAGTACCCACAATCTATACTTTGAGCAGAAATAAGAAAAATATCACCTTTTTCAACTTAAAATTGTCCTTCCTTCGGCCGTAAAGTTTACAATGTATTTTATTTAGGCGTGATTTCATGTAGCATCTTTGTTTATGAAACGTAATACTAACAAATGAACAAAATAAAATAAATAAATAGATCATTAAATAAATAAAAAAATAAATAATAAATAAATAAATGAATAAATAAATGAAAAATAAGATAAATACAGTGAAAAAATAATAAACCTCTCTTACTTCTCGTGTTTTGCAAATGCGCCTCCGAAAGTTCAGACAATTGTAAATTTCCACAGATATGACCGTTATTTAAAGATTTAAAACGTAGCCTACTCAGCAAAGTCAGAAAAATTTAATCCCAATAATTATACCTTTAAAGTAGATGTTTGTTTAGGGTTTCGCAATATGATCCAAGCCTGGTGACCGCTTGGTAACCGGAAAAATATCGCTGATTGCAGATTTTGTTTGATTTGAGGTTTAACGTCCCCGTCAACCCTGTAAAGGTCATTTTGGTGACGTTGCTTCCAATTTAGTGGGACTTTTACCCGACGTTGAGATGAAATGACTTCTCAAGCCCTGTCGCCCAATGAAACCAATAAGATTTATAAGTATGGACGGTCCGACTCGCACTGCTTTACCTGGACAGGGTTAGATCCTGTAAGCTGTTTACCGAGTAGTGTTTACCAGTACTCGTGTGCGGGTCGGATTTAGCTCTGCGTGGAAGCATCGTGCAGCCCATATATTTCTTCAAGCCCCGATGGGCGGGGGCCTTGCTGATTACAGAATCTGCAGCTGAGTCATTATTTTAAAGGAACAAAACTAAAAGCTTTCTTCTGCTATGTTATTTCTACGTTTACAGTAGAATGTAGATTAGTTTTTCAATGATTTCGTAAACCCTAGTTTCATCACGAAAACACCCCTATATAAGTTTAATCCCCTAAAACCCCACTTTAATATAGAGAAACTGGGGTTTACGGGGGTTACCTTATTTATTTCGGCTCTAAAATATAGATTAAGGCGGTTCTAACGAGTACCCACAATCTATATTTTGAGCAGAAATAAGAAAAATATCACAATTTTTCATCCTAAAATTTTCATTTTTTCGGCGATAATAGTACTATGTATTTGAATAGGCGAAGTTTCGTAATATAAAGCCCAATAAAGTAAACTCTAATTGTTTTGAAGTCTCGGGCACTTAGCATCTGAAAATGTGTTTCATTGTTTCAATCGCGACCTTTGGTCCCTAAGAAAACCTCCTCCCAGCAGGCACACGTCGTTAGGGCAACGTCAAATCAACGTCGGTGCAACGTCATGACGTTGCACCGACGTTGATGTGACGTTGCATAAATGTCATGACGTTGTACCGACGTTGATGTGACGTCACAATTACGTCATGTGCCTGCTGGGCTGTGACTGCAGATATACATTACGAAAACACGCCTATACAAATACATTGTAAATTTTGTCGCCACAAAGAGAAAATTTTAAGAATTTTTTCTTATTTCTGCTCAAAATATAGATTGTGGGTACTCGTTAGAACCGCTTCATTGAGGCGGTTCTAAAGAGTACCCACAATCTATATTTTAGAGCAGAAATAAGAAAAATAAGGTTTGGCCATGTAAAATAAGGTTTGGCCATGTAAAATCGATTTAAGCCCCCCAGTGGAAATCTTATACTGACCGTTCCAAGGCGGCTCTTCTGTGGAGATTTATTTATGTTGTTGTTTGTTACTTACTGTGTGTATCACTTGTGTCTTTTAATTTTGGATGGCCATATGGCCATTTTGTGGGAAAGTAACTGTCCTTATGGTCTTCCTTTGTTTAGGTTTCCATTATGGTCTGGTCGCTTAATGTTTGTATTTCTTTCCCTTTGGTGTCTTTTATGGGTGGAGTAAGTTAATTGTATCAATTCCTGATCTTTGTTTTACTTCTGCTTTACACCTGCAAACCCAAGTTTTACTATATGAAATTGGGGCTCAAGGTGGTCATAATTACATGTATATAGGCGTGTTTTGTGATGAATACAGTAATGAAAATCAAAGTGATTCCTCTTTTCAGCCTCTGGAAGTTCGAACTAACGTTATAATTACGGGGAATGGGAACACCTGGTAGATTCATCCGCCATTTTTCAAAGGGCGACAACTTTCGGGACTTCCTGTTCGCTTTTCTATAAGCTCTGCCCCATGGAAAAAGGGTTCAACTCTTAAAGGAAAGAATTTGCTACTTACGAGCAAATTCTTTCCTTTAAGAGTTGAGCCCTGTTGACGTGGGAGACAAATATACGTTTGTCAGAGTTGCCTCCCCTGAAAGTGTACCCATTCCCCTTAACACCCAGCAACTCGGAATACACTGTTTCGTGTGTGTGTGTGTGTGTGTGTGTGTGTGTGTGTGTGTGTGTGTGTGTGTGTGTGTGTGTGTGTATGTGTGTGTGAATTCGGGATTAACGTCGCTTTCAACAATTTTTTCAGTCATATCACGACGGTGTCTTGTTGCGACAGGAAGCTCAATGTTCACTTTTATAGTGCTGCCTCACTGAAGTATCATGTCCCAGACACATTACATGATACCACACCCAGTCACATCCTGACACTGGGTCGACCAGTCCTACATGTAGCTCTACCCCGTAAATCTGAGTGCCAGACGAGGAGCAGCTAGTATCATTGTTAACGACTTTGGTATGTCGCGGCCCGGGATCGAACCCGTGACCTCCCGTTCCCCGGAGCGGACACTCTACCAACTGAGCTATCGGGGCCGGTCTAGGCTAATTTAGCAGATGAAAAACTGATATTTTTTTCTTACTTTTTCCTGAAACAGGACTTGACATCTCGTGATAATTGACAATTTCAATTTCCGTCAAATCCTGTTTTCTGAGAAAAAATACGAATATTTCAAAATGGCGTCTCCTGAAAAAAAAATACCAACCATGCAGAGAGTTAAAGAGACAGAACGCAATGTCCTTGATTTGACCGATTTTTATCATTGTTGTGGAGTCATCAGCACTTATTCACTATTGCTTTTCTTGTTTTCTCATCACGAAAACACGCCTATATAATTTTGACCCCCTTGAACCCCATTTTTATATCGTAAAACTGGGGTTTCCGGGGGTATACCTTGTTAACATATTTCTGCTCTAAAATATAGATTGTGGGTACTCGTTAGAACCGCCTCGATGAGGCGGTTCTAACGAGTGCCCACAATTTATATTTTGAGCAGAAATAAGAAAAATATCACAATTTTTCATCTTAAAATTTTCATTTTTCGGCGATAAAATTGGCAATGTATTTGTATAGGCGTGTTTGCGTAATGTGCTGTTATATTGAGCAATGATTCCTCTGCATTGATTTGCTTTGGCGAGGCTATTTAAAAAAGTAACCTGACAAATTACAATTTCGTGGGTTTAGGTAGTGTCATTATCTATCAACCTGAAAAGGTTTAACAAATTATTCCAAACGGTTAAAACGTAAAAGTCATTTTCACTAAGTTATCACGGACAGTCGGACGGAGGGACACTTCTCGGTACTCATATAATGTTTCTATTATTTTCACCAAGTTATCACGGTCAGTCGGACGGATGGACACTTCTCGGTACTCCTTATTTTATGTTTATATCATTATTGATGTAACTATAATCAAATTAAGGTGTTAAAGGGTCGATAGGATCTTTTTTTATTTTTTTAAGTTTTTGGGTCGACTGTTTATCAAGTAAAAAGTCACGTTGCTAATTTCAAATGACTTTTCATCACGAAAGCAGGCCTATGTAAATCTGGCACCTTGAACCCCACTTTGATACAATAAAACTGAGGGGTTTTTTTTTTCTTAATTAAATTTTAGCAGAATTAAAAACAAATATCACAATTTTTCTTCTTAAAATTTCGTCTGTTGTGTTTTTTTTTTTTTTTTTTTTTTGACTGTTTTTTTTTTTTTTTTTTTTTTTTACATGCATTTGTATGGGCTGATTGATTTGTTGTGAGCCTCGTACAAAAAGGAGGTATGCAGGGATGTTCTTCTCAAGTCCTACTATTCTCTGACTATATAGTGCCGTGTACTCAAGAACTAGTGTCATATGGTCAGTTTATATCGACGAGGTAGCACTCTAAAGAAAACAAGTCAAGTAGTTTTTGCCGGTGAAAGAGCAGTGATCCAACATTTGCATAAAAAGGTTTAACACCTAAGGATATCCATAATTATTTGGTAGCAACACTGGGGAAAGGTGCCCCTTCATGTGCAACACTAACAAGGTGGCTGGCGGAATTTAAGAGCGTCAGACAGAGCCTTGAGTATGACCCCCGTTCTGGAAGGCATGTCAGTGTTTCAACCCCAGAAATGGTCAAAACAGTCCATGGTATAGTTATGACTGACAGACGAGTTACATAAAGATATATAGCCAGCAGATTTGGAATTTCACAGGAAAGAGTACATTCCATTCTGACAGAGGATCTTGCAATGTGAAAGTTTTCGGCCCGATGGGTACCAAGACTTCTAACAGTTGACAGAAGCACACCAGACACATACTATTGTGTGCTAATCTGAACCTTTTTGAGGAAAATCCTGCCAACTTGCTTCGGAGATTTGTCACTACGGATGAAACATGGGTCCATAATTTTACCCCAGAGGCCAAACAACAATCGAAACAATGGAAGCACCCTGGCTCAACCCCGCCAAAGGCAAAGACTGCTCCATCAGCTGGGAAGGTTATGACTTCGGTTTTCTGGGATACAGATGACATTCTTCTAATAGATTATCTCCAAAAGGGACAAACAATCAATGGCACATACTAAGCTTAACTTCTGGCGCAGTAAAGGGAAAATATTAAACTTAAGGGGAATGGGAACACCTGGCATATTTTCCGCCATTTTTCAAAGGGAGACAACTTTCGGGACTTCCTGTTCGCTTTTCTATAATTCCTGGCCCACTGAAAAAGGGGTCTACTCTTAAAGGAAAGAATTTGCTCCTCAGGAGCAAATTCTTTCCTTTAAGAGTTGACCCCTATTGACATGGGAGACAAAAATACTTTTGCAGGAGTTGCCTCCCCTGAAGGTGTTCCCATTCCCCTTAAGCGCCGCGGAAAGCTCACTAAAGGCGTGTTGTTCCATCAGGACAATGCTCCTGTTCACAAATCTGTCAATGATATGGCTGCCATTCATGATTTAGGCTTTAAATCGATTGATTCACCTGATCTCGCTCCATCATACTTTCATGTATTTCCAAAACTGAAAACGGGTATTTCAGGCACCCACTTACAGTCCGATGATGACGTCATACTTTCTGAACAGCCAAGAAAATGAGTTCTATAAAACTGCAGGCCTCCCAGTGGCCCACTTTGAAATATAGGTTTTAGTATAGGTTCTTCTTAATCAAAATATAGGTTATTTACAGGTTTTTCAATTAAGATACAGATTAAAAAAAGAGTCTTCCAAACTTACATAAAGATTTTAAATTGTAGAAAAAATATTAGATGAATTTTTGTGCCACAATTACTCAGATAAAGTTGATCTGAATTTTACAATGTCCGAGCGTGCGAAGCGAGCGAGGTAAAAAAAAATACAATTTCTTGACAGTTTTCATCACTTTTTATGGGACTAAAAAGTAGAAAATAGTAGTGCATTTTGAAGAAAAGTTAGGGTTGAGTCGCAAGAAGGTTCAAAAAGTGAATAATATAGTTTTTTCATGAAAATATAGGCTTTTCATAGGTTTTATGAACAAAATAAAGGTTTTATAGGTTTGGCACAAAATTATAGGTTATTACAGGTTTTATAGGTTTTGCTAGGAGGCCTGAAACTGGCATTGAGGCCCTTAAACACCGATGGCAAAAGTGTATAGCTACTGAAGGGGAAAATGTTGAAAAATAATACAAGATGTCCGACAAAATTCCAATCCTTTAAGATGAGGCTCACACAACATATCAATCAGCCCTCGTAGGCATGTTTTCGTTATGTGATCGGGCAAACAGGATTTGACATTATGCTTTCCTCTTTAATTGCACGCCGGTGGATCGGGGCTTAGACTCCATGATGTTTGTTTGATTTGTTTGTTTGATTTGAGGTTTATCGTCCCCGTCAACACTGTATAGGTCATTCTGGAGACGTTGCTTCCAATTTTGTGGGACTTTTACCCGACATTGAGATGAAATGACATCTCAAGCCCTGTTGCCCAATGAAACCAATAGCGTTTATAAGCATGGACGGTCCGACGCGCACCACTTTGCCTGGTCAGGCTTAGATCCACTAAGTGGTTTACCAGTACTGGTGTGCGGTAGGTTTCAGCTCTGCGTGGAAGCATCATGCAGCCCATCTATTTCTTCAAGCCCCTATGGGTGGGGGCCGTAAGGCTCCATGATGCCTTTGGCTTAAAGCTCTTTATTATTTGGTCGGAGCCGGAACTTTTATGTTTGATGCTTGGTCCAATGGATTTCAACTGCTGGTTTTCCGTTTTCCTTTGCTCCTATGGCGTTGTGTTCCATTACGATAACACACCCGTGCGATATAGTGCAATTTTTACATCTCCAAAATGGCTACTTTTTTGAAGAAAATCTGTGATATTTTCCTTATTTATACTGCAAACATAGGTTGTGGGTACTCGTTAGAACCGCCTCAATGAGGCGGTTCTAACGAGTACCCACAACCTATGTCTTGGAGCAGAAATAAGAAAAATATTGTTTACCCCCGTAAACCCCAGTTTTCTCTATATACAGTGGGGTGTAAGGGGGTGTTCATTTCACGGACTTGTTCACGTGATGTCAGCACCGGATGGCTCAGTGCATTTAACTGTCGAAGCAAACATTAAGTGGTGGGCACGCGTTAGCACCGTCTTCATGAGGCGATTCTTACGAGCACCCAAAACCTATGTTCAAACATTGATGGTGATATTTTTTCTTATTTATACTGAGAACATAGGTTTTGTGTGCTCGTTAGAATCGAGTACCCACACTATCTCCACGAGCAGAGAGACAAGTAAAATAATGTATACCCCTTAAACCCCAGTTTTCTCAATATAAAGTAGGGTGTAGGGGGAATTTCATTTCATGGACTTGTTCACGTGATGAAATCACAAAATAATTATAGATTTGGAGATATGAAAGCGTGCACTAAATTACACAGGTGTGTTATCATAATGAGTTTGAGCACAATAAGCTCGAATTTACCCTGATGTAGAAGAGTTGGTGTGAACATAATTCAATCGGGTTCAACATGATCCTGATCAGATCTATAGTGTAAACAAGAACTAAAACAGTTAAGTGAACCATCGATAATTCGTACATGACTAACTCGTTTACCATGGCTAATTCGATTTCTCTCTAAAATACCTGGAGACAAAGCGCAAAATATCCATCTATCTAGGGCTATTTAGAAACTTTTTATTACTATTATTTCAGCTTGAATGTATGACGTCTGTACACATTAGAATCGCCTCAACAGGGCGATGTTAGTTAATGAATGCACACAGCATCACTTTGTATTTTGAAGTTTTAAAAAATATATACTGTAGGGGAATTGATACACTTTCAGGGGAGACAACTCTTTCAAAAGTATTTTTGCCTCTCGTGTCGATAGGGGTTGACTCTTAAAGGAAAGAATTTGCTCCTGTGGAGCAAATTCTTCCCTTTACGAGTTGACCGCTTTTTCAGCGAGATAGGGCTTATAGAAAAGCGAAAGGAAGACCCGAAGTTGTTCCCTTTGAAAAATGGCGAAACTGGCATCTGCCAGGTTTTCCCATTTCCCTTAAGTCATCCTATTCATCAGCGCGCAAACACGCCTATATAATTTCGACCCCCTTGAACCCCACTTTTATATGGTAAAACTGGGGTTTGCAGGGAATACATTATTTTTCTTATTTCTGCTCAAAACATAGATTGTGGCTACTCGTTTGAACCGCCTCGTCCAGCGGCCCCCGACAATCGGGGCTTGAAGAAATAGATGGGCTGCATTATGCTTCCACGCAGAGTTGAAACCGACCCGCACACGCGTACTGGTAAACCGCTTAGAGGATCAAAGCCTGCCCAGGCAAAGCGGTGCGAGTCGGCCCGTCCATGCCTTATAAACCCTATTGGTTTCATTGGGCGGCAGGGCTTGAGATGTCATTTCATCTCAATGTCGGGTAAAAGTCCTGCAAAATTGGAAGCACCGTCTCCAAAATGACCTTTACAGTGTTGACGGGGACGTTAAACCTCAAATCAAACAAAACAAAACCGTCTCGTCGAAAAATATCTCACATTTCATATGAAAATTTTCATTTTTCGGTGGTAAAATTTACAATGTATTTGTATGGACGTATTTTCATAATGGATGACTTTTGACGGATGTTTTTATTAACCCTCTGTAGTTAGAACTACCCCAAACTCGAACAAATTTAAATCACACCGGTTACCGCAGTACAACGAACGCGACAGAGTACAACGAACGCTACAGAAATCATGACGTCACAGCAGTATTTTCGGTAAGAAAAAGGTTTATTTTAGCCCAGATCCTAATCTTTTTGGGTGGTTATTTTGCATAGCTGCAGAGTAATGGTATTACCATTTACTGATACAGTTGCAGAGAATTTTGTTCATTATTAACGAAAACACAAACAATTTTCTTTCGTCTAGTGTGTTTTCACCAACCCCAGCATACTTCGGTTAATGTTTTTTGACAGTAACACATTGTTTGTGCACAAGCTTTTGTGATTTATATGTTATTGCAATTTCAGAGCATCCATTGATTCATTTGCTTGAGCCCCAGTTCATGTCAATACCCACTGAATCCGTTGATGGTCCAATGGTTGATTTTTTGTTAGGGTACACCTTACCACGGGTTATGATACACCATAACGCGGTTAGTCAGCACAATTTGGGTACAACAAACACGGTTTATATTCTTCATCAATTGAAATATTTGTATGAATTGGGATTTAACGTTCCCGTAAACACTATTTAGGTCAATTTGGAGACGTTGTTTACAATTCTGTAGGACTTTTAACCGACATTGAGATGAAATGACATCTCAAGCCCTGCCGCGCAATGAAACCAGAAGGCTTATATGCATTGGACGATCTGGCTCACACCGCTTTGCCTTGGCAGGCTTAGTCCTTCTAAGCGGTTTACAAGTACTCGTTTGTGGTCAGATTCAGCTCTGCGTGGAAGCACCATGCAGCCCAATTTATTTCTCAAGCCCCGATGGGCGGGGGCGAAATAAATTGAAATAAAACTCTTTAATCCGACAGCGAAGGCATGATACATGATGTTGTTTTTAATTCAAAACGATCCATTTTGCTGTTACATACTCTTTAATGCCTGTTTGATTCTCATTATGATCTCCGAACTTATACACGTGCGAATTTAAAGGGTTGGGTAAAACTCTTGGACAAAGGGGGCGGGTGAACACATTTATTCTGGCTTTCCAGAACGTTTTTACCACATCCCCCACTTATGAACAACTGAAACCCAACTTATTTAGTTTCGGCATCGTTGGGGAGGGGAGACTCTTAAATTTATTGAGTCCTTTCTTTGCTACTGAAAATAGTAAGTTTTTATGCCATCCCCACCCCCTCCCCACCGAGAATCTTTGATTCGGTGGGGGGGGGGGGGCAAATAGTATTTGCCCATTCTGACCAAGGGCCATAACTCTGTTTCATTTTTGGCTGAATTATCTCCCCGTGAAATTTTGCAAAAACTCAGAAAGTGGCTCTCACGTGTGTGTGGGGGGGGGGGGGGGAGGGGGGGGGGGGGCATTGGTCACCTATAGTTTCAGCTCCTGTTGGACTGTTCTTAGTCCTCTGTTATACTCCCTGTATATTAATCATATTTCCACCGACATTGACTCAGAAATAAGACTGTTCGCAGACGACTGGGTATACTGCCGGGAAATTAGAGTTACAGAGGACTAACGTAAACTTCGGAACCAAATGGATAGACTAGGATGTAGAAAATGTGGCATGGCATCATGCGAACAAGTCCGTGAAATGAACACCCCTTACTTTATATAGAGAAAACTGTGATTTAAGGGGATATACATACTTTTTTATTATATCTGCTATTAGACATAGGTTGTTGGTACACGTTAGAACCGCCTCCTTGTGACGATTCTAACGAGCACCAACAACGTATGTTTGCAGTATAAATGAGAAACATATCACGGATTTTCATCAGAGAAGTAGCCATTTAGGAGATGTGAACCAAATACACTATGTCGCACGGGTGTGTTACCGGAATGAGTTTTCAGGCCGTTTAATGCAATACATTAAGCAGATAACTAGGCAGAGAACCAATAAAATTGAGGGTTCGTGCATTAGAACTCCTTGAGTATCATTTCAAGACTCAGTCACCTATAGTTTCAGCTCCTGTTGGACTGTTCTTAGTCCTCTGTTATACTCCCTGTATATTAATCATATTTCCACCGACATTGACTCAGAAATAAGACTGTTCGCAGACGACTGGGTATACTGCCGGGAAATTAGAGTTACAGAGGACTAACGTAAACTTCGGAACCAAATGGATAGACTAGGATGTAGAAAATGTGGCATGGCATCATGCGAACAAGTCCGTGAAATGAACACCCCTTACTTTATATAGAGAAAACTGTGATTTAAGGGGATATACATACTTTTTTATTATATCTGCTATAAGACATAGGTTGTTGGTACACGTTAGAACCGCCTCCTTGTGACGATTCTAACGAGCACCAACAACGTATGTTTGCAGTATAAATGAGAAACATATCACGGATTTTCATCAGAGAAGTAGCCATTTAGGAGATGTGAACCAAATACACTATGTCGCACGGGTGTGTTACCGGAATGAGTTTTCAGGCCGTTTAATGCAATACATTAAGCAGATAACTAGGCAGAGAACCAATAAAATTGAGGGTTCGTGCATTAGAACTCCTTGAGTATCATTTCACATGATTCTCGGACTCCCAGAAATTCGAGGGCGAACTTCAATGTGGAGGAGGAGAATGTCATAGCGTATAGGTATATAGCACACTTGTACTGCCTTTCGGTACAAGCCGGCTTTTACAGCAACGTGGTAGATTTGCTTATCAATCCGGCGGCCCGGGTTCGAACCCCGGCCGGGCCAAAGGTGTGTAGCATTTTTGTCACGTGTACACAATGTCAGTAAAAATGTCATTAATGTCCACGAAGAACAAAACTGGACCGAAAACGGCACCTTGTGAGACACCAGACAAAACTTGAGCCCAATCCTAAGTTTCACTGTTAGGTTCGGCAATAGTATACATGGTGTTGGGGTCATCTGGATGAACAGCATCGCTAAACTCAAACTCAGCCATAATGTATCTTTCTGAAATAAAGAAAGAAAGACTCTTACTTGGGTATTCAAGATTACGACATGAATGTCGTAGCAATGGAGAGAAGCATAGTTGTAAAAAGGGGAAAAATCGCTTATGGTGAGATTCGAACCTGGGACAATCGGGTAAAATCAACTACTCTAAGCACTAAGCCAAAGAATCAACTGTCTTCCTCAGTTGTCTTCCGCATAATCAACCAAGGCAGGTATAATGTAGGTTAGGTGCTGCGGGCCGTAACACCTCACCCCTTTTCTTCAAGTCCGTATGTTGACGCGAGGTTATTTTTGCGAAGAAAGTCAAAACCCGGGCGAGCCACCATCTTCCGACATGACAGCCATAATGAAGGAATGGAGCATAGTTGAAAAAGAATGATCGACTCTGTGCGAAAGAGTCGTATCCATGGCGCAGTTGTCATTGGTTATAAACCTGTAGGCCAAGGAAGATAATTCAGGATTAGAAGTTGTGGGTCGTAAAAGTATCAGGGGCGTAGCTGGAAGAAAATCATTTGTACGCAAACCAAAGAAAATACTAATAATAATAACTCCGTTTACCA
Source organism: Lucinisca nassula (assembly GCA_963580285.1). NCBI lineage: Eukaryota > Metazoa > Mollusca > Bivalvia > Lucinida > Lucinidae > Lucinisca > Lucinisca nassula. The sequence continues at coordinate 161,778,269 of OY757014.1, read as the reverse complement.
AATGGGGACCACTCTTACAGGAAAGAATTTGCTCCCATCAGGGAGCAAATTCTTTCCTGTAAGTGCGGTCCCCGTGGCAGAGGAGGAAACTATGCTAGCTAATAAATAGTGTTGCGTATATCCTAGAAAAATACAGTTTTCTTCTTCTTCTTCTTTTCTTCTTCTTCTTCTTCTTCTTCTCGTTCTTCTTCATCATCATCATCATCATCATCATCTTCATTTTCTTCTTCTTTTTCTTCTTACTTTTTCTCTGCTTCTTTTTTTTCTTCCTCTTCTTCTTTTTCTACTTTTTCTTCTTCTTTTTCATCTTCTTCTTCTTCTTCTTCTTATTTTTCTTCTTCTTCTCCTTCCTCTTCTTTTTCTTCTTCTTTTTCTTCTACGTCTATTTTTTACGTTTGTAATGTGTACGCAAGTGCGTATCTGCGTACAGGTAGCTACGCCCCTGAGTATGATGGACAAACTTTCATATCTATCCCACACACTGATTTCTTTGGCTGGCTTGTTTCTTCGTTTCGTTGGGAGTTTAACAGCCCAGCAAGCACTATTTAGGTCACATCGAGACAGTAAGTTTACCTTGAAGGCTTATAAAACCAGCACAGTGCATATTCTTACGCCAGAATTTGACAACCACCCTTCTTGAGTCAGTGAAAGGGAGAGAATGACCGTGTGTGTATTTTGAGTTATACGTCTCAGCAACCCGCTAAGGTTATACAGAGAGGGGGCCTCATTTAACGACCCGTCAGAAAGTTTGGAGAAGCCAAAAATCGAACCCAGGACCCCTGGTTTATGAGGTGAGTAAAACAGAATGATTACCAAAGAGAACATTTCATTGCACACCCATTTCAGATTCTTTTTCTTGCATTACTTAAATCTCAAAACATAGATTTTAAATATGCGGTCACTTCAACTGCTAACATCCATTGTGAAGTTTAGTGACGTCACATTACGGACAGCGTACACGACTTTCTATACAAATAGCGCACATCAGACACACTTTGAGTTAAACACATCAGAATCCTCGACTTCAATGCCAGCCCTTCGTAGAAAACCCGGGTAGGATAAAAGTTTCTATCCCAGGGTAGGATTTCCTCGTCTGGTGTGCAAGAACTTGTAAAACGGGGCTAGTCTTTCGTTGATCGCAGAATTTGATCGCTTTCGATCGCTTTCAGCGATCAGACTATGTGCATGCGCAACTTCTGTACGAACAAAATTATCTGCAGATTCTTGTGGTTGCACTGTAAGTGTTGTCTCATTGAAGTTGGTTTTGCTCAGTATAGCTCATTGTTGGCTATTTGAACACGACTTTCTATACAAATAGTTGTATGTATAGTTGTCTGTAGTTTTATATTGTTCACATGATTATGTACAAGTTATTTTTGGGCCACATCCACCGCTGCTTGTGAAAATAAATGGACTGCATGATACTTCCACACAGAGCTGAATCCCGTCGCACAGGTCTACTGGTTAACCACTTAGAAGGTCTTAGTCTTCCCAGGCAAAGTGGTGCGAGTCCGACCGTTCCTTCATTTACATGTGAACCATATAATTATTCTCCTTGGGCGGTAGATTTGAGATGTTAAATCTCAATGACGGATAAAAACACTTGCAAAATTGGAAACAATTCCAAAATGAGCTTAATAGTGTCGACGGGGACGTTAAAGCTCAGTTCAAACAAACAGGTTATTTTGTGACATTTTTTGATGGATTATAGCGACTGTTTATTGTGCATCTGATGTAAAAAGTTGTCTCCATGTCATAAACACACCTTACAACCCAAAACACTTTTTTCTTTTAGGAATGGCCAAGCGCATACCGTGCATATTGTAATTTTTCAACTAAAGGGTAAATATTTATGGTTCCTCTTGGCTGTTTCTTGAAAAATGGCGCTTATAATGGGTAAAAACGTCCAGATTCGTTTTTTTTTCATATCCGTGTTTGTTGTTCCATTTGTTCCGTGTTTAGTGTACTCAGACTCAACACATGATCCGTGGTAAGGTGTACCCGTGTTTCAAGGTAGTGAGCCAAAAAAATCGGTACGATTCTTATTCTAAATGTTTTTATGAATTATTAAAAATAGAATACTTACTTCGATGCCTAGAGGCATGAAAAACCCAAGAATGCTCGTGTATATGTCATTTATTTCTGATTGATAGACCCTTAAAACTTGAAGTTTTGTTTTTCTACCTATTTTGGCCTAATTTATGGCTTTGATTTCCCTTCTCTGACCGTGTCATAACTTAAAATTTGAACAAAACAACAAAAATACAATCTGTTGTCATCGCAAAACCAACAGAAAAACGTAAATCGTGATCTGTTCGACAAAATAAAGGAAACATTGAACTCACACTTCTCCTGTCAAAAAAAAGACGGCAGCGTTTGTTGTACTCAGTCGCGTCACGTTGTACCGCGGTAACCGGTGTGTAAAATGAGTTTTCATGTATTATTGAATTTATTAAACGAGTTGAGGAAAAGGGATAAAATGCGAGGCTATGCCGAGCATTTTATCTCTTTTCTTCAACGAGATTGATAAATTCAATAATACATGAACACGATGCAAGATTCTATTTATCATATGACATTTGAAACGCATTTTATTCACGATTGTTTACAAAAATGCAAGGACGCCGTACATGTAACGTTACGGGACGTATCTAGCTAATTTGCATATTTAATCCACTAGTGGATTATCGAAAATATTACATGGCGTCATTACACTCTCAGACGCGACGTCATATGATAAATGGATGTTCCCATTTCCCTTACGCAAACACGCCTATATAATTTCGACGCCCTTAAAACCCACTTTTATATAGTAAAACTGGGGTTTGCAGGGGTATACATTATTTTTCTTATTAATGCTCAAAAACATAGATTGTGGGTACTCAGAACCGCCTCGTCCAGGCGGTTCTAACGAGTATCCGCAATCTACGTTTTGAGCAGGAATAAGAAAAATATCAAACTTTTTCATATGAAAATTTTCATTTTTCGGTGGTAAAATTTACAATGTATTTGTATGGGCGTGTTTTCATAATGGGTGACTTTTGACTGATGCTATTATTAACCCCCACATTACGAAAACACACCTATACACATACATTGTCACTTTTATCGCCGAAAAAATGAAAATTTTCCGATGAAAAAGTGTGATATTTTTCTTATTTCTGCTCAAAACATAGACTGTGGGCACTTGTTAGAACCGCCTCATCGAGGCGGTTCTAAAGAGTACCCACAATCTATATTTTAGAGCAGAAATAAGAAAAATAAGGTTTACCCCTGCAAACCCCAATTTTACTATATAAAAATGGGGTTCAAGGGGGTCAAAATTATATAGACGTGTTTTCGTAATGCAAAGGTTTCGTCGACCGAAATTGTGAGGTGTCCAAATCTAAAGTTTAGGCCCAAAATTCCTTCTATAATGCTGACATAGCTTTCCTAATGACAGTCTACATATAGGTTTATAATTTGGCTGATGGTTCAATGGAAATTCTTACAGAGGTCTCGACATTAGTTTTCCTTGCGACAAATTATAGAGTATCTTTTATACAGAGATACTTTCTAAACTTGAAACATATAATTTGGCAGAAGTTTTCAAATGAAAAATAAAGCAAAAATGATGACTAAACTAGGTTACTTTAAAGAATACGAACAAGGTCTGTGTGCTTGAGCCGGCGCATGAGAAAACAAGAACATGTACACCACGTGAACAAGTCCTTAAAATGAACCCCCAACCCCTAAAACCCTCTTAATATATACGAATGTATACATTGTTATTCTTATTTCTGCTCCAAGAACTCGATAGAACCGCCTCATTGAGGTGGTTCTACCGAACAGTGGTTCTAACGTATGTTTGTAGTTTAAACAAGAAAAATATCATGGATTTTCATCAGAATAGTAGACATTTTGGAGATGTGAAAAAATGCACTACGTCGTGCGGGTGTCTCGTCGTAATGACGAATAGATCCTCCACATACCTTGCCAGCAAAAAACACCGGGCCGTCGTCGGGCCAATAGCGATACGACGTTGCCACGTCGTACTGCTATCGGCCCGAAGATGGCCCGGCATTCTTTGTTGGCTGGGATAAGCGCAGTCTTGCTGAAGCCTTTGCTGTTCATAGATATGCGGTGAGGTACCGTCAAGACACTTTTTGATAGCTATAATTTGCTTAGGACATCGCTTTTTACCTTGCAACTTTGTAGGCCTACGAGTACTTTGAAAGAACATAAATCTGATACTGTATTTTTTTTTACCCATTTTGTACTCGAAACCACAAAACGGCATTCTGGCCAACAGTATAGGCCCAGATCAGCTGCAGCAGATCAGGACCTTAACATTTTGCAAAATGTTCGGCCTTTTTTTTCAAACATATTTTGAAGATAACACAACCTGACACCACTTAATTTTGATATGTGCTCCCGCTGTAGATAAGGTCGAAGATTCCATTCTGTACAAAACGTGTTAAAAAGATGATTCATAAGTGTCCTTTCTGTAGAAAGTAGGCTCATAATTTCTTTTCTTTCTTTTTATTCTTTTAATGGGAATGGGAACACCTTCAGGGGAGGCAACTCCTGCAAAAAGTATTTTTGTCTCCCATGTCAAAAGGGGTCAACCCTTAATTTGCTCCTGAGGTGAAAATCCTTTCCTTTAAGAGTTGACCCCGCTTTTTAGCTCGCCTTACGAAAGTAAGGTGGAGCTATTGCCATACCCCCGGGCGTCCGGCGTCAGCATTTGGTTAAAGTTTACCTGCAAGCTCTTATATGTGATGTTTTACAACTTTATTTTGAATATATAATTAATAATTGCTAAAAAACAATATTTAACATTATCATTGTACTTCATTTTACAGGTTTTTTGGCTTAAATTGGACTTTTTGGACGTTAATATTTTCCTCTGTATTACCTCCCTTACTTCCATGTGTTAAAGTTTACCTGCAAGCTGCGTGAGTTCAAATCCCGGGGGAGGAACGTTTTTTTCTTCTTTCTTTCTAAAAACATAGCGGGTCTGGGGCTCAAGGTCAAGGTCACTGTGGCTTTTTTTTAGAAAAAACATTGTCATCTCTGTAGCGCCCACATTTATTAATGGATTTTAATATAACTTAACACAAATGTTGGGTATAATGATATCTCGAGTGACTTTGACTTTCAGGGTCCGGGGCTAAAGGTCAAGGTCACTACTTTCAGGGTCACGGGGTCAAGGTCACTGTGGCTATTTTTAGAAAAACATTGTCATCATTCTTGCACCTTAATTTATTGATGGATTTTAATATAACTTCACATAAATGTGGGGTATGATGATATCTCTAGCTAGTTCGCATTTCAGGTTCCGGGGCTGAAGGTCAAGGTCACTGTGGCTATTTTTAGGAAAAACTTTGTGATCGTTCCAGTGCCTACATTTATGGATGGATTTTGATATTACTTCACACAAATATTGGGTATGATGATATCTCGAGCGGGTTCGTCTTTCAGGGTCTGGGGCTGAAGGTCAAGGTCACTATGGCTTTTTTTAGAAAAACTTTTTCATCGCTCTTGCACCTTTATTTATGGATGGATTTTAATATAACTTCACACAAATGTTGGGTATGATGATAGCTCGAGCAAATTCGACTTTCAGGTTCTGGGGTTGAAGGTCAAGGTCACTGTGGCTATTTTTAGAAAAACTTTGTGATCGCTCTAGTGCCTACATTTATGGATGGCTTTTAATATAACTGCACACAAATGTTGGGTATGATGATATCTATAGCGATTTCGACTTTCAGGGTCCAGGGCTGAAGGTGAAGGTTACTGTGGCCATTTTTAGGAAAACTTTGTCATCGCTCTTCCGCTTTCTTTTATTGATGGATTTAAATATAACTTCACACAATAGTTGGGTATCATGATATCTCGAGTGACTTTGACTTTCAGGGTCAGGGCTGAAGGTCAAGGTCACTTAGGTTATTTTTAGAAAAACTTGGTCATTGCTCTAGTGTCCACATTTATAAATGGATTGAAAGATAACTTCATACAAATGTTGGGTATGATGATATCTTGAGTGACTTTGACTTTCCGGGTCAGGGGCTGAAGGTCAAGGTCACTGTGGCTATTTTTTAGAAAAACTTGATCATTGCTCTAGTGTCCACATTTATTGATGGATTTTAAGATAACTTCATACAAATCTTGGGTATGAAGTTCAACTTTCAGGGTCTGGGGCTCAGAGTCAAGGTCACTGTGGATATTTTTAGAAAAACGTTGTCATCACTCTTAAGTACCTACATTTATTGATGGATATAATGTAATTTTACACAAATGCTAGGCTAGGCCTTTTTATTTATTTGTCTTGCGTAAGTGGATTTGTATCGTCTGAGATGCCTTGTTATTACTTGGTAGTTTGTAGAATTTTATTTTATCAAATAAAGATTTCTTTTTCATTTTTTTTTTTTTTTTTTTTTTTTACAGTGGAAAGGCTTGAAAACAGGGTGATTAGGGGGTACTTTTTGTTTCTCTTTCATTTGCTGCAGTCTATTGGGCTGTTTTACAGAAAACTTGCCCTCATCCATCTTAGGCCCCCAAAGGCGAGCTATGTTGTCTTCTGACAACTCTTGTTTAGTAGGATAGAGCTTACATAAAAGCAAACCGGAAGTCCCGAAAGCTGTCTCTCTTTTAAAAATGGCGGAAAAATGTGCCAGGCGTTCCCATTCTCCTTAAGTTAAATTATAAACAAGATTATGGCGATCAAAAGCAAGACATCAGCAAATCGGAGATAAACAATCATAGAAAATCAAAGCACCATCACGAAAACGCGCCTTTATAATTTTGACCCCCTTGGACCCCTATTTTATATAGTAAAACTGGGGTTTACAGGGGTAAACCTTATTTTTTTTTATTATTTCTGCTCTAAAATATAGATTGTGGGTATTCGTTAGAACCGCCTCATCGAGGCGGTTCTAACGAGTACCGACAATCTATATTCTGAGCAGAAATAAGAAAAATATCACAATTTTTATCTTAAATTCTTCATTTTTTCGTTGATAAAATTTACTTCGTATTTTTATAGGCGTGTTTTCGTAATGCTGAGCACTTTTGGGTCAATTGTCTCTAAGTATAGGCTGAAAAAATATCCTGAACGGGGACAAGGACTGTTTTGTTAACCTTTAAATTCATGTACTGTATAAGCAAACAGTCTAGACCCTGAAACGCGGCGTCTGATCTGGGTCTAGACTCATAAGCAAACAGTCTAGACCCTGATCAGACGCCGCGGTCAGCGGCGTCTGATCTGGGTCTAGACTCTTTGCCACAGCCACCACATGATTCCAGTCCAGCAGATTCTATAGATAACCCTCTAAGGAAACACCCTGGCCTCACAGCGATAAGAATGCCGCGGTTTTTATGTGCTTATTTTTCATAAATAAGAGTTACCTGGATCTGCGACTAATCAGTGATAGTCACGTGGACTTCAGCATTGGAAAGCTACATTGCTTTATAACTTTTGGTCGACTTTTAAACAATCGACCCAAAAGATATACTAGATAAGCGTCATAAATTAATTTTGATGTTTTGTCGGAGTGTACATGTCAGAAAAAGATTGATGATGTCTACGAGTAATCACTTCACCATTGTGCATTTAATTTTATATTTATCATATGACGTCGTTGATAAGCAGTGGATAACGTCGTGTGACCACACTTGTAATAACACTCTGGCGGGATTAAGTAACGTCATGACGACGTCCATGTCAACAATACATTTTCGTAGAAAAATTGTCAAATTTAAAGGCGATAAAATCCAATTTAAAGTAGTCATATGATAAAGAGAATCTTATACGCGTCGTCTTTTCATGTGATTTTATAAAACTCGCCGAAGGCTCGTTTCATAAAAATCATATGCAATGACCTCTCGTGTAAGATCCTCTATTTGTCATATAACGTCACTGTAATTTAGTGGATAACGTCATGTACTAACACGTGTAATACACATGGTTACTGGCGCGTAACGCCCTGACACCGTCCGAGACTGGCCGACTTCACCTGGAGCCAATGGCTACTTTTGGCTACTTTGGTTGCTGTTCCATTTTCCTATATCACGCGTACGGCAAGGGTCAAAGTTATGCAAATCCATAAACAGCCAATCAAAAACGAAGACTGCTACCTCCATGTTTTGTTTGTTTGTTTGATTTGAGGTTTAACGTCCCCGTCAACACTGTATAGGCCCTTTTGGAGACGCCGCTCCCAATTTTGTGGGACTTTTTCCCGACATTGAGATGAAATGACATCCGACCCGACCCCCTCCGCCTGGGCAGGCTTAGATCCTCTAAGCGGTTTACGAGTACTCGTTAGCGGTCGGTTTCAGCTCTGCGTGGAAGCATCATGCAGCCCATCTATTTCTTCAAGCCCCGATGGGCGGGGGCCAGCTCATGTTAAAGAGTGCTCATGAGTGCGCATGCGTGGAAAACCGTACTAACCATTCCTCAAGGCACGGTATCATTGCTTTTGTTGACATGCGCAGATATTGACCCCTGTAAACTCCACTTTACATTATATACAGAAAATGGAGGTTTAGAGGGGTTACAATGTGTGTTATCCGCACCAAGATATTGAATTTTTCATCATAAAAATAATGTGTGTTTTTTTTTTTTGTTTTTTTTTTAGATATAAATTTTTAACATTTCGAAGATAAGAAAACATTGTCACACGGATACGTTTTCTTAATGGGTTGACAGTTTTGTTTGACTGGAGGCTTAACGTCCCCGTCAACACTGTATAGGAAATTCTGCGGACGTTGCTTCCAATTTTGAGGGACATTTACCCGACACCAAGATGACATCTCAAGCCCTAACACCCAATGAAACCAGAAGGTTTATCTGCATGGACGGTCCAACTCGCACCACTTTTCATGGGCAGGCTTAGAGCCACCATGCAGTTTACTAGTACTCATGTGCTGTGCGGTCAGTTCAGATCTGCGTGGAAGCATCATGTAGCCCAATCTATTTCTTCAAGCCCCGATGGGCGGAGGCCGTAATGGGTTGACAGCAAAGGCCCTGATCTAAGCTTTACGTCTGATCTGAGCATGCACTGTTTCCAGCAAAAGTGTCCATGTTTGGGCTTTCCCGTCCAAAATGCACTTAAATCAGCTGGACTATCATTATAATGTTAACAAGTCCATGTCACTGATGAACACCCCTTCTAAATCCAACTTTATATAGAGAAAACTGTGGTTTGTTGGAACATACATATATATTTTTCTATTACTTTTGTCCCAAACATATGTTGTGGGTATTCGTTAGAAGCGAGGCGGTTCTAACAAGATCCACAACCTATATTTAAAGTAGTAATAAACTATGACACATTTTTTTTAAATAACCGTTTTCTGCAACCTAAAGAATGCATTATTTCACACGGATGTGTTATCGATTGATTGATTGATGATTGATTGATATTTATTTGGTAAAATCAACACAACATATACACATAAAATCGACAAGAATGGAATAATTTAAATAATATTACACTAATTAAGATTCAGTTAAAGACTAACGTGTAGTGAGAAAATAATTCACTGAAGTAAAATTAATAAGATATGTATCATCTGAGTAGAAATATAAGTGGTAAATTTTAAAAATTATTAGAACAAAAATAAGATGACTGTATCCATTTAAGAAATACTGAATTTATGTATCACAGGTCTTTGTATAAAATTGGAATGCATATTAACGTATCACAGTTTTTGCAGATGCTATCACAGTTAAATCACTAGACAGACGCGTGTTATGTTTACCTACTTGGGGACTTAAACATATAGTATGAATAATTGTCCAATGCCACCGCACACCACCTGCCAGTATTGGACCCCACATCGAGCCGACTGGCTACGATAGCTGGCCCTCCCCCGGCAAATCGTGTGCTGCTCATTGGACAAGGAAAGATATATCTATATTTACATTTAAAATAACTTAGAGATAAAAAAAAAAAAAAAAAAAGTCAAACTGGCAAAAATGTGTTGATAAAACCTAGGATAACCCATGAAAGCCATTAGGCTTATTTCCAATGGGGTCCTAAAGGTTGTGACCAAGACAAAGGGGGAGAAGGTGTCTACAAAAATATATTTAAGCTTTCCGGATGATAACCTAGTTTGAGTATTCAATAATAACAGAACATTTCGTTTTCAACAAGTTTCATTTGATTCGTCAAGTGTCTTTTCACTGAAGTTTTAAAACGTTGCATCGAACTAAAATTTTTAATATGAGAAGGTAAACCGTTCCAATCTTTGATACCGTTGTAGAAGAAAGTCGTAGTAGTTTGTCCATTAGCCCTTGGCAAAACAAAGTTTTCAGTACTACCTCTTGTGTTGTACTGGTGTTGAGTCGAAACTTTACGAAAATTTTCTGATAAATACGACGGACAAGTTCCCTTGGAAATGTGGAAAACATGATTTAACCTAAGTTGTTTAGCTCTATGTTCAACATCTAACATTCCGACACTATCTAGTTCTGAAAATCCAATATGTGACCGAGGTCCCAGGTCCTTTATATATCTCACCATTTTATTTTGAGAAATCTGAAGTTTTTTCTTCCAAGTCTTATTTACCCCAGAATACCAAGAAGAGCAAGAATAGTCAAAATGACACTGAATTAATGATGAACATAAATGTTTCCTAGTTTTCTGTGTCAAAAAAGAACACTGTCTATACAAAAATTTCAATCTGCTATTAACCTTCTGAATAACACTAGATGCAATTGTATTTCCTGCCAAATGGTTTTCCAAATTCAAACCTAGATATTTTACCGAAGACTGAGCTTTGATAGTGTGTCCATTGCTTTCGACAGAAAAATTATTCACATTTCTAAGTTTACGTCGTGACCCAAACAATATGCATTCAGTTTTTCCTAGATGTAATGAAAGCTTATTATCAATCAGCCACTTACTGCAAGTTTCGAGTTCTGTACCAAGTTTCAAGGAAATGGTCTTGGGGTCTCTGTGAGAGTAAAGTATTGCACTGTCATCTGCATACAGGAGAAGTTTACAATCCCCACTTATGCTTATCCCCATGTCATTTACATAACAAAGAAAAAGAAGTGGACCCAAAATGCTACCTTGGGGAACGCCACAAGTTATTGGAGAAGAATCTGAGGATGTGTCATTTACATGTACAAATTGATTTCTTTCGGAAAGGTAAGATCGAAACCATGGAATTGATTCAACACCCATTGCTGCGAGTTTATTGCATAATATTGTATGATCGACAGTGTCAAAAGCTTTCTGAAGGTCTAACATTATCATACCAGTGTATAATCCCTTAGAAGTTTGAGTTTTAATAAAATCTGTCAAGTAAGTCAAACAAGTGTCAGTGGAGAATCTGCTCCTAAAACCCGACTGCAATTCATACAAAATCCTATTATCAACTAAATATTTCTCCAACTGGATATGCACAGCCCTCTCTAGAATCTTTGAAACCACCGAAAGAATACTAACAGGACGATAATTGCCTACTTCTAACCTCTTATTTTTCTTGTAGATTGGGACAACCCGAGCCAATTTCAACTCCGTGGGAACAGTGCCTAATTCAATAGAGAGATTAACAACATGAGTTATAGGTGACTTTAAAACTGAAGCTGCATCTTTGACAAATCTAGCCGGAATTTCATCTGAGCCTGTACTTTTTAATGGATTAAGTTTGCCAAGTTCCTTTAATACAAAATCTTCGCTGACCCGAGTTAGCTTAAATCCATTTACTTGCACATTGCGATCCGAGTAAAACTTTTTGAACTCCCTAGATTCAGTGCCGAACAAGTTCAATGGCTGTGGTAATTTTTCAACCAAGGTGGATGCTATTGTTGTGAAAAATTCATTGAAGTAGTTTGCAACCCTTTTAGAATCAAAACAAGTTTCACCATCAACGTCCAATACTATATTACCTGATTGTTTTTCTTTGGAGCTGTATCCAAAATTTTTCAATTGTTGCCAAAGTTTTTTGGGGTTATTTTTATTTTCCTCAATCTTGTTTGCCAAATACTCAGTTTTTGCTAACCTAGTTTCACGTTGTACCTTATTTCGATATTTACAATATGTCTTGTAAGATTCTGATTCCTCAGTTTTCCTGAATTTTTTTAGAGCCTCATCTCTATTTTCAATAAGCCGCAAAATTTCTGAGTTCATCCAAGGTTCGGTCCTATTTTTTAAACGAATTTCTTTAATTGGAGCCACCTTGTCCAAAACCGAATGAAAGTATTCCTTAATCAGATTCCAAGCTTTATTTACATCATTACATTCCATTATGGTGTGCCAATTTAAAGACGCCAGTTGCAAAGTGAATTCATTTTTAGAATAACGCCGAAGGGATCTAATTTTAACCAAGTTGTGTTTATTTATCTGTCCTCTTACAATTTTCCGAGTTGCAAATGTCATGGAGTGATCACTTAGTCCAATATTTATAATGCCAGACTGACAGATCTTTTCGGGAAAGTTGGTACAAATATGATCAATTAAGGAAGAAGAAGAAGTTGTTACTCGAGTTGGCTCTGATATCAGTTGGGTAAGGCCGAACATACGTAAAAGATCCATGTACTTTCTAAATAAGTTTGACTTTTTATGTAAAAGGCAAATGTTGAAGTCCCCAAGCAGGTAAATTTCAGAGTCATTATCATAATGGTCACAATGATCATTCAATATTGTAACATATCCATGTAAGGTAATGCTTACTTACACTGTTTGAAATTAACTGTGACTAATCAAAAATATAAAATGAAGCATTAGGTTTTAATTACTCTTTATTTACCTGTAACTATTTTAATTATCTTTAATAACAAACTGCAAATTCAAACATCAAATATTCATTCTGGAAAGAAAGGTTCATTGATTGTTAATTTGTTTGTTTGATTCGAGGTTTAACGTCCCCGTCAACAGTGTATAGGTCATTTGGAGACGTTGATTCCAATTTTGTGGGACTTTTACCCGACATTGAGATGAAATGGCTTCTCAAGCCCTGCCGCCCAGTGAAACCAATAGGGTTTAAAAGCATGGACGTTCCGACTCGCGACGGCTTAGATCCTCTAAGCGGTACTCATTATCTAAATAGCACCAATACTACATATGAATAAAGAATGCACAGTAGTACCCATGACTCAATCTTTCCGGAAATAAGGTAATCCATTATACCTTGCACGCGTGTCCAGTAATCTTCGGGCTTCCTGACGGTCGGTAGCCGGTGTAACAGTTTATCTTTACCCCCTGGGTAGCTTTACCCCCGGGGGTAAAGATATCCCGGGATATCTTTACCCCCACCCTGGATATCTTCACCCCCGGGGGTAAAGATATCCCGGCTGGGATATCTTTACCCCCGGGGGTAAAGCTAAACTGGCTAGGATATCTTTACCCCCACCCCAACTTTTGGGTATAAACTATTTTCTTAATGCCCAATTTCTTCTTATATGTAAGTGAAGCAAGATAGTGGACTCGATGTTTCACTTTAACATTTTTTCGTTTCAATCATGACTCGGACTAATAGAACTACCCTTAGTAAGAAATATGACCATATTATAGAGGCAAATGATTATTTAACAACTTCTTTTTTGTATATTTTCTTATTCAAAATGTTGCTTTTGACAATCTTTCATAATCTTGCATTATCCCTGTCAGTCGTGAAATGGGTGGTGGTGGTGAGTGGAAAGGCGGGGGTAAAGCTAAACTGGCCAGGATATCTTTACCCCCACCCCAACTTTTGGGTATAAACTATTTTCTAAATGCCAAATTTCTTCTTATATGTAAGAGAAGCAAGATAGTGGACTCGATGTTTCACTTTAACATTTTTCGTTTCAATTGTGACTGGACTTATAGAACTACCCTTAGAAAGAAATATGACCATATTATAGAGGCGTGTGTGTGTGTGTGTGTGTGTGTGTGAATTCGGGTTTAACGTCGCTTTCAACAATTTTTCAGTCATATCACGACGGTGTCTGGTTGCGACAGGGAGCTCAATGCTCACCTTTATAGTGCTGCCTCACTGAAGTATCATGTCCCAGACACATTACATGATACCACACCCAGTCACATTATCCCGACACTGGATCGACCAGTTATAGCTCTACCCCGTAAATCTGAGTGCCAAACGAGGAGCAGCTAGTACCATTTTTAACGACTTTGGTATGTCGCGGCCCGGGATCGAACCCGAGACCTCCCGTTCCCCGGAGCGGACACTCTACCAACTGAGCTATCGGGGCCGGTCATATTATAGAGGCAAATGATTATATAATAACTTCTTTTTGTATATTTTCTTATTCAAAATGTCCCTTATGACAATCTTTCATAATCATGCATTATCCCTGTCAGTCTTGAATTGGTTGATGGTGGTGAATGGAAAGGTGGGGGTAAAGCTAAACTGGCCAGGATATCTTTACCCCCCCCCCCCCCCCCCCCACCCACCACCCCCAACTTTTGGGTATAAACTATTTTCTTAATGCCCAATTTCTTCTTATATGTAAGAGAAGCAAGATAATGGACTCGATGTTTCACTTTAACATTTTTCGTTTCAATCTTGACTCAGACTAATAGAACTACCCTTAGTGAGAAATATGACCATATTATAGAGGCAAATGATTATTTAATAACTTCTTTTTTTGTATATTTTCTTATTCAAAATGTCCCTTATGACAATCTTTCATAATCTTGCATTATCCCTGTCATACGTGAAATGGGTGGTGGTGGTAGTGGAAAGGTGGGGGTAAAGATATCCCGGCTGGGATCCTGGCCAGTTTAGCTTTACCCCCGGGGTAAAGATATCCTGGCCAGTTTAGCTTTACCCCCGGGGGTGAAGATATCCAGGGTGGGGGTAAAGATAACCCGGGATATCCTTACCCCCGGGGGTAAAGCTACCCCTGAGTAGCTTTACCCCCGGGGGTAAAGCTACCAAGGGGTCAAGATAAACTGGGACACCGGAACGCAATACACAATCCACGTGTCATAAAAGCGATAATTGTCTTCTGCTGAAATACCCATGATATTTTCCCCTGAGTGTAATTTGTTTGTTTGTATTGGAGTTTTACGGCCCAGTCAACACTATTAAGGTCATTTTTGAGCCGGTCAGTTAACCTATCAACACTTTCCTGGGCAGGCTTATACGTAAGCGGTTTACCAGTTCAGTGCACATTCTTTCGCCAGAAACTGACAACTGCCCTTCTTGAATCAGCGGAAGGGAAAGAATGACCGTAGAAAAGATTTCATGATCAATCTCCACGAAAGAATGTTGCCGACCCCGGCGGGAGTCGAACCCGCGACCTCCTGATCACCAGTCAGACGCGCATCCGACTGAGCCACTGAGGCCGGCACCCCTGAGTGTAATAAAACGTTGATTATGGGCACAGAAGCGCCAAATTGAAATCTTTCTACCTATGTTTTTGTGTTTATTAAGTCAAAATCATGCTCAAAACATAGGTTGTGTGTGCTCGTTAGAACCACCTAACGAGTACCCACAACCTTTGTCTTGGAGCCGAAATAAGAAAAAAAAATGAATACCCCGTAAATCTTTTTTTTTTTTTTTTCTATATATAAACTGGGGTCTTCATTTCACAGACATGTTCACGTGATGCATAAATAAATTAAAAAAAAAAAATCAGAATGAGCTGGTTCTAAATAGTACCATCAATCAACGTATTGAGCAATAAATAAATTTTAAATAAATAAATCGTAAATAAATAAATTACGATAACATATCCGTGGGGCTTAGTATGGTATTCTTGATATCTCAACAACAGTTAATTTGTTAATGAAAATTTTACCGATACTCAAAACTGGTTTTGTATTCTCGTTAGATTCGCCTCATTGAGGTGGCTCTAACGAGCACCCACAACCTATGTCTTGGAGAAGAAATAAAAAAAAATGAATACCACAGTAAACCCCAGTTTTCTCTACATAAAGCATGGTTTAAGGGGATGTTCCTTACACGGCTTGTTGCCGTGATGAAAACCCAACATTGACTAAAATAATATAGAAGAATAAGAAGCAAGTACTTTCGAACTATGGTTTTGTGTTATGTTAAAACCATGCTGATCCCTGATTACCCGACTGTTCAATATATAAAGTTGGGTTTACATGCATGTTCTTTTCCCCGGTATGATGGAAGGAAAACCAGAAAAGGGGTACACCCTGATCTTAATAAATCATTTAACAGTTGAAATAAATACATAAATATAAAAATAAATAAATAGGAATGAGCTGGTTCTAAATGTAACCAACAATCCACGCAGACGGAATTAATAATCAAATTTATGTTACGAAAAGGAAAAATACAAACATCTCTTTTGTGTTCTTGTATTCAATCAAAACAATGTGCGAACAGCGAAATGTCATAAATGCGAAAATGCGAACAGCGAAATGTCAGATTAGCCTGCACATACGGCATCTTTTTCTTTTTTTCTTTCTTTCTTTCAGTTGTAATCTTATTACTAGCAATGTAAGTATAAAAAATCTAATCGGGTCATGAAAAATAAATACATAAATAAATAAATAAGACGCAGATCAGACACCGCATTTTAGATTGAAAAATAAATAAATAAATACATAATACGCAGATCAGACACCGCATTTTAGATTGATTTAAATTCCAAGGAGATGCCCAGGCGAAGATGAGTTCATTTCACGGTCGTCGGAGAATGACACCCTTAGGGATTACACAAGTGTGTAGACGATAAAGCTTTTTCTGAATAAGCTCCAAATTTAATCGCAAAATCCCGTTATTAAATATAATTTTGAAATATTATAATTGCTATCAAAATGCACAATATTGTAACCACATTGCGTCTGATACAGGCGATTCTTAGCAATATTAACAGAAAGTGAAGCTTTTAGCCGTCAAAGTAGGGTTCTGTCGTTGTTTTTCCACAGTTTTGTATGCTTCATATAAGGATTAAGGGTTGTTAATTTGAAAATAAAAATGCCGCCATCCAATTAAATAAAAGTTCCACTTATTTGATATCTTTTTGAAGGTATTTAAACGGACAATTAGATTAAAACGGAACATGTTTGTCAAATTGAAAAATAAATAAATCATATTTGTTTAAAAAATATTTTCCATTAAAGCGCCTGCTATTTCCAACAAGACATTCTGTACAGGTAAGCCGAGAACATTACGATAACACACCCGTACGGCATAGTGCATTTCTCACATCTCCAAAATGGCTACTTTTCTGATGAAAATCCTTGCTATTTTTCCTATAAATGCTCAAAACATAGGTTGTGTGTGCTCGTTAGAACCGCCTCAGTGAGGCGGTTCTAACGAGTACCCACAACCTATGTTTGGGAGAAGAAATAAGAAAAATAATGAATACCCCCCTAAACCCCAGTTTTCTCTATAGAAAGTGGGGTTTAGGGGGGGGGGTCTTCATTTCACGCACTTGTTCACGTGATGAGGACAGCGCACAGTAAAAGGCTTAATCCTTTGTGCCAACGGCATAAATGTCAATAATAGTTGCAGATGATTAAAGTTTTCATGAAAGGCAAAATTTGAAAACCTAACATGGGCCATAACTCCAATGCTCACAAATAAGTGACTATTCTGCTACTAAACCTACCTTAGCTTAGAAACCAAGTTTCATCGAAGGAAGACCACAGTTATTAAGCAAAATGCATTCTAAAAATCTTAAAACTTATTAAGGGTCATAACTCCAAGAGTTATGCACCCTTGGTCTCTATTCTACTACTACACAGACTAAGTGTAGTTGGAGTTTCATCAAAGTTGGACCACCAATATACAAGTTATTAAGCAAAATGCATTTTAATTTTGCAGTCACAGCATCACGGAATGACAGAATCGTGGAATGATGGAAGGACAGGCAAATCCAGTATAGTCCCACTTTTTCAAATGGGGCTATAATTAACTAAGATCTATAAATAGCTCAGGAATTTATGTTCAATAGTTTCCATTAGTCACCCATTAAGGTCTGTCAACTGGCTTCTGTTTATTTGGTCGACATCCTTCTGCCACTTGTGTTATTTTAGAGAACCTAAACATAAAACTGTCAGGAGTAATTGGTTGATAGTCCTGAACTGAGACATAGTATTTCTTAAACCCTTAAATGTCTGTGTTTTAAGCAAATAGGGTAGACCCTGATCAGAGGCTGTGTTATGCAGCATCAGATCTGGATCTACACTGTCTGCCAATCCCAACATATGATTCCAGTCCAGATTTTATAGATAACCTTCTTATGAAACATTCTAGACCTCACAGTGATGTGTTGTGTGGCAATTTTCTATTAACCCTTATCTTGCTGTTCACGACAACCCATATCTTTGCAAACAGTGTAGATCCAGATCAGATGGCTTCTGAAGAAGCCATCTGATCAGGATCTACGCTGTTTGGCATTCAGTTTATAAATTTGTAGCAATAAATTACATCAAATAATTTGATTGGACGATATACAGAAATGGGTGTGGCTTAGATGAATATTCAGCAAGATAAGGGTTAATAACAGTTCCCTAGATTTCCTACAAATCAGTGATAGTCACATGGACATCAGCAATTAATTAAGCCATACCCATTGCTATCAACCAATCAAATTGCTTATGATACAATATATTTGTTCAATTCACAAACTGCAAAACAGTCAGTGTAGATCCTGATCAGATGGCTTCTTCAGAAGCAATCTGATGTAGATCCTGATCAGATGACTTCTTCAGACAGTCTTCTACACTGTTTGCAAAGGAAGGAGAGGATAAAGGTTAAAGATAACTTTCGAATGACAAGTGTTACTAGGTAAACAAAAGCTGCCTGTTTGAACTTCTAGAAAGTGTGATCTGTCATCACATACTCTTCCCTTTTCCTGCTGAATGTTCTGGACAAAGGTAAGCCTGTAATTGACAGGTAGGGTGTTACTGAGCCGTGCCTTGGTTGATCATGACAGATTTGGGGCAGAAAAGCTTTGTATTTTTGATAAATGAAGGGTAGTTTTCTTTATTTCTTCATATAAACCTATGCTGTGGGTATTCATTAGAACTGCCTCATCGAGGCAGTTCTAATGAATTTCAACAACATAGGTTTTTATTGAGAATTGACAAAAACTATCCTTCAATTTTCATCTCAATGTCGGGCAAAAGTCCCACAAAATTGGAAGCAACGTCTCCAAAATGACCTTTACAGTGTTGACCGGGATGTTAAACCTCAAATCAAACAAACAAATTCACAAAATACCAAGCTTATCTGTTGCTTTGTAAAGGGGTTGGCAAGTACATGTATGATATGGATCAGCATTAGAAAGTGGTCCAGTTGAGTTTGGTGTTTGGACAAATTGAGTGCAAGCTGGGACAGTCTGTCATGCGATAAGATAAGAACACCAGACCAACCATTCTGATTGACAAGACTTAGTATTTACCAAATTACACTATATTCTTGACCCAAGCTTCAGCAAGTTTCTTGGCTCTCAAGTACCTGATCATTCGGTGTACTGTCCTGAATACATGTAATCAGTTCCTGCGCTTATAAAACTTTTTCATGCTCTGATTTGAGGAGTATCATTTGCCCTGCTCATAAGCCTCAAAGATATTAAAACGGAAACAAATATTTCAATTTTCATACTTATCATTTTAGCTTTCCAGATACACACTGCAGAATTTTGTTGAGAACACAGGAATGATTATTGAGGCAAATGGCTCATGTAATTCAAAATACTAAAAGGTTCCAACAAGGTGGCATCAGATTCTTGAAAGTTTAAAGCCTCAATTCCAGGTCAAGTTGGTTTTCTGCATAACTACCATATCTGACCACGATTTCAAGTACATGTATATATTTACCCCAGATGTGGAGCACAGAACTGTATCATAGAACTATCAGCCAACTAGCCAACTCTTAACACTTTTTTGTAGACTGATATCTCTACAATCAGTACAGACATGTTGTGGATAATGGTACATGAAGATCCATTTCAGAGGTGAGTTGACTGAACATGTGTCCTCAAAATCAAGGTCATGTCAAGCCATTTAGTTCACCTTACCACACCTTTCCAGGGCCTAAAATTTTCCTCAAAACCAAGGATCTGTCATCACGAAAACACGCCTATATTCTGACCCCCCTTGAAACCTCTTTTATATAGTAAAACTGGGGTTTACTGGGGTAAACCGTATTTTTCTTATTTTTGCTCTAATATGGATTGTTGGTACTTGTTTGAACCGCCTTGTTGAGACGGTTCTAACATGTACCCTCAATCTATATTTTGAGCAGAAATAAGAACAAGAAGGCCATGATGGCCCTGGATCGCTCACCTGATCCATAGAGTAACAAGGGGGCCTCGGGGAGGGCCATTATTGACCCAGGGCTATAATGTGCATAATGTTGAGGGAGGTCTAAATAGGTGAAGCTTCATACCAAATATCAACAAAGGCTATAATTTGAACAATCTTGACAAAGGTCCACTAGATGAAGCTAAACACCAAATATCAAAGACCTGGGCCTTGCGGTTTCCGAGAAGAAGATTTTTTTAAAGATATTCCCTACATAAGCCTATGTAAAACCAAATGGCCCTGGGGCTAGGGTGTTTTTGGCCTCAGGGCTATAATTTAAACAGTCTTGAAAGAGGTCCACTAGATGAAGCTTCACACCAAATATCAAAGACCTTGGTCTTGCTGTTTCAGAGAAAAAGATTTTCAAAGATTATCTCTATATAAGTCTATGTAAAACCAAAGGACCCCGGGGCGGGGGCATTTGTGGCCCGAGGGCTATAATTTGAACAATCTTTGTAGAGGTCCCTATATAAGCCCATGTAAAACCAAAGGGCCTGGCGGTGGGCGCACTTTTGGCCCCAGCACTATAATTTGAACAATCTTGGTAGGGGTCCACTATATGCTTCATACCAAATAGCAAAGACCTGGGCCATGCGGTTTCAGAGAAGAGGATTTTTAAAGAGTTTCTCTATATAAGCCCATGTAAAACCAAAGGGCCCTGGGGCGGGGGCATTTTTGGCCCCAGCACTATAATTTGAACAATCTTGGTAGGGGTCCACTAGATGAAGCTTCATACCAAATATCAAAGACTGGGGCCTTGCGGTTTCAGAAGAGAAGATTTTTAAAGATTTTCCCTTTATAATTTAAATGTAAAACCAAAAGGCCCGGGGGGGGGGGGGGGGGGGGCATTTTTGGCTCCAGCACTATTATTTGAACAGTCTTGGTCGGGGTCCACTAGGTGAAGCTTCATACAAAATAGCAAAGACCTGGGCTTTGCGGTTTCAGAGAAGGAGATTTTTAAAGATTTACCCTACATAAGCCCATGTAAAACCAAAGGGCCTGGCGGAGGGGGGCCTTTCTTGGCCCCAGCACTATAATTTGAACAATCTTGGTAGGGGTCCACTAGATGAAGCTTCATACCAAATAGCAAAGACCTGGGCCATGTGGTTTCAGAGAAGAGGATTTTTAAAGAGTTTCTCTATATAAGCCCATGTAAAACCAAAGGGCCCTGGGGCGGGGGCATTTTTGGCCCCAGCACTTTAATTTGAACAATCTTGGTAGGGGTCAACTAGATGAAGCTTCATACCAAATATCAAAGACCTAGGCCTTGTGGTTTCAGAGAAGAAGATTTTTAAGGATTTTCCCTATATAAGCCCATGTAAAACCAAAGGGCCCTGGGGCGGGGGCAGTTTTGGCCCCAGCACTATAATTAGAACAATCTTGGTAGGGGTCCACTAGATGAAGCTTCATACCAAATATTAAAGACCTGGGCCTTGTGGTTTCAGAGAAGAAGATTTTTAAAGGTTTTCCCTATATAAGCCCATGTAAAACCAAAAGGCCCCAGGGATGGCGCATTTTTGGCTCCAGCACTATAATTTGAACAATCTTGGTAGGGGTCCACTAGATGAAGACCTCGGCCTTGTGGTTTCAGAGGAGAAGATTTTCAAGTTTTTGGTGAAAAAAATCTATTTTTGGCTTCTGTGACCTAGATGTGCAACGGACCAGAACCATTTGAACAACTTTGAAAGGGGACCACCTGAGGATCATTCCTGTGAAGTTTGGTCAAAATCCAATCAGTGGTTTAGGAGGAGATGTCTTTTGAAGAAGTTGTTTACGCACACACGCACTGACGACGGACGAAAAGTGATCACAAAAGCTCACCTTGTCACTACGTGACAGGTGAGCTAAAAATATCAATTTTTATTGGAAAATGTTAACTTTTTTTCGGCAGTAAAATTTACATTAAATTAAAATTTGAATAGGCAGGTTTTCGTAATATTTTGTGGTCAATTTCATGTGGACTAGACAAATTTAAATTGGCACTAGCCATGGTGACGTGAAGAGTGAATTTTCCCAGCCCTGCTTCAGGTCACCAGTCAATCTGAGCCACAGCAGCTACACTGCTTTCCATTCTGTTTGTGCTTACAATGAAACCTGTGTTTGAAACTATGGATGGACCCAAATTCACATCACGTGAACAAGTCCGTGAAATGAAGACGCCCCTATACCCCACTTTATATAGAGAAAACTGGGGTTTACGGGGGTAAACATTATTTTTCTTATTTTTGCTCCAAGACATAGATTGTGGGTACTCGTTAGAACCGCCTCAATGAGGCGGTTCTAACGAGCACCCATAACCTATGTTTGCAGTTTTTATAAGAAAAATATCAAGGATTTTCATCAGAAAAAAATGGCCATTTTGGAGATGTGAAAAATGCACTATGTCACACGGGTGTGTTATCGTAATGAAAACTGAAAAATAGCCATCAGAAGAGATGGCAAATCCCCGGACCAAAAGCCAATATGGCCTTCAGAAGATTGTTCACCAATAGAACATACACCAGAATTAAACCAGCAATATATCACAAAAGTATTGCAGTTATGGCCATCACAAAATTATACTGTCAGGGGACATAACTAAACAAGAGGCCCATGGGCCACTATGCTCACCAGAGCTCAGGCGGACACTGCCCACTGGCAGCCATGTATGGTTTCAGGTTTTAATTTATTGATTATAAAGTCTCCCAAACAAACCCCCATTTCAAAATGAGCACCCATGTGGACTCTGTATCTGAAATATTAGGCCTTTTATGAGGAGGAAGGATGAGACATGGAACCAACAGAGCCCTGAATGGTATCACTGAATCCATCTTGTCATAAGGCACATGAATATATATGGTTTAGGGGTTGGGATGTGTACTGTTCCTGAGATATAAGGCCTTTTAAGCTGCGAAGGGGTTGGAGCATAGCCCTGGCAGACCCCAGGAAAGCCAAGATTGTTGTCGCTGAATGTGTCTTATAATAAGGACCAAGAAAATATATTGTTTAGGGGTGGGGATATGAACAGTTTCCAAGATATGAGGCCCTCTTATGAAATGATGAGGAGAGGAATGGCCCCTGTGGACCACCAAGTTTGTGTGACTGAATGTGTCTAATCATAAGAAACAAGAATATATATGATTATGAGGTGGGGATCTTAATGGTGTCTGAGATATATGGCCTTTTATGAAGTAGAGGCGTGGGCCATGGCATCAGCATGTTGCCCTAGCACATAGACGCATTGATGTGAGTGAATGAGTCTTATTATAGGGAACACAAATATACATATTTTAGGGGTGGGGATCTGAACATTTTCTGAGATATATTGCATTTTATGAAGTGGAAGGGTGGGGCATAGCCCCAGCACACCCACAGAGACCCCTAGGTTGGTATCACTGAATGTGTCTCATCATAAGGAACAAGAATATATATGGTTTAGGGTTGGGGGTTCTGAATGGTTTCCGAGATATTGAGCCTTTTACGAAGTGGAGGGGGTTGGGCATGGCCCGGGCACATCCCAGAGGACCCCCAGGTTGGTTTCAATGAATGCGTCTTATCATATGAAACAAGAATATATATGGTTTTGGGATGGGGATCTGAATGGTTTCTGAGACATATCACCTTTTATGAAGTGGAAGGGTGGGGCACAGCCCCCGTGTGGCCCAGGAGACTCTTAGATTGGTATCACTGAATGCGTCTTATCTTAAGGAACAAGAATTTATATGCTTTAGGGGTGGGGATCTGAATGGTTTCTGAGATATTGGGCTTTTACTAAGTGCAGGGGGTGGGGCACAGCCCTGGCACATCCTAGGGTACCCCCAGATTGGTGTCACTGAATGCGTCTTTTCATAAGAAACAAGAATATACATGGTTTTGGGGTGGGGATCTGAAGGGTTTCCGAGATATATCACCTTTTATGAAGTGGAAGGTTGGGGCATAGCCCTGGTGCGGCCTGGGAGATCCTTTGGTTTGTATCACTGACTGCATCTTAACATAAGGAACAAGAGTTTATATGGTTTAGGGGTGGGGATCTGAACGGTTTCTGAGATATTGGGCCTTTTATGAAGTGGAGGGGTCGGGCATAGCCCCCGTGCGGCAAGGGAGACCCTAAGGTTGGTATCACTGAATGCGTCTTATCATAAGGAACAAGAATTTAAATGGTTTAGGGGTGGGGATCTGAACGGTTTCTGAGATATTCAGCCTTTTACGAAGTGGAGGGGGTGGGGCATAAGCCCCGCCACATCCGAGGGGACCCTCAGATTGGTGTCACTGAATGCGTCTTATCATAAGAAACAAGAATATATATAGTTTAGGGGTGGGGATCTGAATGGTTTCTGAGATATATGGCATTTATGAAGTGGAAGGGTGGGGCATGGCCCCAGTGCACCCCAGAGAGACCCCAATGTTGGTATCATGTGTCTTATCATAAGGAACAAGAATATATATGGTTTAGGGGTGGGGATCTCAATGGTTTCTGAGATAAATGGCATTTTATGAAGTGGAGTGGGTGGGGCATGTCCCCGGCACATCCCGGGGGGACCCCAAGGTTGGTGTCACTTAATGCATCTTAGCATAAGGAACAAGAATATATATAGTTTAGGGGTGGGGATCTGAATGTTTCTAAGATAAATGGCATTTTATGAAATAGAGGGGGCAGGGCATGTCCCCGGCACATCCCGGGGGACCCCCAGGTTGGTGTCACTTAATGCATCTTATCATAAGGAACAAGAATATATATGGTTTCGGGGTTGGGATCTGTAAGGTTTCTGAGATATAAGGCATTTTGTGAAGTGGAGGGGGCGGGGCATGGCCCCGGCACAACCTAGGGGACCCCCAGGTTGACATAAAAGCATATGGCTGAGAGAAGTTTACTCAAGGAACATGTTTATGTAAGTTTTGTAAAAATATCTGCAATGACTTGGCAGTAAATGCCATTTTTCAGTTTTCCCCATTATAAGTCAATGGAAACTCTAAGTTGCCATAGCAACAAAACTAAAAGGCCAAATTTCATAAAAAACACAAAACCTGTAAAGGCAAATATGGTGAATATTTTCATAAAGTCTCAGCCTCCTAGAGCATATGGTTTCTGAGGAGATGATTTTTTAAGTATTTTTTGTCTATTTTTTTATTTTGGTTTCCATGGCAACCAACAAAAATGAGCAGAAGGCCTCAAATCATACGGCAGATAGTAGATCGCCTATGGAACATTTCTTTGAAAGTTTTGTCAAAATATCTGCAGAGGCTTGGCAGTAAATGCCATTTTTCTATTTTCCCCATTATAAGTCTATGGGCACTCTAAGTTGCCATAGCAACCAAACTAATGAGCCGATTTTCATTAAAAACACAAACTTTCAATCCCCCTGCCTAAGGATGCTAAAGATGAAATTTGGGCTGAATCGGCCCAGTGGCTTCAGAGGAGATGTCGTTTGAAAATGTTGACGAAGACGACGCAGACGCCGACGACGGACAACTGCCTAACCTATAAGCTCCCCCTGGAGCCTTCGGCTCTGGTGAGCTAAAAACCAAGGCACTCAGAATTGTGGTTCTTGCGAATGACATGCCTGCTTAAAATCATGTATTTCTGTACAAAGTACCATCAATATGTCTCAAAGGGTATTGGAGATATGGGGATCACTAGCTGGTCATACTGTTATATTGGAAGGGTAGATAACTCAAATACCGCAGCACCAACAGTTGTGGTTCTTGCACATGACACCCCTTCTGTACCTTGTATACAATTGTGCCAAGTTCCTTCAATATATATCTAAGGGTGTTGGACTTATGGCCTTCACAAGGTTATATCGTCAGGGGAGATAACTCAAAAACCAGAGCACCCAGAGTTGTAATTCTTGAGCATGACACACCTGCTTAACCTCATGTATATCTGCATCAAGTACCACCAATATGTCTCAAAGGGTATTGGAGGTACGGAGATCACAAGGTGGTCATACCGTTTTATTGGAAGGGGAGATAACTCAAATATCATAGCACCCAAAGTTGTGGTTCTTAGGCATGAAGTGCCCTCTCAACCTTGTATACAATTATGCCAAGTACCATCAATATATCTCAAAGGGTATTGGAGTTATGGCCATCACAAGGTTATATTGTCAGGGGAGATAATTTAAAAACCAGGGCACCCAGAGTTGTGGTCCTTGCACGTGACACATCTGCTTAACCTCATGTACAACTGTACCAAGTACCATCAATATATCTCAAAGAGTATTGGAGATATGGCCATCACAAGGTAGTGATTCTATATTATTGGAAGGGGAGAAAACTAAAAAACCATGGCACCCAGAGTTGTGGTCCTTGTGCATGACACACGGACTCGGCCTTGTGAACAACTGCGCCAGGTATCATCGATATATCTTAATGGGTATTGGAGTTATGGCCAGCACAAGGTAGCAACTCTATTTTATTGGAAGGGGACATAACTCAAAAACCATGGTAACCAGAGTTGTGGTTCTTGTGCATGACACGCTGTCTCAGCCTTGTGAACAACTGTGCCATGTACCATCAATATATCTCAAAGGGTATTGGAGTTATGGCCATCACAAAGTAGTCATTCTATTTTATTAAAAGGGGAGATAACTCAAAAAGTATGGCATCCAGAGTTCTGGTTCTTGCGCATAACACGCCGTCTCAGCCTTGTGAACAAGTGTGCCATGAACCATCAATTGCGTCTACGGACGGACGGACGCCAGGCTGATCGCTATATCCCCCGAACCTATTTGGTCAGGGGATAAAAAGTAAAATACATATATGTATTTACAAGGTGGGCTTTTTAAAAAGCCATATAATATTATCCTTTGGCACAAAAATAATGCAGTGGACTGTATGCAACATTTCAAGGGGCTAAAACAACAGGATTCGCAGGTGGCGTCGCACCTGCTAGGGCAAAAGTCACAGGAGCCATAATCATAACATGGTTATTAAATAAGTTTATTTCATTCTTTGCAGTGTTAGTTGATGTAAAATTTGTCAAAGTCACTGGACGGCAAAATATAGGTCAGGGTCACCCGGTCTAGGTACCTGCCGCATCAGTACATAGAGGAGAAGCACTAAGCAAGGTCTGGTGGTTGTAAGTCTGATAGTTGAGATGATATGGAATGTGGACTTAAAATGTGTGAAAGTCTCAGGAGTGTGAAAAATAGGTCATGGTCACCGGGTCAAAAGACCTGCCAAGTCTGTACATTGCATTATGCATGGTTTGGTGGTTGTAGGTCTTGTATTTGAGGAGATACTAAACATCAACGTAAAATGTGTCAGTCACTGGAAAGCATATAGGTCAAGGTCACAAGGTCAAGGTACTTGGCAAGTCAATACATCAAGGAGATGCACTATGCAAGGTTTGATAGCTGTTGAGAAGCACTATGCAAGGTATGGTAGTTATAGGCCTTATAGTTGAGGAGATACCTGACATCAACTTAAAATAAGTCATCAACTTAAAATAAGTCAAAGTCACAGGAGTGCAAAATATAGGTCAAGGTACCTGCATTCAGTACATCTAGAAAAAGCATTGTGCAAGGTTTGATTGTTGTAGGCTTTGTATTAGGGGAGATCTGGAACATTGATGCAAATTTTGCCAGTCACTAGAGCACAAAATATAGGTCAAGGTCACCAGGTCAGGGTGCCTGCCTAGTCAGGAGGTGAGGGAGAGTTTGTTTGTTTTGATTTGAGGTTTAACGTCCCCGTCAACACTGTAAAGGTCATTTTGGAGATGTTGCTTCCAATTTTGTGGGACTTTTACCCGACATTGAGATGAAATGACATCTCAAGCCCTGTCGTCCAATAAACCAATACCGCGGTTCCTGGACAGGCTTAGATCCTCTAAGCCGTTTACCAGTACTAGTGTGCAGGCCGGATTCAGCTCTGCGTGGAAGCATCATGCAGCCCATATATTTCTTCAAGCCCCTATGGGCGGGGGCCTAGGTGAGGGAGAGCTTTTATGCAAGGTTTGAAGGTTGTTTTGTCTTGTAGTTGATTACAATACTAACTTTGACACAAATGTCGTACTTCTACATAATAGTCAAAGTCACTGGAGCACAAAATATAGGTCAAAATCACCGGATCAAGGTGCCTGTCAAGTCAGGTCAGGGAGATGTTTCATGCAAGGTTATGATTGATTAGTCTTGTAGTTGATTACAATACAAACTTTGGTTCAGTGGTTTCTTGCTGTCGAGTCCTCACCGTTGTCTCACCTCTGTGGTTCTTTGATTTTTGTGTTCACGGAGATGTTGCACTGATGAGTTAGGAGGCCTTCATGCGGACTGAACAAATTATTTGTCTAAATCGCGACGGAAGTAAGGGCGAGGATTGTGGCCACGTAAAATCGATTTAAGCCCCCCAGTGGAAATCTTCCACTGACCGTTCCAAGGCGGCTCTTCTGTGGCGATTTATTTATGTTGTTGTTTGTTACTTACTGTGTGTATCACTTGTGTCTTTTGGTTTTGGATGGCCATATGGCCATTTTGTGGGAAAGTAACTGTCCTTATGGCCTTCCTTTGTTTAGGTTTCCATTATGGTCTGGTCGCTTAATGTTTGTATTTCTTTCCCTTTGGTGTCTTTTATGGGTGGAGTAAGTTAATTGTATCAATTCCTGATCTTTGTTTTACTTCTACTTTGATGTAAATGTCGCAAGTTGACATAAATGTTGACAGACGGATGGACAAATGGACGGGAAAGTGGACGCCTATCGCACCCTGCTAAAAGCAGGTCCTATAAAAAAACATGAGGCCCATGGGCCACTACGCTCACTAGAGGTCATGTGGTTTATACCATACACAGGCATGATGCCCATCTTGGTCATGTGACAACAAAAGGCCACCATGCAATCAGTAAAATCCACTGTCTTGCCTTTTTTCAATACAATTGTTTATGTGACCAAATTTGACCTAGACGTAAAAACAGGTCAAGGTCAACCAAAGGTCATCATTTGAACAAAGTTGGTAGGGTCCGAGCCCCCGATGCTGCATACCAAGTTTCAATGTCATCGGCCATTTGGTTCCTCAGAAGATTTTTTCAGGTTTTACCATATATGGGCATGGCAGCCATACTGGTCATGTGACCCAGTCCTTACGAACAAACTTTCATTCCCCCTTCCCATAGAAGCTCCACATGTAATTTGGTTTTAATCAACCTAGCTAGGAGTTTGAGTAGAGAAGATTAAATACTGAATCTGAGCCCTCCAGGACAAAGGTCAGCAAATGACCTTAACCTTTGGAGTTGAAATAATTCCATTCAGCTGATTTCAAATATCATTTCTGATGCCACAGGTTACCATGCAATCAGAAAAATCCACTGTTTTGACCTTTTTATCCATACATATGTCTAAGTGACCATATTTGACCTTGACGTAAAATAGGTCTAGGCCAATCAAAGGTCATCATTTGAACAAACTTGGTAGGGCCCGAGTCCTTGATGCTGCATACCAAGTTTCAAGAAAATCGGCCATTCGGTTCTTGAGAAGAAGATTTTTAAAGGTTTTCACCATATATGGGCATGGTGGCCATATTGGTCATGTGACACAGTCCTCACGAACAAACTTTCGTTCCCCCTTCCCACTGAGGCTCCACATGTAATTTGGTTTCAATTGGCCAAGTAGTTTCAGAGGAGATGTTGTTTGAAAATGTTGACGACGACTGACAAAGGACCAATGCCTATACTATAAGCTCCCCCGGAGCCTTAGGCTCTGGTGAGCTAAAAATATGCTGTTATGACTTTTTCCCACACAAAAGTCTATGTGAGCAATTTTGACCTTGGTGTAAAATGGGTCAAGAAAATCCTAGAGTCATCATTTTAGCAAACTATAATAGGCCGGAGTCCCCAATGCTACATACCAAGTTTCATCACAAGCAGACCACTGGTTCAGGAGAAGAAGATTTTTGAAGGGTTTTTACC
Organism: Lucinisca nassula; assembly: GCA_963580285.1. Classification (NCBI taxonomy): domain Eukaryota; kingdom Metazoa; phylum Mollusca; class Bivalvia; order Lucinida; family Lucinidae; genus Lucinisca; species Lucinisca nassula. The sequence goes on along the minus strand of OY757014.1, from coordinate 161,748,162 downwards.
TTATATGGGCATGGGGGCCAGCTTGGTCATGTGACCTGGACCCTGAGAGCAAACTTTCGTCCCCCCATCCCATGAATGCTGCACATGAAATTTTACTTCAATCGGCCCAGCAGTTTTTTGAGGAGAAGTCATTTGAAAATGTTGACGCTGACGCGGACGGCGGATCACTGCCTATACTATACGCTCCCCCGGAGCCTTCCGCTCTGGTGAGCTAAAAATATATGCTATTTTGACTTTTTCCAATATAAAAGTCTCTGTGACCAAATTTGACCTTCCCGTAAATTGGGTCAAGGTCGTCCAAGGGTCATCATTTTAGCAAATTATGATGGGCACGAGTCCCCAATGCCACATACCAAGTTTCATCACAATCGGCCCACTGGTTCAGGAGAAGATTTTTTAAGGGTTTTTAACTTATATGGGCATAGCGGCCATCTTGGTCATGTGACCAAACTCAAATTAATTTAAATTTCATTTCCTTGTTCTAAAACATTTTCAGACAAAATTTGGTTGCAAATGGCCTAGTGGTTTCAGTGAAAAACAAATTTTTAATTTTCGTATCTGAATGACCTTGGGCTAAGGTCAGGGAATTATCTTGACCTTGAAAACTAGTGCAGTTTCACTAGCACATTTTGCCCACTGCTTTTACTAATTTTCAGGTCACAGGCTGCAATAGTTTAAAAAAAATGATGCTGTTTTGACTATTTCCCATACAAAAGTCTATGTAACCAAATTTGACCTTGGCGTAAAATGGGTCAAGGTCATCCGAGCTAAAAATATATGCTATTTTGACTTTTTCCAATATAAAAGTCTCTGTGACCAAATTTGACCTTGCCGTAAATTGGGTCAAGGTCGTCCAAGGGTCATCATTTTAGCAAATTATGAAGGGCCCGAGTCCCCAATGCAACATACCAAGTTTCATCACAATCGACCCACTGGTTCAGGAGGAGAAGATTTTTAAAGGGGTTTTACCTTATATGGGCATAGCGGCCATCTTGGTCACATGACCAAACTCAAATTAATTAAAATTCATTTCCTTGTTCTAAATGTTTTCAGACAAAATTTGGTTGCAAATGGCCTAGTGGTTTCAGTAAAAAAACAAATTTTTAATTTTCATATCTGAATGACCATGGGCCAAGATCAGGGAATAACCTTGACCTTGAAAACCAGTGTAGTTTTACTAGCACATTTTGCCCACTGCATTTGCTAATTTTCAGGTTACAGGCTGCAAAAGTTTAAACAAGAGGCCCATGGGCCACTACGCTCACCAGAGGTTTATACCATATATAGGCAAGGTGCCCATCTTGGTCATGTGACAATACCACAAATAATCATTAATTGCCTCGGCCCCATAGAGGCTTTTCATGTAATTTGGTTTCAATCAGCACAGCTCTTTTACTGGAGAAGAAGATAAAAATACTGAATCAGAGCCATCCAAGTAATGACCTTGACCTTTGGAATTGATAAACTTCCATGAAGCTAACTGCAAATATCATTTTTGATGTCACAGCCTACCGGGCAATCAGAAATATCCACTACTTTGCCATTTTTCCATGCAAATGTCTAAGTGACCAAATTTGACCTTGACATAAACAGGTCAAGGTCAACCAAAGGTCATCATTTGAACAAATATGGTAGGGCCAGAGTCCCTGATGCTGCATACCAAGTTTCAAGATCATGGGCCATTGGGTTCTTGAGAAGAAGATTTTTAAAGGTTTTTACCATATATGGGCAAGGTGGCCCATATTGGTCATGTGAGCCAGTCCTCACGAACAAATTTTCGTTCCCTCATTCCATAGAGGCTCCACATGTTATTTGGTTTCAACTGGCCAAGTAGTTTAAGTGAAGAAGAAGATAAAAAATGACCTTGACTTTTGGAACTGATAAACTTCCATTCAGCTGAAGGTAAATACCATTTCTGATGCCACTAGCTAGTATACAATCAGAAAAATCCACTGTTTTGCCATTTTTCCATACAAATGTCTAAGTGACCAAATTTGACCTTGACGTAAAACAGGTCAAGGTCAACCTAAGGTCATCATTTGAAAAATTTGGTATAACCAGAGTCCCTGATGCTGTATACCAAGTTTAAGATCATCGGCCATTTGGTTCTTGAGAAGAAGATTTTTAAACATTTTACCATATATGGGCATGGCGGCCATATTGGTCATGTGACCCAGTCCTCAGGAACAAACTTTCATTCCCTCATTCCATAGAGGCACCACATGTAATTTGGTTTCAATTGGCCAAGGAGTTTAAGTGAAGAAGATAAAAATACTGAATCTGAGGCGTCCTGGACAAAGGTTGGTAAATGACCTTGACCTTTGGAACTGATAAACTTCCATTCAGCTGATTGTAAATACCATTTCTGATACCACTAACTAATCTACAATCAGAAAAATCCACTGTTTTTGCCATTTTTCCATACAAATGTCTAAGTGACCAAATTTGACCTTGACGTAAAACAGGTCAAGGTCAACCTAAGGTCATCATTTTAACAAACTTGGTAAGGCCAGAGTCCCTGATGCTGTATACCAAGTTTCAAGATCATCAGCCATTCGGTTCTTGAGAAGAAGATTTTTAAAGGTTTTTACCATATATGGGCATACATGTGATATTTTCTTGGACCCAAATAGGGAGATTTTGATTTTCAGATAGGGAGATTGGGGTCCCAAATCGGGAGATTTTTCCACGGTAAAAAGTGATGTTATTTTTAGTTAAAATTTACCTCTGAAGCACGTTTTCACCCATAACATGCCAACACGACAATTGTTGTCTGCTTTGTCATCTGCATTAAAAATCTTTTTTGAAAACAGTGTGGGCCCAGATCAGACTGCAGAGCATTCTGATGACGGTCCACACTGTTTGCCTTCCTGCAAAAATATGTTATAAAAGCTTGGAAAAAGAAAGCAGAAGACGACAAACTTCCATTTTGTATTTTAATAGAGAGACAATTTCTCGGAAGAACGATCAAAGAACAAGCACTGACCAATAGATCGGTGTTAAATACCCACCAAGCACCTGGCAGAAAAAACAACGTTCAGAATACCTGCATAGCAAAAAATTACTCATACTCTTACACCCCTTCTCTTATCATCCCCAAAACGTGCCTCGGAACTTAGTCCGAACTAATAAGCATGCATGATTTTTATTGATTTAACTTGGGGGCATATTTTTTTCATAAAAGATCCATTAAAAACACGGCGAAAATATTTTTTCTCGCAAGCTAAAAATGAAACAGGTTTGAATAGAAAATTTCACCCTGCAAAACTCCGGTTCTATGTTTATTAATAAATGAAAAAACTACATACAGATGCATAGAAAACACCAGCGTCTGCTCTGCTCTGTTTTGGCGGGAAAAATATTTAGCGCGTTCACCTGTCAAAGGCCAAAAAGCATGCACGAATTTTCATTGGTGTCACGTGGGGCATATTTCTTTCTTCCCTTAAAAACGGCAAAAATATTTTTCTCGGGTATGATAGAAAATGTCACTAAGTAATTACCCAGTTCTACGATTAATAAAAGAATAACGGTTTACAGACGCGTAGAAAAAAAAAAACAGCGTCTGCTTTGCTCTGTTTTGCCGGGAATAATATTTAGCGTCTACACGTGTCAATTACAAAGGGATTAAATAAGCTATAACTGGTATATCTTGATTGACTAGTTTTCACACCTTGTCACATTGTTAATTGTCGGCTTATCAATAAGGCCCGCCTCGGGTGTAAACGGTTTAATAGCGTTGGCAACTTGAGCAAATCGGTGATCAGTAATAAATGTATGCAAACATCACATTTCTTCCTTATTGAATTTCTCGCTTTTTATCACATTGTTTGCGGCTTGTTTGCGGGTTGCATTTTAATAATTGGATTTACCGGTACGTTCTTTTCATATTGCGATATTATACTTGTGCAGGTGTGTATTGCAATTTACCTGCATACCGCCTAGCGTAAATACACTGACGGTTAACCGCATAGGTATTTTACAGTGGTTAACACTAAATTGGTCGGTCGGCGGAAAACTAGTATAAGAAAATTGTCGTGTCGGGAGATTAGGGCCGTCGGGCGGGAGACCGGGAGATGGGGTTCGAAATCGGGATATCCCGACGAAATCGGGAGATATCACATGTATGTATGGGCATGGCGGCCATATTGGTCATCTGACCCAGTCCTGCCATATTGGTCATCTGACCCAGTCCTCATGAAGAAATTTTCATTCCCTCATTCCATAAAGGCTCCACATGTAATTTGGTTTTAATTGGCCCAGTAGTTTAAGGGAAGAGAATGATAAAAATACTGAATCTGAGGCATCCTGGACAAAGGTCGGTAAATGACCTTGACCTTTGAAACTGATAAACTTCCATTCAACTGATTGCAAATACCATTTCTGATGCCACTAGCTAACACACAGTCAGAAAAATCCACTGTTTTGCCATTTTTCCATACAAATGTCTAAGTGACCAAATTTGACCTTGACGTAAAATAGGTCAAGGTCAACCGAAGGTCATCATTTGAACAAACTTGGTAGGGCTCGATTCCCCGATGCTGCATACCAAGTTTCAAGATCATCGGCTATTCGGTTCTTGAGAAGAAGATTTTTAAAGGTTTTTACCATATATGGGCATTGCGGCCATATTGGTCATGTGACCCAGTCCTCCCGAACAAACTTTCGTTCCCCCTTCCCATAGAGGCTCCACATGTAATTTGGTTTCAATTGGCCAAGTAGTTTCAGAGGAGATGTTGTTTGAAAATGTTGATGACGCAGAAGCAGACGACGACGATGACGGACAATGCCTATACTATAAGCTCCCCCGGAGCCTTCGGCTCTGATGAGCTAAAAAATTATGCTGTTTTGACTATTTCCCCATACAAAAGTCTATGTGACCAAATTTGACCTTTGCTTAAAAAGGGTCAAGGTCATCCGAGGGTCATCATTTTAGCAAACCATGATGGGCCCCGAGTCCCCAATGCCACATACCAAGTTTCATCGGCCCACTGGTTCAGGAGGAGATTTTTTAAGGGTTTTTACCTTATATGGGCATAGCGGCCATCTTGGTCATGTGACCTGGACCCTGCAAGCAAACTTTTGTTCCCCCATCCCATGGATGCTCCACATGAAATTTGACTTCAATCGGCCCAGCAGTTTTGGAGAAGTCAATTGAAAATGTTGACGCAGACGACTGACGGGGGATCACTGCCTGTACTATAAGCTCCCCCGGAGCCTTCGGCTCTGGTGAGCTAAAAAGAACCTGTAAAGCAGGTCATGTACAGCTGGTTGCACATATCTTTGGAAATTTGTATAACCTCAATAAAAATGATTATCTAGCCTAAGGTTAAAATGTGGTTGACCTCCAAGATGGACTTGGCTTAATTGGAAGTGTTTACTTGTCTTCCAGACATACTACAACCATCCTCGAACGGACAATTTATAAAGATGACCATACTGTTGATGGTGGGTAAAACCCAGCACTCAGTCCCTTTCCACAAGAATGCTGGAAGTGTCTACCATGTCTTCCTCATGGTCTTCATCTGAAATGTACAAGCATATGAAATTAGCACCAATAAATGACTGAAGAAAAAAACAAAGACAACTAATCGCTTCTCAACCTTTATTTGTAGAACAAAAGTGCCTACACAAAAATTATACATTGTTATGTGAGAGTTTTAGCTGGCAGTCCTATTTCAACTAAAGTCAGCAAGACCTGGTCAAAATAAGTAGGATTCGGGTTTAACTGGTAAGTTACTATTCTGGACAAGCACTTTCTAACAAGAAATGAGAAAAATTACAGCAGGGTCTTTTTGTTGGGACCGATATATGATGAACTAGAAATGTGTCAATACATCATAAAATGCCCCCGCCCAGGGGCCTACCTGCCTACCTCCCCCTGGTTTAGTTGAACAGAACCACCAAACTAAATTCCCTGGCACATGATATAAAGTAAACATCCACAAAATCAGAAAAGAACATGTGTATCTGTTATATGTTCTTACCAGGCATAATTTCTGATACATGAAACATATATATACAAGCAAAAACATTAAGCATACATGTACTGATAAAGAAGAAGCTATCAATTACCATAAAGGTCCTGTCCAAATACTTGCAAAAATTATAGTACATCAGTTTCTTCTGCTTCTCAAACATTTTGCGATATTTGCTGGAATGATGGTTTTGCTTTTTGTTGCAACTGAGTCAGTACATCTTTCATTTAAGAGTAGACCCTTATCCCAGAGACACTTAAGATTATAGTAAAGCCAACTGGATCAAAAGTTGTCCCCCTTGAAAACTTAAGGCGTATCCATTCCATTTACATAGCCCCAGATAAGGGGCTATCCAAATATTATTTTTCTTATTTCTTCACAAATACATGTGGGTACTCATTAGAAGTGCCTCAACATATTTTTTCATGCAGAAGTATTTGATTATTACACGATAATTTTCCAGATGGAAAAAGCGTCTTTTCTGGTGCTATGCAGGGTTTATTAAAATTTGAATAATATACTATTCATCCCATCTCCATTGTTTATATACTTGGCTGGCAGGTAACTTACAAGTTCCCTATTTATATGAACATTCATGAAATGAGCGTATATTGGTTCTCAAATTCGGACAATGCCACACACAATGTCCACACAACTTGTTTATAATGTTGCATCAACGTCCATGCAAAGTCATGATGTTGCATTGACGTTGATACAATGTTGGTTACGTGCCCACTGGGAAGTGTCGAAGCTATTGATTTAGCAATCTCAACAGTCTTCACTTCAAACTGGTTGCTCTTAATATTGCTGTACTTGGAACAAGAAATGTATGGAGAAAACATGTACTTTGTACTTCTCTCTCTCTCTCTTTCAAACTCGCTCTTTATTAAACATGCAATATACGAGATCTATCACGAGAAAACCTGTCTCTTGGATTTTTGTGTTATTTTTGCTGAAAAATATGAGTTTTTGCAGAAACTACTCACATTTTTTCAGCAAAAATAACAAAAATTTACATATTGTACTTGCTAGAACAGTTAACAACTTGACCACTAACAAGCTTGCTTTGAACAACCGGGCAACCTCACCAGGTAGGACAAGCCCCCGCCCATAGGGGCTTGAAGAAATATATGGGCTGCATGATGCTTCCACGCAGAGCTGAATCCGGCCCGCACACTAGTACTGGTAAACCACTTAGAGGATCTAAGCCTGCCCAGGAACCGCGGTGCGAGGCGGAACGTCCATGCTAATAAACCCTATTGGTTTATTGGACGACAGGGCTTGAGATGTCATTTCATCTCAATGTCGGGTAAAAGTCCCACAAAATTGGAAGCAACGTCTCCAAAATGACCTTTACAGTGTTGAGGGGGACGTTAAACCTCAAATCAAACAAGCCAAAATCACCAGGTAGGACACAAAGACTGCTCACCTACACAGTCTATTAACAATTATCCCCCTGAATAATTCAGTTAGCCACACCCATTTCTGACTTTGACTTTTGTTTGTTTGTATTGGAGTTTAACGGCCAAGTCAAAACTATTTTAGGTCATTTTTGAGCCACTCAGTTTACCTATCCACACTTTTCCTAGGCAGGCATATAGGTAAGCTGTTGACCAGTGCAGTGCACTTTCTTTCATCAGAAACTGACAACTGCCCTTTTTGAATCAGCGGAAGGGAGAGAACAACCACAGAAAAGATTTCATGATCAATCTCTGTGAAAGAATGTTGCCGACCCCGGCATTTCTGAACCAGATTACTTGATGTAGATTTTTCTGCAAATTCACAAAATGAATGTCAAACAGTGTAGATCCTGATCAGATGTCTGGATCTACACTGTTTGCAAAAGTAGGGCTTGTGGTGAACAGCAGGATAAGGGTTAGGAGTTTCAAAATTTTGGAAACAGAAACTACAGGTATTATTGCAGTTTGAAAGCAACAAACATAGTGTTCATCATGTTGTACATATGCACAGGCTGATCAGCACCTTTGTTGTCTGCAATTAGCAAAAGATAACAGGTTTTCTCATGCCATGGCAAATCTGCCTTTCTCCAAGACAAAAAATACAACAGATCACCCTCATTATACAGTCAACCCTCTTTATATCAACATTCGATGTGACCACAAAACTCTATATAACAAGGCAATGCAAGCGTAGCATCCCCTCGCAACTGCATACCATTCATTGACATGAAAATCCAATCTGAATATGTTAGACAAATTAGACATAATAGTTTTCAAGGTCAAGTCCATTGTGACCTTGACCTTTGACCCCTGACCTTGAAATTCAATAGGGTTCATCCTCTGTACATGGTGAACATTTGTGGAAGGTTTGATGCTTCTACGATGAATACTGTGTCGTCTATCCTGCTCACAAGGTTTTCAAGGTCAAGTCCATTGTGACCTTGACCTTTGACCCCTGACCTTGAAATTCTATAGGGTTCATCCTCTGTACATGGTGAACATTTGTGGAAGGTTTGATGCTTCTACAATGAATACTGTGTCGTCTATCCTGTTCACAAGGTTTTCAAGGTCAAGTCCATTGTGACCTTGACCTTTGACCCCTGACCTTGAAATTCAATAGGGTTCATCCTCTGTACATGGTGAACATTTGTGGAAGGTTTGATGCTTCTATGATGAATACTGTGTCATCTATCCTGCTCACAAAGTTTTCAAGGTCAAGTCCATTGTGACCTTGACCTTTGACCTTGAAATTCAATAGGGTTCATCCTCTGTACATGGTGAACATTTGTGGAAGGTTTGATGCTTCTACGATGAATACTGTGTCTTCTATCCTGCTCACAAGGTTTTCAAGGTCAAGTCCATTGTTACCTTGACCTTTGACCCCTGACCTTGAAATTCAAGAGGGTTCATCCTCTGTACATGGTGAACATTTGTGGAAGGTTTGATGCTTCTACTATGAATACTGTGTCTTCTATCCTGCTCACAAGGTTTTCAAGGTCAAGTCTATTGTGACCTTGACCTTTGACCCCTGACCTTGAAATTCAAGAGGGTTCATCCTCTGTACATGGTGAACATTTGTGGAAGGTTTGATGCTTCTACGATGAATACTGTGTCTTCTATCCTGCTCACAAGGTTCCGGACAGACACACACACAGACACACAGACACACTAACACACGGACGCACGGCACCGATGCTATATCCCCATTCGCAACGTTGTTGCGAGGGGATAACTACAATTTCTGTGGAATGAATCAAGATGAGACAAATTAATGAGATATTCATTCAAGAATATTATATCTAATACAGAAACAAATGCTGTGGACATTTGTTAGAATCGCCTCGGTGAGGCGATTCTAACGAATGTCCACCTCTTTTGTTAACACTTGTTTCTTGGAGTAACTGTCACTTATTAACTATAAATACTACTCATTTTTGGGATTTCTTATAACGGTGAATTCTAAAATTAGGGAACGGTTACTGTTGCTATTATAAGGGTCTTCTGTTCCAACATTTTACATGAAGACAAAATTTGTTAAAGTGACAATTTTAATGGAACAAACCCTCAGCCCAAGACTGGAGGGGTTATTGGAGATATTCCAAAAGACTGTGTCTATTATCCCAGACAGGAATATTGCGGATATTTGTTAGAACCGCCTCTGCTGGCTGATTCTAACAAATGTCAGCAACATTTGTTTCTTGGAGTAACTTATCATACAACTCTTACGGGGATTCTTTATAAAAGCAAGTTCTTGTGATGGAAAATGTGATAAGGAACATATACTGTCATTATAACGAGGGTTCTCTGTACAATGAGACTGATCCATGCCTTTTTCTGGTGATGTAAGCGACAAATTCATTCATGTACTATGTGATAAATAAGGATATTCTTGTTTGACTGTACAAGTACTCCGGTAAGCCAAAGACTTCAAATTCATATGATGGATATGCCATGATATTTCTCATTTATAGGTGCCTAACCTGAAAGGGAATGAACACACTTTTGTGGGCCATTTCTCTTACCTGGATTTTCCTTCCTTTGCCTAGCCATTTGATGGCCCAGTCAACACTTAGGTCATATTGAGCAGGTCAGCTTACCTATCAGACATTTGCTGAACTCTTACACTTTAAAAGACAACCAGTATACAGCAATTTCTTTTGCCAGAAAACTATAACTGCCCTTTATGATGGCCATATATACTGATTAACCCATTCAGTACCAGAAACCCCTAAAGGGGTAACTTGGCAAACAGTGCAGGCCCAGATCAGACGCCGCAGAACGCGGCGTCTGATCAGGGCCTACACTGTTTGCTTAAAGTTCAGCCATTTTCCAAATAGTTTTTTAAAGAAAACACAACCTGTCACCCCTAAATTTTGAAAAGGACTCCAGCTGTTTATAAGGTGGAAGATTCCATTTGGTACTAAATGGGTTAAACTGAGAAATATGTTGCTGGACTCAGTGAGGATCAAACACAGGATTTTCTGATCACCAGACATGCATCCAACTTAGCCATCAAGGCTGGCTTTTTATTTGTTTCAAAGTGAGCTAGAAAAGCATTTTCTCCTTTATACAGCCATCATTTTTTCATCTTTTGGAGGTCTATTTTCATCACTAAAACACGCCTATAACATTCTGACCCCCTATAAAACTGTTGTATAGTAAAACTTGGGTTTACAGGGTCACTCCAGCTGATGTCTGGGAATGTGTGGCGGCCGTAAAAAGTCTCCCTGCCCTACATCATAGTGTAGTTATTATACATTATTTTTTTTTTATTTCTGCTCAAAGACATAAATTGTGAATTCTCCAGAACTGCCTCGTTGAGGTGGTTCTAACAAGTTCCCAAATCTATGCTTCGAGCAGAAATAATAAATATATCAGAACTTTTTGTCTGAAATTTTTCAATTTTTGGGTGGTAAAATTTTAAATATATTTGAATATGCGTGTTTTTGTAAAATGTAAAAAGAGGCATTTGCTCCCACAATGTAGCAATTCTGTAAGATCTGTCCTAATTCAGCACAGATGCCATTTGCCCCACATTTTCTTTCTTTTTTGAGGAAGGGGGGGGGGGAGGATTTATGACCTTTCAAGATTATTTCACTAATATTAAGCCAATCATAAGTCAGAGGTGGGCAAAAATGGTAGTTCCTGGAGAAAAAGCTGTGGAACCTGGAGTCTCATATTTGACAAGCTCAAACCTACAGTGGCAAGAATCCAAATATATTAGAGTCAAAGCTCTAAACCACTAGGCCACAGAGGTCTGGCCTTGTAAAATAATTTTCTATTTAAAATATAGCAGTTGACCCTTGTCTTGTCCTGCTGAATGTCGGGTAAAAGTCCCACAAAATTGGAAGCAACGTCTCCAAAATGACCTTTACAGTGTTGACGGGGACGTTAAACCTCAAATCAAACAAACAAAACCACGTAATTGTGACGTCACATCAACGTCGGTACACCATCATGACGTTTAGGCAATGTCACATCAACTGCAATGTGGTGACGTTGCCCTGGTGACGTTTGCCTGCTGGGACAAACCCTACCTTTGCAAACAGTGTAAATCCTTATTAGATGGCTTCTGAAGAAGTCATCTGATCGGGATTGACACTCATTCTGTCCATGATCTGGAGGAATACATGATAAAGTAATCCGATTGGCTGATAGTCAGAAATGAGTGTAGCTAAGTTAAACTATTCACCGGGGCAAGGGTTAATGTATTCAGGTGTATCCATTCCCCAAGGGCTCAGAATGACAATGATGTGATATGATGATATGTGACTATGTGTGCAGCACTATCAGGTTCCATTTACGGTCTCCATTTCTTCTTCATCAGCCACTGACAATAGAAAAGCAAATAACAATTTAGACAAAATAAACTAAATACAATATTTTTTTTTATTTCAGGTTCTCTCTATAGTAACCATATTAACCCTATATATTCGGACACCTCAACTCCTTATCATACTTGTTCTAAAATTTGAACAAGTACATTTAACTACCCGAAGTTATGTCTAAATTTTAGCTGGATGATTGGAAAACAGTATAAACGCAGATGAGATGCTGCAGTCTGCAGCATCTCATCAGGGTTACACTGTTTGCTCAGGCCTGTTTGTCCGAATACCTAGTAAATATGGTGATTCTTTCAGATTACAGTGGAATTTCAATGGCTTGATTAACATGACTTATTTTAATCTTTATGAAGTCCCTAACTAATTCTTCCAATAATTGTAGATATAGAGGATACTTACTTTTTTGAGACGAATACCAAAAATATTTTGAGTGTGTTGAAAACATCAAAATTTTCACAAGTATGAAGAACGAGTAAAATTACTGATGTTTTGAATACACAAGATGAAATATTTTTTGTATTTATTGGAAAGAAGTAATTCTTTTTTTGTTTTATATGAAAAAAAAAAAAGTACAGGCTGCTACTGTGAAAATATCATTGTGGTTTTAGTTTTCAATATGTGAAAATATTATATCTTTCTACAATGTAAATATATAATTTTTTATTTGTTTGCACTGATTTCACTGCTAAGTAAAAAATAAATGGATATATTTGAGAGTTTAGGAGAACTTAATTTTAATATGTATGTTGTGTGTACTCATGAGAACCCAATGGGGTGATTCCTGTTCCAGTCATAGAAGTTTCACCACACGAAAAAAAACTCAGTTCTCCAAGTTTACAATTCAGTCCCAAGTCTAGTATTTCTAAATTGCCAGAAATAATTACAGTTGATTCTCATTATAGCAAACTCCAAGGGACTGGAATATTTGATCTGAGATAACAGTAGTTTGAGATAAAAGGATTTGAAATCTAAGGGACATATAGCGATGCACAAAAATTATTTTGCCTTAAGTCACTGTTTGAGATGTCGGAGTTTGAGTTAATGAGAGTCATTTTTCCGGTTCTGTGGTGTATTCTTTGCTTCCAAAGGATAACCCTTTTATAGTAAATATTTAACATCACTACAGCTGGTGTCTGGGATTGTGTGGCGGCCGTAAAAAGTCTCCCTGCCTTACATCATAGTGTTTTTTATATTTTCTTGTCCTTTGGGATCATTGCTTCCATTTAGGAATTATGGAAATATTTGAGGGTCACTGATGAGGCCTAATTGGCCAAAACTAGCTAGTCTGGGCCAGAAAACATGAACACAACGTTTTTCCGGTTTTGTGGTGTATTCTTTGCTTCCAAAGGATAACCCTTTTATAGAACATATTTAACGTCCTACAGCTGGTGTCTGGGAATGTGTGGCGGCCTTAAAAAGTCTCCCTGCCCTACATCATAGTGTAGTTTATATTTTCTTGTCCTTTGGGATCATTGCTTCCATTGTGGAATTTTGAAAATATTTGAGGGTCACTGATGAGGCCTAATTGGCTTAGACTAGCTAGTCTGGCCCAGAAAACATGAACACTTCATTTTTCCAGTTCTGTGGTGTATTCTTTGCTTCCAAAGGATAACCCTTTTATAGAACATATTTAACGCCACTACAGCTGGTGTCTGGGAATGTGTGGCGGCTGTAAAAAGTCTCCCTGCCCTACATCATAGTGTAGTTTATATTTTCTTGTCCTTTGGGATCATTGCTTCCATTGTGGAATTTTGAAAATATTGAGGGGTCACTGATGAGGCCTAATTGGCCGAAACTGGCTAGTCTGGCCCAGAAAACATGAACACTTCATTTTTCCGGTTCTGTGGTGTATTCTTTGCTTCCAAAGGATAACCCTTTTATAGAACATATCTACTGTATTAAATTTTATCTTAAATCAGTTTAATTTTTTTTTTCATTATTTTATTTATAATATTTTTTTTTTTTTTTTTTTTTTTGGATTTTAGATTTATGGCGCTTTTAAGATTATTTCACATATTTTGAGCTGATCGTTAATCAGATGTTGGGAAAAACTGGATTATCCACAGAAAAACCACCTATCACTGACCTTCCAATGCAGAATTTGGTGTCTAACATGTGCCCCGAGCAAAGCTCAAACTCAAACAGCTGTAAAAGACCTAACATTTGTAGAGACGTTTTAATTCATTAAGAAACAAAAAACCTTGCATTACTGAATGCATATAGGTATCGATTTATATATGTCAATTATCTATAAAAAGGGAAAAATGCATTCATTTTACATGTACATGTATATTTGTAAAATTACATTTTAACTGCTGACCATTACAGCCCCTACCTAGAGAAAATGTAGATCCAGATCTCTGATCAGAATTTACACTGTCATGCAGTATGTGAAATAATAAGTTTTGAACTAATAAATCATATTGAGTAATTTGATTAGGTTTTGAAATCTGAAGTTGAATTTATGCAGCAGGATAAAAGTTTTCTGCAAGTCTTCTGTTAATCTTTTGATGAATGCTTTGTATAAGAATTCAATACAATGTATGTTTTAACTGTTACAACAGTCAATCATTATGAAATACTCATAAACCTCTTAATAACACTGTTCATCAGAACAGTTTCAGATATAACATAAAACAAGAGGTCCATTATGGCCCTTAATCGCTCACCTGATCCATATTGTACAAATGAAATCTTAGGTAATATGAGATGGAGTGGAGGATTAGAGCAATTTTTGTTGACAGTGACCCAAGGAACATTTCTGTGAAATTATTTCAAATTCAGTCAAGCTGTTTAGGAGCATAAGTCATTTTAAGTTGTTTTTTTTTATATATTTTTAGCTTTCATGGGCATCATTGTGAGTGAAGCAAAGGTATTTTGAGCAGTTTTGTTAGAGGGCCACCCATGGAACTTTCTTATGACATAGTTTTTTTTTCATTCAAAGAAACAAGACTTTTGTCAAGTTCAGTTCTTGTGACCACCTTGTTCAACAGTGTGGAGCAATTTGAGCAATTTCAAAATCTGTCCACTGGTTAAAGAGGAGAAGTTGTTGAAGTTTTTTTCTATTTTTAGCTCTAGTTCATCAGAGCAGAACCATCTGAGAAAATTTGGTAGAGAGTCATTCATGTGAAATTATTTCAAAATTTATGCACTGATTTCGGAGAAGAGGACTTTTAAAGATTTTTCTATTTTTAACTCTGGTGGCCATTTAATTCATCTGAGAAGAAAGCTTAAAGCAACTTTGTAGAGGGTCGTGTAAGGAAGATTACTGTGAAATTATTTCAGAATCCTTCTACTGGATAAAGAGAAGTCATTTAAAGGTTTTTCTATTTTATTTTTTAGCTATGGCAGCCGGGCAGAATGGTTTGAGCTATTTTGGTAAAGAGTAACCCAAGGAATACCCTCTTAAATTATTTTGAATTGGGCTGGGGCCTATGATGAGATGTTGTTTTAAGGTTTTTCTATTTTAGCTCTAGCTGCCATGATTTTGTTAAGTGGACCAGAACCATTTAGGCAATTTTGGTGGAGACAGTCCTGTAAAATTATTTAAATATCTGTTCCCCGGTTTATGAGGAGATGCCAAGTATATTGTCGGCAGAAGAGATGTTTTCTATTTTAGCTATGGTTGCAATCTTGTTCCTTCTAGCAGAAAAGTTTGGGCAATTTTGGTTGAGGGTCACCCAAGGAACATTTCTATTAAGTTATTACACAATCTGTTCACCAGTTTAGGAGCATATGTCTTTTAAGTATATTGTTGAGAGTCGAAGAGGTCTTCTATTTTAAGCTCTTGCTGCCATCTAGTTCATCCGAGCACAATGGTTTGGGCAATTTTGGTAGAGGGTCACCCAAGGAATATTCCTGTGAAATTATTTTGAAATTGGGTCAGTGGCCTATGAGGAGATAGGTTTGAAGTTTTTCAATTTTTTTTTTCTGTTTTAAGCTGTTGGAGAAATCTTGCTCTGACAACAAAGCGCAACCATAAGCAATTTTGGTAGATAGTCACCTAAGGATCATTCCTGCAAAGTTGTTTCAAAATCTGTTCACTGGTTTAGGAGATCTATGTCTTTTAAGTATATTGTTGAAAGGCAAGGTGTTTTCTATTTTTAGCTCTGGTGGCTATTTTGTTCATCTCTGACAGCAATTTTGTATAAAATCATCCAAGTAATATCCCTGAAATTGGGCTAGTGGCCTAGGAAAAGATGAGGTTAAAATTTTTCTATTTGTTCTTTTTTTAGCTCTGGCAGCCAAAATGTTCAGCGAAGCGAAACTATTTAGGCAGTTTTGGTAGAGGGGCCCCCGAAGGGACAGTCCTGTAAAATAATTTAAAGATCTGTTCGTTGGTTAATGAGATGTCTTTTTAAGTATATTGTTGACAAAAGAGAAAATGCTTTCTATTTTTATCTCTGGTGGCCATCTTGTTCATCTGAGCTTAACGATTTTGGCAATTTTGGTGGAGGTTCACCCAAGCAATATTCCTGTAAATTATTTCAAAATATGTTCACCGTTTAGGAGATGTCTTTTAAGTATATTGATGACAGACGATGTTTTCTATTTTTAGTCCTGGTGGCCATCTTGGTCATCAGAGCTGAATGGTTTGGCCAATTTTTAGTAGACGGCCATCCAAGGAATATTTGTCTTAAAGTTGCCTCTTAGAAGATGGCGTTTCAACCCTTTATCTATTTTTTTTTTTTTTTTTTTATTTTTAGGTTTGGTGAACATCTTGTTCAGCGGACCGGAACTATTTAGGCAACATTGGTAGAGGGTCACCCAAGGAACATTCCTGTTAAATTATTTCAAAATCAGTTCACAGGTTTAGGAGATGTCTTTTAAATAAATTGTTGACAGCGGCATAAGGGAAGACCACAACGGACAGATGATGGATGACAGACATAGCTCACCATGTCACTGAGTGACAGGTGAGCTAACAATGGATCTCAAAAATGAATAGCTTACTTAGAAAAATGACCATAAAAGGTCATTTTTTCTATATAATCTAAAGCATTTTTGTTTGGATATAACTTTGTATATGTAGTTGTGTTTAACCAACCTGGTTTCTGCTTTGGGTTTTAAAGAGGATACAGTGTACACAAAGTAATCCAATAAAGAAGAAAATATGCATGGGGTAGAATAAATATATAGAACTTACATCTGGGTTTCTTTGCTTCCCGGCCGGGGATCTGTCCTGTCTTTAGCATGTTGTTTAATCTCTCTACCTCTTCCAATGTCTTGGCATTAGCAATTGCGGCCTGGATATAAAGAATATAGGGATCACCCATGTTTTTTTATGCATTAACATTTGCCAGGTCCCAAGGAAGCTGTTTGAATACCAGACCACTAGGCTGAGTGTTCAAAATTTATCTTCTGAGGGACATAGCAAATGTTATTGCAATAGAATAGCCACTGATGATAGTTATTCTTGCATTATAACTTATGATTCGAGCAGCAAAATGTGACACAGCTACCAAAAACTCCATACCAACTCTTCAAATGCGACCCGTAAAACTAGCATGGTGGCTAGCTCAGAACGTTGTTAACCCTTATCTTGCTGTTCACGACAACCCCTATCTTTGCAAACAGTGTAGATCCAGATCAGATGGCATCTGAAGAAGCCATCTGATCAGGATATACAAAGTTTGCCATTCAGTTTATAAATTACATCAAGTAATCTGATTGGTTCAAAGTCAGAGATGGGTGTGGCTAAAATGAATATTCAGCAAGATAAGGGTTAACAATGATGTCAGTTCCGCAATGAAGTCCTAACTTCACCATAAAATTTTAAAATGCTATGTTCAGGGCAATAACATTATTTGCTCAACGTAATGTAAGAAAAGTAAACAAAGCAAGGCCCACCTTGTGATATCAAAAGTGCAAAATCCATATTCAAACAACAAATGAATTTCATAATTTGAACATTGGTTTTGCTGTTTGTTGCTGGTCCAATCAAGGATAGCATCAAACAGCTATGTTCACAGGATTTTATGCAAGAACATGTCTGTTTATTTGATCAGAGGTTTAACATCCCTGTCAACTTTAGGCCATTTTGGAGACATTGCCTCCAATTTTGTGGGACTTTCACAAGACATTTAAGTGAACTGCTGTCCATGGTTTATATGATGAATTGACTCACACCACTTTACCTTCTAAGTGGTTTACCAGTACTCATGTGTGCAGTCAGTTTCAGCTCCGCGTGAAAGCACTATGCAGCCCAATCTATTTCTCCAAGCCCCGATGGGCGGGGGTGCGCATGAACTTATGGCATTAGGTTAATACACCAATATGACAATATGTGTGATTATACATGGCTGCAAATGTGACATTTTTCTAACGAAATTCTGTGATATTTTTCTTATTTCTGCTACAAACACAGTTTGTGTGTGTGTATTCATAAGAACCACCTCATTGAGACAATTTTAATCCGAATCTACAATAAATATTTAAAACAACTATAAATGTTTCAATACGACAAAGATACCCTCACTCAGAGACCCACCTCACCCCGAAAAACCATGTTGCAACAACAGCTATAATTTGTCAGCATAGCTCCCCTGGAAAAGTCTCATTGAGGTCATTCGCATAAGTGGGGATATTGCCGACAAATAACTAACATCATACCCAATACGAACCCAATCCATTAAAAAATTTAAAAAATATGAACTCTCAGAAAATTGAACACTAAAATTTGGTTTGGAAAGTATGAGCTCTTAAAAACTTTAAATTTTAATAAAATAATTTCTATGTCTGTGACCTTGACCTTTGGGTCACCTGCATGGTTGGGGGATTGCTGAATATCACTTTGGAGCTGTATCTATCATCAAACCAAATATAAACCCAATGCATCACATGGTTTGGAAAATATCAACTCTTTAAAATACCTAATTAAAAATTTCTAAGTCAGTACATGTGACCTTGACCTTAAAGTCATAGGCATGGGTCGGGGTATTGCCAAAACTTTGGACTTGTGTCTATCATCATAGCAAATATAAACCTAATCCAAAATATGGTTTGAAAAATTTGAGCTCTTTAAAATCTTCAATATCAAACATTTTTAAGTCCTTGACCTTGACTTTGAGGTCATGGGCATGGGCGTGGACCTTGCTGAATAAAACGTTGGACCTGTATCTATCATCATACCAAATATGAACTTAATCCATTGTAACAGTTCAGGTTCCACCTGGTACAAATACCTAAACCAGAGTCTTTATTACAAATTTCTAAGTCTGTGACCTTGAACATGAGGTCATGGGGTGGGTGGGGTTATTACTGAATAAAACTTTAGACCCATATCTGTCATCATACTAAGTATAAACCAATTCCAGTTAATGGTTTGGAAAATGTATTCTAAAAGGTT
The DNA here is from genome assembly GCA_963580285.1 of Lucinisca nassula. NCBI lineage: Eukaryota > Metazoa > Mollusca > Bivalvia > Lucinida > Lucinidae > Lucinisca > Lucinisca nassula. Next base: position 161,729,036 of record OY757014.1, on the reverse strand, counting down.
CAGGCTCTAGACTACCTGTTACAAAAGCCTTAACCTGAGGTTAAAGGATAACTATGTACGTACATACAAATGGACGTACATACATACACACACACATGCAGACGGACGTACATTCTTACGCACATATGCACTTATGGAAAGCTGAAAAACTAAATGCCCCTGGCATTCTGCCAATGGCAAGGGCATAAGAATTAAGGGAAATATTGTTAACCCCTGTAAACCTTACTGTTCTCTATATAAAACGTTTTTGAGTGAGTTTTTGAGTTTTATGTCTCACCAACAACTTAGGTCATACGGAGACGGGACCTTGGTTTAAAGACTCATCCGAAAGTCTGTAAAATGCTTTTGAATGGGCTGTGAACCAACTCAAATGTGCTGACACTCAGTAAATCAATCAAATACACATGTATGCACCTGAATGGTAATAAGAAGGTCTTTGGTTTCTTCCGTGCCATGTCTGGCTATATCCTTTCATATTCTTTCTACATTTATTCCGCTGATTCAAGAAGGCAGTTGTCAGTTTCTGGCACAGAAATGTGCACTGTAGAGTTGAACTACTTACTACTAAGCCTGCCCAGGAAAATTATGATAGGTAAACTGACCGGCTCAACATGACCTTAATAGTGTTGACTGGGCCATTAACCCATTGTATACTAGTGGACTCTTCCATTGCTATATGTTATATATTGGTAGGCCTATTTTTTTGTTTTTATTCTATTTTTGATGTGTGTGTCTGTGTGAATCCCGGTTTAACTTCGCTTTCAACAATTTTTCAGTCATATCACAACGGTGTCTGGTTGCGACAGGGAGCTCAATGCTCACTTTTATAGTGCTGCCTCACTGAAGTATCATGTCCCATACACATTACATGATAACACACCGAGTCACATTATCCTGACACTGGGTTGACCAGTCCTAGCTCTACCCCGTAAATCTGAGTGCCAAGCGAGGAGCAGCTGGTACCATTTTTAAGGACTTTGGTATGCTGGGCCCAGGATCGAACCCGTGACCTCCCGTTCCCCGGAGCAGACAGCCTACCAACTGAGCTATCGGGGCCGGTCTATATTTATGATGGAAAATTATGCTAGCAAATAGTGAAGGTCCTGATCAGATGCCGCGTTCTTCGACTTTGGTATGTCGCGGCCTGGGATCGTACCCGTGACCTCCCGTTCCCCGGAGCGGACCTACTACCAACTGAGCTATCGCGGCCGGCTCTATTTTTGATGGAAAATTCTGTTAGCAAATAGTGCAGGCCCTGATCAGACGCCGCATTCTGTGCCACTGTTTGCCAAGGTACCCCTAGAAGGGGTTCCCACATACAATGGGTTAAACTACAAAACTAAAGAGTGGCCTCCGTTTGAGAAGACTATATTCACCTTGATGGCTGCCACATCTTCTTTAGTGGGTCCTTCTGGTCTCTTTTCAGGTAGTTTCTCGCCAGGTACGAACGTTTTACTTCTCTTTCCGATATCTGCAGCCAGTGCCTGACCTTTCTTGCCCTTAAACATCTTGGCTGCAGCTTCTCTGTCCTGGAAGGTAAGAATACTTATCAGTCACCCCCTATATTAATTGCATTGTAGCACATTGACCTGATAAACATATGCTATCTCAGGACAAGTGAGCTTTATCAGGTCAATGTGACATTGCACTTCTTAGAACTGGACTGCTGGAAAAGAAAAGGCGAAAATGTAAGTGAATAATGGGATAAAATGATAAATTGAATACCAGATTCGTGTCATTTGATATCAAGTTTATCAGGCTCGGCTTCGAGAACGCATGTAGAATCGCTCGGCAAGCCTCGCGATTCTACAAGCGTTCTCGAAGCCTTGCCTGATAAACTTGATAGCAAAAGACACTGACCTGGTATTCTCTATATAACCAGCCGGCCTCAGTAGCTCAGTCGGATGTGCATCTGACTGGTGATCAGGAGGACGTGGATTCGATACCTGCCGGAGTGGGCAACATTCTTTCGTGGAGATTGATCAGAAAATCTTTTCTACAGTCATTCTCTCCCTTCCGTTGTTTCAAGCACGGCAGTTGAGAGTTTCTGGCAAAAGAATGTGCACTGTACTGGATAACCGCTTATGTATAAGCCTGCCCAGGAAAAGTGTGGATAGATAAACTGACTGGCTAAAAAATGGCCTAAAATAGTGTTGACTGGGCCGTTAAACTCCAATACAAATAAACAAAGAAAACATAACCAACTAGAGAAAGCGACCAGTGGGTCACGTATACCCCCGGCCAGGGCCATACTCTGGTATAGCTTTCAAGCTTGTATGTAATATGAATGAAGATGTCAAGAAGCTATAAGAATCTATAAATGTGCTTTTAAAAGCTTAACTAAACATAAAATTTCTAAATGGACCAAGGGAGTGAGGGCATCAAAGTTACTGAAGGAGTTGGGGTATCAATGTTACCGAAGCAGCAGGGTGGGTTATGCATTAATGAAATCTATGGACTGGTATGCAACATTGATGCAAATATCAATTGAATTTGTCTTAGAGTTTAGAACATACCAGCATCTATAAACTTTGTCATAAAACTTTAACCAAATGTAAAATTTCTCAGTCTGTGACCTTAAGGTCAAGGTCATCCTGGGCGGGGGAAGGGACATACATCACGAAATGTTGGAACTGGTACATTGATGCAAGTATCAACTGAATTTGTCTTAGAGTTTAGAACAAACGGGCATCTATAAACTTTGCCATAAAACTTTAACCAAATGTAAAATCTCTGTCTGTGACCATGACCTCAAGGTCACTGCGGGGCTGGGACATGCATCAATGAAATCTTTAGACCAGTATGTAACTTCAGTGTAAATATCAACTAAATCTATCAAAGGGTTCAGAAGATACAATCTCTCAGAAACTTTGACGCAAAACTTTAACCAAATGTAAAATTTCTAAGTCTGTGATCTTGACATCAAGGTCACTGTGGCGGGTGGGACATGCATCAATGAAGTCTTTATACCAGTATGTAACTTCAGTGTAAGTATCAACTAAATCTATCAAAGGGTTCAGAAGATACAATCTCCTAGAAACTTAGACGCAAAACATTAACCAAAATGTTAACGGACGGACGGAAAGAGTTAGACGGACACACGGAAGGACAGACTAACGGCAGGACGAAAACTATATACCCCCATAGCATACTTCGTTTGCCGGGGGTATAACAAAATGAGATAAGGGGAAGTTACTGTGACATAGCTCCAGTAAGGTGCTTTTTTTCATCTGAAAGGTAGTGATAATTTTTTCTTATTTCTGCAGGAAAAAATATGTTGTGAATATTCATTAGAACTGCCTCTGCACGGGATTTCTAATGAGTACCCACATATGTTTTGTGCAGAAATAAGATTGCACGCCTGGTGTGTTAGGGTTCAGACTCAATGACAGCCCCAACATAACACTTGATTGACTGGACCTGGACACTTTCCTGTTTCTTGACCGATTGGGGTTCAACTGGGTGTTTGTTATCATTTGCTCTGGTTCGCTGACACCCCCGGATCTCAAGGTGTATCAACACGCTGTAATTGCCAAGTCCTTATCTTTGCTTCATCACAGACTTTTCATTAATTTTAACCCTTTTTGTACCAAATGGAATCTTCCTCCTTATTTATAGCAGAAGTCCATTTCAGAATTTAGGGGTGTCAGGTTGTGTGTGTGTGTGTGAATTCAGGTTTAACGTCATTTTCAACAATTTTTCAGTCATATCACGACAGTGTCTGGTTGCGACAGGGAGCTCAATGCTCACTTTTATAGTGTTGCCTCACTGAAGTATCATGTCCAAGACACATTACATGATACCACACCCAGTCACATTACCCTGACACTGGGTCAACCAGTCCTAGCTCTACCCCGTAAATCTGAGTGCCAAGCGAGGAGCAGCTAGTACCATTTTTAACGACTTTGGTATGTCCCGGCCCGGGATAGAACCTGTGACCTCCCGTTCCACAGAGCGGACACTCTACCAACTGAGCTATCGGGGCTGGTGGGTGTCAGGTTGTGTTTTCATCAAAACTTATCTGGAAAAGCAAACAGTGGAGGCCCTGATCAGGGCTGTACTGTTTGCCAAGGGGATCAGACAACAGGATTTTAACCCTTTTTGAACCAAATGGAATCTTCCTCCTTATATATAGCAGGAGTCAATTTCCAAATTTGGGAGTGTCAGGTTGTGTTTTCCAGGGGAGACAACCTACGTCATAGCAGAGATGTCGTACCCATTTCAGAAGCGGTCATATTGGTGTAAATAGGGTAAATAAAATTCTTCAAACGAGATATGTACATTACAAGTCTTCAGAAAGCATACTTCAGCTAGTAACGAACAATATTTGCATCCCACCAGTAAGCTAATTCCACCTAGAAACATTGAAAAGGCTTTGAGCGCTTTGCCACAAGATTTGATTCGGCGCTGTTAACAATGATTGTTCCGACATCATTGCCAAATCAGCTTGTGTCGAATTATTTAAAGAAAAGGCCACATTTCTGAGACAGATTTCAGTATAGTTTGATTCTTTTATGTCCCAATGAACCGACTGCGCCTACTTGTTGTGACAAGTGCCTTTTGTGTAGTAAACGCCGGCAAACCTACGAATGGTTATGACGTCACTGCTCTGACATGGGTTGTTCCCCGTTTTCATAAAAACTTATCTGGAAAATGAATGAACTTTTGGCAAACATTTGAGGCCCTGATCAGGCGCCGCATTCTGCGGCGTCTGATCTGGGCCTGCACTGTTTGCCAAGGTACCCGTTGAAGGGTTTCTGGTACCAAATGGGTTAATTGTTGTCCTTGATGACACATTGAGGAGTTAGGATACCTCTATGTGAATCGTACATCCAACTAAGTGTATACCGCAGCCAAAGATGAGATTGATCTTTTAACAAACAGTGGAGGCCCAGATCAGACGACGCATTCTGTGGCGTCTGATCTGGGCCTGCACTGTTTGCCAAGGTACCCGTTGAAGGGTTTCTGGTACCAAATGGGTTAATTGTTGTCCTTGATGACACACTGAGGAGTTAGGAGACTTCTATGTGAACCGTACATCCAACTACGTGTTTACCTCGGCGGAAGTTGAGAGAGAATGTTGGTACCCCGTAAACCCGGTTTAAACCCCCCACGTAATTGTTAATGACCATCACAAGGCGGTAGTTTTGTTGCAGTTTCATTTATTTTATGTTCAGTTCTGTTCTATCTTCATATGTTTTCATTTTAACCCTTTTTGGACCAAATGGAATCTTCCACCTTATATATAGCACAAGTCCATATCAAATTTAGGGGTGTCAGGTTGTGTTTTCTTCAAAATTTATTTGGAAAATGGCGGAACTTTTTGCAAACAGTGGCGGCCCTGATCAGATGCCGCGTTCTGCGGCGTCTGATCTGGGCCTGCACTGTTTGCCAAGGTACCCATTTTGGGGTTTCTGGTACAAAATGGGTTAACACTTTCATGTATGTGTATCCAAATTATTTAGTTTAGTAAACGTAACTGAGTTACCACCTATTTTGGAATGAGCCGCTAAATTGGCTTGTTGCCAGTGATTATATTGTTGTTAAGATGTGTTTGCCCATTTTTCCCTTTGCTGTTTGGGATAGGCTTTTGTTCTGATTCGAGAAGACTCCGTGGTGTAGTGGTTACGCTACTCGCCTTGTAAAGCAAGGATCGCAGGATCGATCCCGGGCTTTTCCAGACTTTCAGATGAGTCTCCATATGACCTTAACTGTTGGTGGGATGTAAAACTCAAACACTGTACTGAACTGTATTCTGATTCAATCAGTTCCGGAGTATTTTTACACATTAATTTGCAGAAAATATTTGCCGTGAAGATCGGGTAGGTACATATCATCAACAGTCCATATTACTCTTAATTGCCCTTTATGGAGGCAAGCTTGCAAGATTATTAAGCTCTTCCCATTTTTCCTGTTCTACAGTTACAAACAGAATCCGCTGCCTCATTGTAACATGACTACAACCATAATAAGGTGCCGCTTTTTGTATGGGGACAGCCAATATCTTGTGCCAATAGTTTTACAATTTTCCTTATTTAGCTCACCTTAATCCTTGTTCTGCTGAGCCTGGATATGCCTTATCTTTCAAACAATGAAGAACCAGATCAGATGGCTTCTGAAGAAGCCATCTGATTAGGATCTTCGTTGTTTGTCATTCAGCTCATGATTTTGTTGCCATGATTTGCATCAAGTAATCTGATTGGTTGATAATCAGTAGTGGGTGTGACATATATAAATATTCAGCAGGTCAAGGGTTAAGTGCTCTCTATACAACTAAGCTGAAAGTAAATGATTATGTGATGGAAGCTTTGAAAGGATAAACAAGGAAAGGTACCGAGTTTGGCAATCGTTCAATGAGTAATCAGCAGCAGATCTCTTGGAACAAACTGCAGAGTTCAAGCACTGTTACGATTTCAACTTATTTTGAATCAATGATTATAAGGCAGTTCCAAGAAACAAAGTCATATATAAGACCCATGGCTTTAGATAAGGCTGCGTACCGTGTAAATTATGAAAATGTGTGGCAGGATATGCCATTTTTTTCATATCTGGCACAAATTAGGTACGAAAAACAAAATCAGCATTATGCATTTAATATTTTTCGGGAGCCTAATGCTTTTATTCTGCCCTTTGTTTATGGTAATATCGGGATAACTGTAGAGGATAGCAGAATGAAATCCCTTTGTTTCGGTCAATGAGTGAACAGTACTGAAAATATATTCATTGCAGCATGAGCCAACTGGTTTAAATGTCAAAAAACAGCATAATCCTTGTCTTGTCCTTAGTGGGACTATCGAAAACAGCGTAAACCACCTCAATTAGAATCGTTAGGACTAATTTTTAACCGAAAGTACCTAGAGAAAGCATGATGTGATGAGGACGATCTCCGAAACAGCCTGCGACAGGTAGGGCTGGAAACACCTGATGTTCATTAATAGAGTTTACTACCTAAGTCGGCAGAAGTTTCCATCTTTCAGGTTCATATGATTGTTTACCAGCTAGATGCTAGGTAAGTTAGGTATATGAGTGTTGACATTGGCAGACAAAGTGGTCTGTGTCACAGTGAGAAATCACAATAGGATTAAATATAGTTAACCCTTTTTGTACCAAATTGAATCTTTCTCCTTATATATAGGAGTTCATTTCAAAATATATGGGTGTCACATTGTGTTTTCATGAAAACCAGTGCTTCAGCTGAAGTGCACGACCCGCCGGATGCTTTTAGCTTTATGAGTGTTACCATATATGGGTATGGCGGCCATTTTGGTCATGTGATCTGGACCTAGAACGGTTCCCCCAATAAATGGGCCTTATCGTAAGGAGCAAAAATATATCTTATACTTTAGTACTGTATTCTGAATCGTTTGCAGGATAAAATGCATTCTCACTTTTCCAATACAAAAGCATATGTGTCAAAGTTTGACCTAAGCAGAAAGAAGGTCAATGTCAACCCAGGGTCACCATTTTAGCAATTTATGATGGGCCTACGTCCCAGATGCTATTTATCAAGTTTCGTGGAAATCTGCCCAGTGGTTCTGGAGAAGACTGTTTTTGAAGGGTTTTTACCATATATGGATTGGTGGCCATTTTGGTCATGTGACCTGGACCCCATGAGCAAATTTTGGTTTCCCCAATCCCATAGAGGCTCCATATAAAATTTGACTTCAATCGGCCCATCGGTTTCTGAGGAGAAGCAGTTCGAAAATTTTCACATTTTTCGCCTCGGCGAGGCTATACTAAATGGAATGTAATATTTCGCAAGTTCATTGGTTAGATCTCATTGATATCTATCAGTATGCCAAAAATTGTTTAAAATTAATATTCCAAGCGGTTAAGTCACTATCACCAATTTTCACAAACGGGTTACGGACGGACAGACAGACAGACCATATATGGCTTGGCGGCCATTTTGGTCATGTGACCTGGACACCATGAGCAAATTTTGGTTTCCCCCATCCCATAGAGGCTCCATATGAAATTTGACTTCAATCGGCCCAACGGTTTCCGAGGAGAAGCATTTCGAAAATTTTCACATTTTTCGCCTCGGCGAGGCTATACTAAATGGAATGTAATATTTCGCAAGTTCATTGGTTAGATCTCATTGATATCTATCAGTATGCCAAAAATTCTTTAAATATTCCAAGCGGTTAAGTCACTATCACCAATTTTCACAAACGGGTTATGGACGGACAGACAGACTGACAGAATGACAGAATGACACGGTGATTTTAGGGCACTCTTAGAAAATCAACCGACTTCAGTCGGTCGCTTTTTCTGCGGGTCGTGCAATTTATTTGGAAAATGTCTGAAATTTTAGCAAACAGTGGAAGCCCTGATCAGACGCCGTATTCTGGGACGTCTGATCTGGGCCTGCACTGTTTGCAAAGGTACCCCTTTAGGGGTTTCCCACATGCAATGGGTTAATTGTCATCAAATAACCTGCTTATGTTCTCATAATAACCATACAGTATCTTGGGCAATAAACAATAAAGTTAAACTATATTATCTTATTTTTCACTTCCAAACCTCTTTGACCACAAAAATCAGACTAAAGCCATGCTATCCTCCAAGAGAACAACTAAACAAAATGCTTAGAAGAGTGTTTATTTGAAATTGGCTTTCTTATATAAATGACTTAGTCAATTAGAAAACAAGCAGTAAGCCTGGCCACAAATTAGCCCAATAAAACTATGTTTTGATACTGCAAAATAAAGCTTTTTGTTTTCTGTAGCAGTACAACTTAACCCTTATCTTGCTGTTCACGACAACCCCTATCTTTGCAAGCAGTGTAGATCCAGATCGAGGGCTTCTGAAGAAGCCATCTGATCAGGATCTACACTGTTTGGCATTCAATTTATGAATTTGTAGCAATAAATTACAACAAGTAATTTGATTGTTTGATAGACAGAAATGGGTGTGGCTTAAATGAATATTCAGCAATCAGCAAGATAAGGGTTAAATTTCTCATTTCTCATCTTTTTCCAAATGAGCGATTACTGTACTTTTGGAGAAAAAAATATTATCTAAAGCCCTGAGACCATTCGGTAAGCAAACAAAAAATAAACCTAAAGAAGAGCACCTTACCATTTTTTTCCCCCAAAAGGATGACTAGAAGCTTTTTACTCGGCCGACCAGTATCAAGAAACATCGTTTCTGGACAACCAGATACCATTATGCCTATCCACCGTGATGAGGGTAAATGCTAGGGTTGAAGCAATAGTTCATGGAGTCAGTGAATCACAAAATGCAGGTAAAATTCAAATATGGATGCTTGTATAAAAGTTGCCATCAGTAGGTGGAAGCTTATACCAAGTATTATTTAGGAAGCTCTTACAGTTCTTTACAAATGGACTATTTCATTAGGGTGAACGCTAGGATTAACACATTAGTGTACAAATTTAGTGAACCATAAAATGTAGATCAAGGTCAAATATGGATGCCTGCATAAAAGTTGTCATCCCTTGATGTGAGATTGCACCAAATATCGTGAATGAGGCTCTGGTAGCTCTTGAGAAATGAACTCTTACAATGGGGTGAACGCTAGGGTTGACCCCTATGGACATGAGAGACAAAAATACTTTTGTAGGAGTTGCAACGTCTGAAGGTGTATTCAAGTCAGTGAACCATGAAATTTAGGTCAACGTTCAATAGGGATGCTTCCACTACAGTTGTCATCCCAAGAAGCAAAATTGTACCTCTTGAGCAATGGACTCTTACATTAGGATGCATGCTAGGGTGAATGCAATTGGCGATGACTTGACGAACGGACAAACAGACATCTAGACTCCTATGTCACGCCATACTTATAGCAGGCAAGACAAAAATTAGACGGTCTAGAATATTCGTTGGGGCTTTTACAGTTGATTAAGGGGAATGTGTACAACTGGCAGATTTTTTAGCCTTTGTTAAAGGGAGACAACTTTCAGGACTGCCTAATCGCTTTTCTATAAACTCCGTCCCACTGAAAAAAAGGGTCTACTCTTAAAGGGAAGAATTTGCTCCTTAGGAGTAAATTCTTTCCTTTAAAGGTGCATTATTGAGCTACCGGGTCTCAAATTTTTTTTTCTGGTTTTTATCTTCAATGCATACTCCTTTGTCATGTGTACACTTTTGGAGCCAAATACAGCTTCAGAACTTTGTGAAAATGGTCGTTTTCATTCGTGTTTACCTTTCGCTCTGAACATGTGTTCGGAATTTCTGTTCTAAAAATAAATCTGTCACTTTATACATACATGGCGACAGTATCGTCTCTGAGTGTCGTTACTTATGGCATGATATTCAGCATCATATTTGTTTCTGATTCAGGCATTGTTTGTTTGTTTGATTTGAGGTTTAAAGTCCCCCTCAACACTGTAAAGGTCATTTTGGAGACGTTGCTTCCAATTTTGTGGGACTTTTACCCGACATTGAGAAGAAATGACATCTCAAGCCCTGTCGCCCATGAAACCAATAGGGTTTATTAGCATGGACGGTCCGCCTCGCACCGCGGTTCCTGGACAGGCTTAGATCCTCTAAGCGGTTTACCAGTACTAGTGTGCGGGCTGGATTCAGCTCTGCGTGGAAGCATCATGCAGCTTATATATTTCTTCAAGCCCCTATGGGCGGGGGCCATGATTCAGGCATGGCCTAAGCAAACAAGGTCAAAATGAACGTCGCATAAAGTCATATATGGGGATTCTATTTTTGTCACGAACTAAAAATAGATATAACTAGTGTTCGAAACCTAGTTAGGGAGTCCCTCTCAAACTTGTTTACCTGTCATCATAATTGTTCGCATTTTTGCATAAAATGCATTCATTTGTATTGTTTTAAAGAAAAATACCGGCTATATGTATTTTATTTTTGGAAGCATTTTTTCCAGGTAGCTCAATAATGCACCTTTAAGAGTTGACCCCTATGGACATGTGAGACAAAAATACTTTTGCAGAAGTTGAATCCCCTGAAGGTTTATTGAAGGAGTTGCATCCCCTGAAGGTATATCCATTCCTTTTAACCCATTTTGTACCGGAAACCCCAAAACGGGTAATTGGCAAACAGTGCAGGCTCAGATCAGACGCTGCAAAACGTGGCATCTGATCAGGGCCTACACTGTTTGCAAAAAGTTAAGCCATGTTCCAAATAAATTTTGAAGAAAACACAACCTGACACCCCTAAATTTTTAAATGGACTCCTGCTATATAAAAGGAGGAAGATTCCATTTGGTACAAAAAGGGCTAAGTAGCCCAGCTTACCTTTTGTTTTATTCTCTGGAAATCTAGCACACGCAACTGTGGCATTTTGTGTATACAATATAGTCTGTAGTGTTTCTTTGTGTTGACTGGATTTTTCATTAAGCTGAAAGCAGAGTTGTATGAAGAAAATGGACACTTCATTCTAGCCTCCACCTATTTCTGTATCTAACTAAAATTCCAAAAAATCTGGGGCCAGTTGTTCAAAGCATCGTTAGCTTAACGAGCTCGTTAGTGGTCATATTGTTAAGTGTTCTGGCAAATACAATATTGTAAATTTTGGTATTTTTGCTGAAAAAATGTGAGCAGCTTTTGCGTCCGCAAAAGCTGCTCACATTTTTTCAGCAAAAATTTCAGCACATTTGCCATATTTAATGATCCAAGTTTTAACGATACGTTAACTAACGACGTCGTTAGTTTTGAACAAATGGCCCCTGGACACATTGAGGACTTGTTGTAACTCACCTAAAATTTCAATAAATTTGTTTCATGATCCAGCAAGGAGTCCAAAACATGCAGATGGCATGACATACAATGTAGTAGATCCTGATCAGACTGCTCCTTCTGGGTCTGCCGTTTGCATTGGCCTTTCTATCTTAATACTTAGGATCATTATGGTATTTCAGTAATTATCCTACATATGAAACCTCAAAGTTTGTGACGTTGTATTACAGGAATGAATTTCATATTTGTGGATTTTATCGATGTGTAAACGCTGGCAAATCACTCACAAACTGCATGAAACTTCATTTGTGTGGATTTTATCGATGTGTAAACTCTGGAAAATCACTCACAAACTACATGAAGCTTCATTTGTGTGGATTTTATCGATGTGTAAACTCTGGCAAATCACTAACAAACTGCATGAAACTTCATTTGTGTGGATTTTATCCATGTGTAAACTCTGGCGAATCATTCGCAAACTGCATGAACCTTCATTTGTGTGGATTTTATCGATGTGTAAACCCTGGCAAATCACTAACAAACTACATGAAGCTTTGGGCTTCATGCAGTTTGTGAGTGATTCGGGGGAGTTAACACATTGATAAAATCCACACAAATGATAATTCACCCTTTATAATTCCAAATAGTTCCAACTATGTCATTGAAATATTAAAAATGCCACCAAAATGGTAATTTTTTAGGAATTATTTCGAAGTGTAACAATGAACTTACCAACGGCCACGGCGGAATGATTATTCAGTTAGTACCTGCCATCTTTGAAACAAACCCAAGCGAACAAAACCCCAAGCGAACAAAACATCATGTCTAAAACTCAGTTTAATTGTCTTCTGACATTTACGTTTTCTAAAGTTTCCTATCTTTTAATCACTGTTGACGTCGTTTATATACAAAGACGTAAAGCGCGGGTTCTAAATGTGCTCTATGACGTCACGTTATATTACTACCTGTCGCTGTGTGAAATAGCTCTGAGTCTTGCTCATGGAATTTATCAAAGTATAAAACTTTTATTTCAACCAATCAAACAGCTTGAAATGCACATAGTGATGCAGAATTGGAATAATTCTGCGATATACAGTAGAACTTCGATGGCTCGAACACCGATGGCTCGTTGACCATGGATGAGTCGAACCCATTCTTGAGTCCCTAGTGAAAACCTCTACATAAGAACTAGTGGGGGATAATTAAGGAGATTTTAGTCTTTTATCTTACAAATGTATGCTGTGTGTACTCATTAGAATCGCCTCGATGAGGCGATTCTAATGAGTACACACAGCATACATATTCATTATGGAACACCTAAAAGATGTCTAAAAGTATCTCGTTATGCCTCCTGGCAGTAACCCTCAGTGGCTCGAACTCCCTCTGTCTCGAACAGATTTTCGAGGTTCCAAAGGTGTTCGAGCCATTGAAGTTCCACTGTACTGTTGGAAACCCCTCAACAACATTGCTTTTCACTAGTACTGGGGAGCATCTGGCTTTACGCAGCTCACAATGCTTGTGGCTTTGAGCAAATTAGTACAATTTTCACCAAAAGAACTGAATAAGTGTATAAGAATGGGGATAACTGTTTTGAAAATTGTGATTTGGGGATGTAAACTGTCGGTTTTACAGCACATTTTGCTGTGACACACCAGTGTGTCACCATTTAACTAAAATACATGAAATACAATCTGCATAAGTGAAAAATTAATTAAATCTATAAATACAATATTACACTATGGGATTCAGTACAAAAGTGATTGGCTTATGAAAGTTTGTCTCCCAGACAAAATTAAATTTCCCACTGTAAAACTTCCAATTTACCTCCACAATTGACAACTTTTAATACAGTTATCCCCTAAATCAATCAGATAAATCATATCAATTAAAAATTCATTTGCCATAATACAAGTAATCACCAAGTGAATCAATTAATTGGCAATCATTAGCAAATAGGCTAATATTTTTGCTAAAAAAATGATAGCTGTGGAAAAGTTAACCTCTTGTTTATAGAATAAATGTCAATGCCATCAAGTGAACAAGTCTATGAAATGAACATCCCCTTATTCCCACTTTATATAGAGAAAACAGGAGTTTATGGGGTATACATTTTCTTATTTCTGCTCCAAGACATAGGTTGTGGGTACTCGTTAGAACTGCCTCAGTACGGTGGTTCTAACGAACATCCACAACCTATATTTGGGTTATAAATCAGACAAATAACGCAATTTTTCATGAAAAAAAAATAACCATTTTGGAACCAGCAATGTGTCAATATGACAAAGATGCCCCCGCCCAGGGACCACCTCACCCCAAAAAGACTTATTACAATAACACCTGCATTGGATAGCATAACTCTCCTGAAAAAGTTTCCTTGAGGTCATTGGCATAGGTTGGGGTATTGCTAATCAAATCTTTGAAAAACAACTATCATCATACCAAATATGAACTCAATCTATCAAATGGTTTGGAAAATATGAGCTCTTAAAAATGTTAAAATTAAAAACTTCTAAGTCTGAAAACTTAACCTTGAGGTCATGGGACAGAGGCGGGGTTATGGCTGAATGAAACTTTTGATCTGTATGTATCATCATTCCAAATATGAAGAAAATCCATCAAATGGTTTAGGAAATATGATCTCTAAAAAGACATAACATAAAAATTTCTAAGCCTGTGACCTTGACCTTTGGACCTGTAACTATCGTCATACCAAATATGAAGCAAATCCATTATATAGTTTGGAAAATATGAGCTATTAACATACTTAAATTTGAAAATGTCTGTGTCTGTGACCTTGACCTTGAGGTCTTGTTCATGGGTGGGGGTACTGCTGAATATCACTTTGGACCTTTATCTATGACAGCACCAAATATAAACACAATCCATCAAACGGTTTGGAAAATATGAACTCTAAAAAAATCAAAATTCAAAATTTCTAAGTGTGTGACCTTGACCTTGAAGTTTTAGGCATGAGTGGGGGTATTGCCAAATAAACATTTGGACCTGCATCTATCATCATAACAAATATATATAAGCTAAATCTATCATGTGGTTTGGAAAATACTAGCTCTTTGAAAACTTTAACATTAAAAATTCTAAGTCTGTGACCTTTACCTTGAGGTCATGGGCATGAGCGGGGATATTGCAGAATGAATCTTTGGACGTACATCTATCATCGTAACAAATAAGAACCAAATCAATCATAAAAGTTCAGGTTTTAACTGGTACAAATATCTGGAAAAATTAAAATTTCTAAGTTGGTGACCTTGACCTTGAGGTCATAGGCATGAGCTGGGGTATTGCTGAATAAAACTTTGCACCTATATCTATCATCATACCAAATATGACAAAAATCCATCATATGCTTTGGAAGATATAAGCTCTTAAATAATAAGGTTTACCTGGTACAAATAGCATAACCCAAGTCTAAGTCTATGACCTTGACCTTTAGGACATAGGCATGAGTGGGGGTATTGCTGAATAAAACTTTGCACCTATATATATCAACATACCAAATATGAACCAAACCCATCTTATACTTTGGAAGATATGAGCTCTTAAATAATAAGGCTCTAAGGCTCTACCTGGTACAAATACTTTAACCCGAGTCTTCAACATTATAAATTTCTAAGTTCATAACCTTGACCTTGAGGTCATAGGCATGGGTGGGGGTAGTGCTGAATAAAACTTTGGACCTATATCTATCATCATCCAAAATATGAACCAAATCCATCGCATGGTTTGGAAACAAGAATTCCGCCGAAGGAAATGTCCACCTGTGGGGTGAACGCTAGGGTGGTCGCAATATTTTACAAAGTCAGTGACCATGAAATGTAGGTCAAGGTCAAATATGGTTGCTTGCATGTAAGTTGTCATTCAGTGATACAAGTTTGTACCAAGTATCATAAATGAAGCTCTTATGGTTCTTGAGAAATAAACTTGAACCTTAGGGTGAACGCTAGGGTGGTCGCAAATGTTGACGCCTTGACAAACGGACGGACGAACTGACGGAAAACCGGGCGCCTATATCGCGCCATGCTAATAGCAGGCGCAACAAAAATGATCTCTTAAATGTTCATGCTCTACCTGGTACAAAAACTTTAACCGGAGTCTAAAAGGATTACGTATGTACGCACTTTCATACAGAAGGACTTACATTCGGACGCAAGTACGCACATACCCACGGACACACGTATGGAAAACCGAAAAACTATATGCCCCCGCCATCATCCGATGTGGGGGCATAAAAAACTGCCCTATGTCACATGGATGTCTCATGATAATGTGAGATTTTGTACTTGCCAGAACATAAGATATCTATCACTAAAGAGATTGATCAGCTAGCATGCTTGGAACAAAAAGGTCATGAAATAGATCCCAACAGTGCATGCTTAATGGCTAGCTGCAGAACCTGATCAGACTGTTCAGAAAACTATGCATGCTTAACCCATTTAGTACCAGAAACCCCAAAAAAGGGTACCTTGGCAAACAGTGCAGGCCAAGATCAGACGCCGCAGAATGCGGCGTCTCAGTTCTGCGGCGTCTGATCAGGGCCTTCACTGTTTGCAAAAAGTTCAGCCATTTTCCAAATAAATTTTGATGAAAACACAACCTGACACCCCTAAATTTTGAAATGGACATGTTCTATAAATAAGGAGGAAGATTCCATTTGGTACAAAAAGTGTTAATGGCAAGTAGCTGAAGCTGCAGTAACTGATCAGACTGTTCAGGCATTACTGCGCCAATACTTATGATGACTTTACAGTAAACGTTTAATCTGATGGAATTAATTTTGAAAGTCAGTACTGGCCTTAAAACTGGTCTGAATTTTTGTATTTTAAAGTCAGTATAGACTTGACCCTTATCATGCTGTTCACGACAACCCCTATCTTTGCAAACAGTGTAGATCCAGATCAGATGGCTTCTGAAGAAGCCATCTGATCAGGATCTGAACTGTTTGACATTCAATTTATGAATTTGTAGGAATAAATTACATCAAGTAATCTGATTAGTTCAATGTCAGAAATGGGTGTGGCTTAACTGAATATTCAGCAAGAGAAGGGTTAAAACTTAACCCTTATCCTGCTAAATAAATTCTTTTTTGCCACACCCATTTCAGACTATGAACCAATCAGATTACTAAATACAATGTATTTGTTCATTGGGTGGAGCGCAGTGGTGCAGTGGTAAAGCATCGGATTTGTAATCGAGAGGTAGCCGGTTCAATCTCCGCAAGTGCCAAGTGTTGTTTCCTTGAGCAATAGACTTTATCCGTATTGCTTAGTACTGGGTCTAACCCAGGAAAAGAGGGCCACATGGAAGATTAGTACTAGTACTAAATGTGTTACCCTCTATGAATAAGGTCGATTATTATTATTATTATTCAATTCACAAACTGTCTTATAGTGTAGATCCTGATCAGACAGCTTATGAAGATCTACTACATACATCATTGTTTCCAAAGATTCAGCAGGATTTTTTTGGTTTTGGTTTTTCAACCCTTTCAAACAATTTTCACTTATATCTAGCCGATCAGGTGGGTGAAAACCGGAGTACCCTGATAGAAAAACCACCTGACCTTCCATCACAGAACTTGGCGTCTCACATGTGACCCGAGCAAGGCTCAAACCACAGCGGTGGGACACATAATGATTAGCTCTTATAATGCTGGTCAGGACAACCCATATCTTTGGAAACAGTGACAATCCAGATCAGATGGCTTCTGAAGAAGCCATCTGATCAGGATCTACACTGTTTGACATTAAGTTAATGGCTTTGTAAGAATAAATTACATCAAGTAATCTGATTGGTTCAAAGTCAGAAATGAGTGTGACTAAACTGAATATTCAGCAAGATAAGGTTAACCCTTATCTTGCTGTTCACGACAACCCCTATCTTTGCAAACAGTGTATATCCAGATCAGATGGTTGGCATTCAGTTTACGAATTTGTAGCAATAAATTACATCAAGTAATTTGATTGGTTGATATTACGAAATGAGTGTGGCTAAACTGAATATTCAGCAAGAGAAGGGTTAAGTCAGTGCTCTTATCCACTAGGCCACAGAGGCCCAAACAGGATAAGGGTAAAGTCAGTATGTGTGAAATAGAGGATCTTACATGAGTGCTCATGTATTATTGAATTTATTAAACGAGTTGAGGAAAAGGGATAAAATGCGAGGCTTTGCCGAGCATTTTATCCCTTTTCTTCAACGAGTTTAATAAATTCAATAATGCATGAGCATGAATGCAAGATTCTATTTATCATATGACACTTAAGACGTATTTCATTAACGATTGTTCAACAAAATTGTCAATATTCCGCCATTAGTAAACGCGACGTTGTTAAGGACGTCATACATGTACCGTTACGGGGCGTATCTAGCTAATTTGCATATTTAATCCACTAGTGGATTATCGAAAATAATGCATGGCGTTATTACACTCTCAGATGCGACGTCATATGATAAATGTTATTTTTACATCAACTACATCACATTTTATTTTAAATCCAACTCACTAATGGGGACACTTCTTGCAAGTTCCACAAACAGCCCCAACAGCCATCATGTTACAAAGTCTGAGAAATCAACATCCTTGTACATGCTTTGTTTGATTTGAAGTTTAACGTCCCCTTCAACACTGTAAAGGTCACTTTGGAGACGTTGCTTCCAATTGTGTGGGACTTTTACCCGACATTGAGATGAAATGACATCTCAAGCCCTGCCGCCCAATGAAACCAATAGGATTTATAAGCATGGACGGGCAGACCCGCACTGCATTGCCTGGGCAGGCTTAGATCCTCTAAGCGGTTTACCAGTACTCGTGTGCGGGTCGGTTTCAGCTCTGGGTGGAAGCATCATGCTGCCCATCTATTTCTTCAAGCCCCAATCCTTATACATGTACATGCCACATTATATCCCATAAAATGCCAATCACGACAATTGTTTTGCTGTCTGCTGAATACCTTAAAAAAAAATTTTGTCATTTTTTTTGTCATTTTTTTTTTTTGCAAACAATGTGGCCCCAGATCAGACTGCTTCTGAAAGAGCAGTCTGATCTGGGCCCACACTGTTTGGCTGTATGCAAAAATATTTCTATAGCGTTTGCAAGAAGATTCAGCAGATGACATAAGCAGATGACATGTTCAGATGTTTTTCTTGGCAGCTTGAAGAATAAACGGAAGTGCCATTTATAAGGGTAAATAGTTTTCCTTATTTTGGGTTCAGAAACTCAGGTTGTAGAAACTCATAAGAACCGCCTCAATGAGGCGGTTCTTTTAAGTTCCTACAACCTATGTTCCCACAATCTATGTTCTAGCAAGCACCCACAATCTATATTTGGAGCAGAAAGAAAAGAGAAATGTCATAATTTTTCATCTGAAACATTCACCATATTTGCATTATTTGCTGGCTCCCAGCTTGCACACTGTCAATTTTGGAAAAACAGGTAACCAGACCCCCCTGACCTTGAAAGGTCAGGGGGGTCTGGTTACCTGTTTTTCCAGCACTTATATTCTTCAGACTAGGAACCAGCAGAAAATGCAAATAAGGTGAATGCTGATTCTAGAACCAATCAAAACAGCCTAGTGGGGAAGTTTTCTTACCTGAGATACTTGAGGTTTTTCAGTAATGATAATTGGTCAAGGTCACCCAGTTCTTGTATACTGTTGTTTGTGAGTACTAATGTTTCTAAATTTGGTAAACATTCTTCAAGTCCTTCACCAATGCGACTAGAATAGATATTATTATTATTAAAGTACACCTCAAGAGAATATAAGTTTACATTACATGAATACTATATGATTACAGTCGGCACCCCGCCCATTGGGGCTTGAAGAAAAGGATGGGCTGCATGATGCTCCCAAGCAGAGCTGAAACCGACTCACACACAACTACTGGTAAACCGCTTAGAAGATCCAAGCAATTGGTGCCAGTCAGACCGTCCATGCTTATAAACTATATTGGTTTCATTGGGGGACAGGGCATGAGATGTCATTTCATCGCAATGTCGGGTAAAAGTCCCAGAAAATTGGAAGCAATGTCTCCAAAATGACCTTTTCAGTGTTGATGGGGATGTTAAACCTCAAATCAAACAAACAAAATTATATGATTACAGTAAAATTCCTAAATTAAGACCACCTTTGGGACTGTTCAAAAGTGGTCTTAAAGACCACTTTTGAACAATCCCAAAGGTGGTCCCTGACCAGAGGACAATGTATGCAGACAACACACAGAACGAATAACTAAAACCTACTAAATAAGCTTTTACAAGCAGAAATAGTCTTAATTCAAGTGGGTCTTAAGGGGAATGGGAACACCTGGCTGATTTTTCCGCCATTTTTCAAAGGGAGACAACTTTCAAGACTTCCTGTTTGCTTTTCTAGAAATCCTGTCCCACTGAAAAAGGGGTCTACTCTTAAAGGAAAGAATTTGCTCCTCAGTAGCAAATTCTTTCCTTTAAGAGTTGACCCCTATTGACAAGGGAGACAAAAATACGTTTGGAGGAGTTGCCTCCCCTGAAAGTGTTCCCATTCCCCTTAATTAATAACAGAATTTCACTGTATATTCCACATACAGACCAGCTACCGGTAATAACCCTTATTTTATTTTTCTCCGCGGTAATAGGCCTTTTTTTCTCGGAGAACAAGTGAGAAATTTCTCCGAGAAGAAAAAAAAATTGCGTTTAAAGCGGTTAATTTCTCCGCGAACATCGCTTTTTCTCGGAAAAAACCAATTAGTACAGGTGAAGTCGTTCACGGTGTTTCTCCGCGAAATCTGCCTATACCTACATTTATATTTGTTCATGTGCATGTATTTTGTTTTCATGCATTAAAATTTGGTACATAAAGTTTGAAGCATATGACAAAATGCATGTTCTTTGTACAAAGATGGACAACTCTAGCGATCGTAAAGTATGATTTTGATCATAATGATTTGCATCTTATGCACTTTACAACGCAGTATGAACATGATGAATGTTTTCTGTGTTCCTTTTTTTACTGTGCTCCATAAATTGAAAACTGTTGATTTTCTATCGGTTCACCATATTGGGAGTACTTTATTTTTTTCTCAAGTAAATACTTTAGAAAAATCAAACTCGATGTATATAATAATGGGGATCCTGTTTGTACATGTATATGTGGGCGCTGATCTCACTCTACATTTTGGTTGATCTTTTTCTTACACTGCGAGTAATTAAACATCACTGATGCTTACACTTAAGCTCACATGGAGGCCCGCTTGTAATTCTTGCCTTTACAATTCAATTTTGCTCATACATGTACATTAACCCATTTCAGACTGGAAACCCCTAAACGGGTACCGTGGCATACCTGCGTCTGATCAGGGTCTACACTGTTTGCAAAATGTTCGGCCATTTTCCCAATAAATTTTGAAGATAACACAACCTGAAACCCCTAAATTTTGAAATGGACTCATGCTATATGTAAGGAGAAAGATTCCATTTGGCACAGAAAAGGGTTAAAATGGGGAAATTGCGCGGCAAGCATTCCAAGACTGCAGATAAGTCTGATCTCTAACTTGGAGCAGAACTACAAAATTCTACAAGATAATCAGCGAAGTTTGTACAGACATGCAACCTTGGTATCTTGTTAAGTCTACTGTACACCCCGAAGGTAACTGGCCCCTGTGTCCTAATGGGTAAGAGTGCTGACGCTTAACCCATTCAGTACCAGAAACCCATAAAGGGGCACCTTGGCAAACAGTGCAGGCCCAGATCAGACACCGCAGAACGCAGCGTCTGATCAGGGCCTACACTGTTTGCAAAATTTTAAGCCATTTCCCGAACTAAATTTTTAAGAAAAAACAACCTGACACCCCTTAGTTTCAAAATGGACTCCTGTATAAAAAGGAGGAAGATTCCATTTGGTACAAAAAGGGTTAATCATCGGGTCATTAGGTCTCTCCGCTGTGGTTTGCGCCTCGTTCGGGCACATATGAGATGCCAAGATCTGCAACAGAAGGTGGTCTTACTCCGGTTTTAGCTCAATTCTGATTAGCGGTCCGTTCGAAATAAGTGAAACTAGAGCTATCACTAAAGGTGATGAATACCCCCACAAAAACTGCCTTGATAGTACATCAGCGGCATTTTGCAATTTTTTCACTTGAAAGGGCCATAACTATGTCGAAAATTGACGAATTGTAGTGGAAATCGAACTTGACCTGTATTTTATGATGTTACATCAGTGTACCAAAAATTATAAAAATCGGTTAAGCGCTTTTTGAGTTAGCGTCTGGAAACCAAGTCAACAGACCGACAGACCGACCGACAAGCTCACTCCTATATACCCCCCCAAATTTCATTTGTGGGGGTATAATAATCTTGAAAGTGCCGTAAATACACTAAACACCCCGAGGATAACGGGCATCCTTAAAGCGCTGACACTCATTAGGACTCTCATTTAGTGTTGTTCCGATTGTCGCTGAACATCGAAAACTAATCGTTCTGAGCAACATCGGCGACAATCGATAGCACTTTTGTCACTATCGATTGTAAATGAAGCCTGCTGTGCGCACTCTTTTTATCGCAGAAAAAAAATTCATCATGCCATCTTGATTAGGTTTCTTTCCTTTGAAGTCTATTTATCGGCATTATTTTCATACTCTTTAAATTAACCCGGCACGTGTTTTAGCACCTGACACCTGTGACTCTCCACGCTTCAGCGACCATAATTAGTGCTTTTGGCACTGATTATAAATACCGTTATGTAAACACGTTTATAGCATGTGAAACCTGTTGACTGTCCAGACTTCAGCGACCATAATTAGTGCCTTTGGTGTTGATTATAAATACCGTTGTGTAAAAGTATGATCCTAAAAATAATGACTGTATATCAATTAATGATAATGCTCCCTGTGGGACTCTTCATAAGAATACCTCTGTGTCTGAACCTGATCATACTCCTAAATTATCTCAGTCTCCAGTTCCACAGCCCCCTCAATCGATTGTTCCAAATCAACCAGAAATTCAACTTCGGTGAAGTTGATGTCGCACCTGCTCCCCACCTGCCCCACACAAAAAAATAAAAGTTTATTTAAGGCAGAAGAAATGAATATAGGGCTTTGAGAAGAATCCATAGCCTATATATGTGAGGTAAAAAACTGACTAAGTTTACAATGTGGAAAAAGTGATAAAAATTGATCCCAAGATAAAGTCAAAACCACATGCACATCCTCATACCATAGGTAAAAACACACACAATGTTTTAAAATGATCAATATAAAACTGTAAGAGAAGTTGCGATGACAAGAGGTACCTATTGTATATCAACTAAAGCTTATAATTGGCTAAGTTCACAATGTGCAAAAGTGAAAAAAAAATATTCTGAGAATTATGTCGAAATCACATGCACAACCTCATACCATGGCGAAAGCACACGCAAAGTTTCAAAATGATCGGTATAAAACTGCAAGAGGAGTTGCGATGACAAGAGGTACCTATCATATATCAATTGAAGGTTAAAAATGACTAAGTTCACAATGTGGAAAAAGTGAAAAAAAATGATCCGACGATAAAGTCCAAACCACATGCGCATCCTCATACCATAGCGAAAGCACACGCAAAGTTTCAAAATGATCGGTATAAAACTGCAAGAGGAGTTGCGATGACAAGAGGTACCTATCATATATCAATCGAAGGTTAAAAATGACTAAGTTCACAATGTGGAAAAAGTGACAAAAATTTATCCGAAGATAAAGTCCAAACCACATGCGCATCCTCATAGCAAGGTAAAATCACACACAAAGTTTCAAAATAATCGGTATGAAACTGTAGGAGGAGTTGCGATGACAAGAGGTACCTATCGTATATCAAATGAAGCTTAAAAATGGCTAAGTTCATAATGTGCAAAAAGCGGAAAAAAATATTCTGAAAATTATGTCGAAACCACATGCACATCCTCATACCATGGTGAAAGCACATGCAAAGTTTCAAAATGATCGGTATAAAACTGCAAGAGGAGTTGCGATGACAAGAGGTACGTATCGCATACCTAAAAATGACTAAGTTCACAATATGGAAAAAGTGACAAAAATTGATTCGAAGATTAAGTCCAAACCACATGCGCATCCTCATACCATGGCGAAAGCACATGCAAAGTTTCCAAATGATCGGTCTAAAAGTGTAGGAGGAGTTGCGATGACAAGACATCCAGTGTAAAATGTTGACGGACGGACGGACGGACGAACGGACGGACGGACGAACGGACGGACGGACGGACGGACGGACGGACGGACGGACGGACGGAAACTTGCACGCCTATGTCTTCCTGCTAAAGCAGGTGCGACAAAAAGTGATATTAACTTTGCTGTAATGAATGGATTGGCTAAGTTCACAATGTGCAAAAGTGAAAAAAAAATATTCTGAGAATTATGTCGAAATCACATGCACAACCTCATACCATGGCGAAAGCACACGCAAAGTTTCAAAATGATCGGTATAAAACTGCAAGAGGAGTTGCGATGACAAGAGGTACCTATCATATATCAATTGAAGGTTAAAAATGACTAAGTTCACAATGTGGAAAAAGTGAAAAAAAATGATCCGACGATAAAGTCCAAACCACATGCGCATCCTCATACCATAGCGAAAGCACACGCAAAGTTTCAAAATGATCGGTATAAAACTGCAAGAGGAGTTGCGATGACAAGAGGTACCTATCATATATCAATCGAAGGTTAAAAATGACTAAGTTCACAATGTGGAAAAAGTGACAAAAATTTATCCGAAGATAAAGTCCAAACCACATGCGCATCCTCATAGCAAGGTAAAATCACACACAAAGTTTCAAAATAATCGGTATGAAACTGTAGGAGGAGTTGCGATGACAAGAGGTACCTATCGTATATCAAATGAAGCTTAAAAATGGCTAAGTTCATAATGTGCAAAAAGCGGAAAAAAATATTCTGAAAATTATGTCGAAACCACATGCACATCCTCATACCATGGTGAAAGCACATGCAAAGTTTCAAAATGATCGGTATAAAACTGCAAGAGGAGTTGCGATGACAAGAGGTACGTATCGCATACCTAAAAATGACTAAGTTCACAATATGGAAAAAGTGACAAAAATTGATTCGAAGATTAAGTCCAAACCACATGCGCATCCTCATACCATGGCGAAAGCACATGCAAAGTTTCCAAATGATCGGTCTAAAAGTGTAGGAGGAGTTGCGATGACAAGACATCCAGTGTAAAATGTTGACGGACGGACGGACGGACGAACGGACGGACGGACGAACGGACGGACGGACGGACGGACGGACGGACGGACGGACGGAAACTTGCACGCCTATGTCTTCCTGCTAAAGCAGGTGCGACAAAAAAGGAACAAGAAGCTGCCTGAACTACAACAAACGGCTGTGCAGCAATCAGAGACACCTGAGCAGTTGTATGACAGGTTAATTAAGGAAAACATAGCAAAACCAATTTCGTCCTCTCCTAAACCACGCAAAACCAAGCCAACACAGGCACGTAGATATAACGCAAACAGTAGTGGACTTAACCAGTCACGTCGAACAGGGAAAAGCCTGCAAAAGGAGCTTCTAGATCGCAGAACTCCTGATGTGGGTAAAGTCTACAGAGGTAAAATCGTTGTACCAACTAAACCAAGACTAAGTAAGAAATAGTTTTTACCTCTTAACAATTAGGTTGTGATAATGGGCTCAATAAACCGCAGAACAGAATTGAAAGTGGTGCAGTGGAATGCCCGCAGTCTCTGCGGACATGCCATGCAACACAAAAAAGCAGAATTCTATGACTACTTATTAACATTTAATGATATTCCAGAGGTTGTCTGCATCCAGGAAACTTGGAATAACACTGAACATAATTGTCTAAAATTTATGGGGTACAAGCAACCAGTCTCCTATGTACGTACTAAGAAAAAGGGTGGTGGGGTTGCTACATTTGTGAGGGAAGGGCTAGACTCAGAAGAAATTCTATATAGGCAAAAGAATCCAAATCTTGAGGTTGCCATTGTACGAATATTTGGGATTAATAAAAGTACTGACATTATTAACATATATTCAAATGGAAAAAACATGATAAGTAAGGCAGATTATGATCATATTTTAACTCATGTAAGTAAAAATCATATCATTGTTGGTGACTTTAATATAAGGGACAGCCTCTGGGATAATCAATACCATGATGGTGAGGTTCCAGCAGGGCGTGAGCTTCTAAACTTTATAGAGGACCATGACCTGGTGGTGCTGAATAATGGGGAAGGAACACGTTACTCAATTGAATCGGGGCAAACAACTGCGATTGACCTCACCCTCGCCTCTCGTGATGTTTGTCGAGATTTCCAGTGGTATGTGCACCAAAACTGTCTGGGTAGTGACCATTTCCCCATTGTAACTACTTTAAATAAACAATACAAATGTATTCTACAGGATCAAATACCACGCTGGAAACTGACTAAAGCTGATTGGGCCCTTTTTCGCAATTTGACAAACAACATTGATATTCAGTTCGATCAACAAACAATTAATGAATCTAATGACCAATTCATAAATGAATTAATTGTCATTTGTGAGGAAACAATACCTAAAACCAAGCCAAATCCTGACAAAAAACAACGGCATCTTCCCTGGTGGAATGACGAATGTTCAACTGCAGTCCGTGAGAAGCGTAAAGCATATAAGAAATGGAAAAAATACAATTCTGATCAACTTAAGGACCTGTATATAATAGCCAGAGCCAAAAGTAACGATATCCTGGATAATGCAAAGAAGTGTAAATGGCAGGAAATTGTCTCGAAGCTAAATCACAAGGCAAACAGTAAATATATCTGGAATGTTATATCCAAATTCAATGGAAAACCATTTAGGCCAGTGGAAGTATTGAAACTAAATAATATTCGATACCATGAAAATGAAGATAAGGCAAATGCACTGGTTAACCATTACCAAAAAGTTAGTGGCAATGAATTACTTGAACACAGTTTCAGACTAAGAAAACTTGAACTTGAACCTGGAATTATCTTGTCAGTGCAGGAAAACATCACGATGGGTGAGGGTGAGGCATACAATGAGTTGTTTACCTTTAAGGAACTTATAACCGCGCTTAATAAGAAACAGAGCACTGCTCCTGGGGCTGACACAATTCACTATGATATGTTGAAAAATGCTTCTGAAAAATGCAAATGGCAAATTTTACAATTAATTAACAAATCATGGACTGAGGGTAAACTACCAGACGAATGGAAACTGGGAACAATAGTACCACTTCTGAAACTAAATAAATCCCCTCATGAACCAGGATCTTATAGGCCACTTTCTTTAACATCAGTAACATGTAAGATCATGGAAACTATGATCGCAAACAGACTAACAAGTCACCTTGAAAAGAACAAACTTTTGGCACCTACGCAATCTGGATTTAGGAAAAATAGGTCTACCCTTGATCAAATCATTCGATTACAGACTGCAATACTAAAAGCTAAAATGGAGAATAGGGACCTTCTCTGTATATTCCTGGATCTAGAAAAAGCTTTTGATCTTATGTGGACCAATGGAGTGCTAATGCAGTTAAACAAATTCAATATTAAAGGCAGATTATTAGGTTGGGTACAGGACTTCCTTAGAGATAGAAAAATACAGGTTAGGGTCGGATCTAACTTGTCCGAAGTTAAGGTACTTGACAACGGTTCTCCCCAGGGCAGTGTTCTTAGTCCAATTTTATTTAACATTCTTATCAACAGTCAATATGATGTGCTAAAAGATCTGTCGTGTGAGCTGTCTCAATATGCGGATGACTCGGCAGTCTGGAAATCAGGGCGCAGTAAGTCCCATCTGGTACATCTCATGCAGCAGATCTTGAATAAAATTGAGGCATGGGCAGCGTCATTGGGTATCAAAATCTCCTCCAATAAAACCAAAGTTGTATTGTTCAATCATCCAGGAACTCCAAATGAAAATATACCTAAATTGAAAATAGGAAACAAATCACTGGAATATAAAACTGAAGCTAAATTCTTAGGAATGACATTTGATAGCCAGTTGTACTGGCAGAAACATATAACAGACTTGGTAGCAAAATGTAAAAAAGATCTAAATCTCATGAGATATCTATCAGGAACTAAATATGGGGCAGATAAGATAACGCTAATGGCTATCTACAAGACACTTATCCGGAGTAAACTAGACTATGGTTGTCAAGCATATGCTTCTGCATCACCAACTCAGCTTCTTCGGATAGATAGAATTCAATCAGCTGCTCTCAGAATAATAACAGGGGCATATAAATCAACTGCAAATATTGATGTGCAAGCTGAATGCAACATTCAACCACTGGCGCTAAGGAGGGAGGAACTTATCCTGAAATACTGGGCTAGGTCCTCTGCCAATGGAAAAAATCTCCCCTTGAACAGCCTCTATGACTATGCTGTATATGAAACCTGTAGGGATCGATTAAAGGGTAAAATTCTAGTGTTGTTCCGATTGTCGCTGAACATCGAAAACTAATCGTTCTGAGCAACGTCGGCGACAATCGATAGCACTTTTGTCACTATCGATTGTAAATGAAGCCTGCCGGGCACATTTATTTTATCGCAGAAAAACAAACAATCATCATGCCATCTTGATTAGGTTTCTATCCTTTGAAGTATATTTATCGGCATTATTTCCATCCTCTTTAAATTAACCCGGCACGTGTTTTAGCACCTGACACCTGTGACTGTCCACGCTTCAGCGACCATAATTAGTGCCTTTGGCACTGATTACAAATACCGTTATGTAATGTGACACCTGTTGACTGTCCACACTTTAGCGACCATAATTAGTGTCTTTGGCGTTGATTATAAATACCGTTGTGTAAACGCACGATCTTATCGCTTTTGACG
The DNA here is from genome assembly GCA_963580285.1 of Lucinisca nassula. Classification (NCBI taxonomy): domain Eukaryota; kingdom Metazoa; phylum Mollusca; class Bivalvia; order Lucinida; family Lucinidae; genus Lucinisca; species Lucinisca nassula. The sequence continues at coordinate 161,700,499 of OY757014.1, read as the reverse complement.
GTAAAAGAGACGTGGTCAAATGTGAGCTCGGTATTTATTTCAATATAAACATAAATAAATAACGTTCGAGAAGTCAAAATGGAATATGTTTAAGTGTGTTTATCCATATCAATTCTTCCGAAATGAATTCGTTGTAAGTTTTAGAGTGTGTAATTTCTACCAATTTGCGATATAAATCGGATTTGTAATACACCTCAACCTCGCTATGTCCCGGAACACCGGGTCCAACCAACCCACCGTGTCAGTTAACCGAATCGCGTTATAAACGCCAACCGTATTCTTCACGTTATTATTCTTCTATTACACTGCAAACACACGCCTCCGGTCATACCGATAAGCCTACATGTATAATGAATGTTCCGTGTGACAAGTTGTGAAAATAAGGTGAAGTTATGACTCTTAATTGGGTATATCCCTCAATCATAAAACTCAATCAACAAGTGTGAAAATCCTCCTATAGGCGATTAGCAACATCTAAAGGTGAATGTATACAAAATAAAAACATACTTTTCTACTGTCTCGTGAACGCTTGTTTTGTTGTTGTTTGTGTTTTTCGCGGGAAAAAGGGCATGCTTGGCGCGAAAAAAAAAACCAAAACAAAAACTACCTCTTTATGGGGCACGCTGCTATTGGTAAATAAGATAGAACTTTCAAAAATAAAACGTGCATAATACAAGGCGCATTTCTCAAAACACAACCGTTTAGTTATTGAGAAAATATTTTATCGGTTCCATTTTTTATGAAAGAAACAAACGCCCTATTAAAATGAAACAATAACATTCAATGCATGAATATTTGCTACAATCCGATGACGTCATTTACCGATCGCCAACAGAAAAAAAACGATGGACAATTGATTTTTCAATGATGTTGGTTGCAGAAAACTTTTATGTTCGCATTGGTCTTGCCCATAAAGGCGGGTATGAAAGTTTGGGCTCATTTTATAGCCTGAATATTACATTGTTAACTAGAGCTGTCAGTGAAACTGACTAGGGCCCCGGCAGCGCTATCAGAGGAGTAGGAAAATTTGTGGACGGACAGATGGACAGACAGACAGACGGACGGACAGAGTGATTACTATAGGGCACCCACACTTTCAGTGCGGGGCCCTAATAATAACAAAGTTATTAATTGGACACAGGAAAGACCCTTTTTTGACCTTTAACCTCTAAGTATGACCTTGACCTTTGAGGTACGGACCTGAGTCTTGCGCGCAACACTCCATCACATTATGGTTAACATTTCTGCCAAGTAATATTTAAATCCATCCAGGAATAAGAAAGTTATGGAGGATAAAAAAATTTGTGGACGGACAGACGGACGGACAGAGTGATTACTATAGGGCACCCACACTTTCAGTGCGGGGCCACATTATGGTTAACATTTCTGCCAAGTAATATTTAAATCCATCCAGGAATAATAACAAAGTTATTAATTGGACACAGGAAAGACCCTTTTTTGACCTTTAACCTCTAAGTATGACCTTGACCTTTGAGGTACGGACCTGAGTCTTGCGCGCAACACTCCATCACATTATGGTTAACACTTCTGCAATCCAGGAATAATAATAACAAAGTTATTAATTGGACACAGGAAAGACCCTTTTTTGACCTTTAACCTCTAAGTATGACCTTGACCTTTGAGGTACGGACCTGAGTCTTGCGCGCAACACTCCATCACATTATGGTTAACATTTCTGCCAAGTAATATTTAAATCCATCCAGGAATAAGAAAGTTATGGAGGATAAAAAAATTGGTGGACGGACAGACGGACAGACAGACCTTTAACCTCTAAGTATGACCTTGACCTTTGAGGTACGGACCTGAGTCTTGCGCGCAACACTCCATCACATTATGGTTAACATTTCTGACAAGTAATATTTAAATCCATCCAGGAATAAGAAAGTTATGGAGGATAAAAAAATTTGTGGACGGACAGACGGACAGACGGACAGACAGACAGACAGACAGACAGACAGACAGACAGACGGACGGACAGAGTGATTACTATAGGGCACCCACACTTTCAGTGCGGGGCCCTAATTAAACTGCTTTCTTTTACGGTGATCTCTTTCTCGCTAAGCTGACAGTTTTGAGATGATTGCATGTCATGTTTTATCACGCGTGTCAAAGTAATTAAGTTTGCATAACTGTATAGATCTTTAATTAGGTGTAATGAATCTCAAATCTTGTGTGATTGTCACACCAAGGTATTTAATGGAATCACCGTGCCCTTAATTCCATTGGGTCTCTTCCTATTTATCTGCAAAATACTGCATTAACTTTAACGGGCTGAAATTTCATGCCTCATTTTGTGCCCAACATCCTAATCATCATGTGTCTATATCATTCTAAAGTGTCACTGAGTCCTCTATAGTAGTAAACACAGTCGTCTGCGAAAAGTCTTATTTCTGAATTAATGTCAGAGGAAATATCATTAATGTACAGGGAGAATAACAGGGGACCAAGAACAGTCCCTTGTGGGACACCAGGCAAAACTAGAGCCCACTACCTTATTAACTATGAGCTGTTTTCTGAAGCAAATTACGCTCTGTAATTGGGTGGGAATGTATAAAAAGAGGGTCTGAAAAAGCGTTTGCTATCGTTATATATTGTTGAAGCGAATGATGGGATATCCGATTGTACAATCGATAATCAATCGGTTTTACTTTACCGATAATCGATTGTAATTTTTCTGTCCGATTCACAACACTATAAAATTCCATTTGTAATGCAAGTAAGGGATCTTCAGATGAAATATAAGCTAAGTGATATTTTGGTACAGGAACCTGTACATCAGGAAAAATTTGCCTTGCAGTCAATTACACCTAGGGAAACTCTTAAGGAATATGTAAACAAAAAAGCAGACAGCAAGAAGGTCATTGAGAATAAAACCAAAACCTTAGTCAATCAAAAATACAAATCATGTCTTCAAATATTTACTGATGGCAGTAAGGACGATGGAAAGAATCAAGTAGGGTCTGCATTTACCATTCCCTCACACCAAATAACTAGAAAATTTAAACTGAATGCCAAGGTTACAATCTTTACTGCAGAATTAATTGCAATAATTGAAGCCCTGAAATGGGTTGAGCAGAACAAACCAGACCAGGTAGTAATCCTCACTGATTCCTTAAGTTCAATTCAGGCAATAAAGTCTGGGAACAGTCGCTCAAGACCTGATCTTCTAATCCAAATCAACAATTTAGTTGACACAATTTTAAGGAGCAACACAATACTGTATATTGACTGGTGTCCGTCGCATTGCAATATACAAGGTAATGACACTGCAGATGAAGCTGCAAAATTAGGAAGTTCCATAGGCAAAGAAATAAAGATTAGGCTGGGTAAAACTGAAGTTTATGGGCTTATAAAAAGAGAAGTTAAAACGCACTGGGCATCAACTTGGAAAAAACATGGTCATGGTTTTCGTTGGGAGATCAGTAGTGATCTCCCAACGAAACTCATACAGTATAGCGACAATAGGCAATTTGATAAGGTATACACTAGGTTAAGGTTAGGTAGGAATGGACTTAGGTTTAACAATCAGACACACAGTGGAATGGACCCTCAGTGCCCTCACTGTGAGGGAATTGAGGACACAACCCACTATCTTCTTGATTGTGAAAAACATAGAAATGAAAGAGAAATCATGTTACAAGCCATAAAAGATAATATATCTGATATAAATGTTATAGATCTAAAGGTACTTCTTAACCCCAAACCTGCCCATGCAACAATTATAAGGGAAGCAGTATTCAAATATGTCACCAATACAGGATACTTGTCATACATATAAGTATACTAACCTAATTTAGGCATACTCAATGCATACATGTAACTAAGGATCAAGAAAATGTATATCAGCGGGAACAGTATACAGCACCGAAGAGGGCAATCATTTTGTACTGCAGGCCAATCCTTCGAGTGTTTGTGAGTGCAAGCAACAGTTTGTTGGATGGGTGAAGCTTGAATCCAGGAGCTATGGCAAGCTGAACCTATCAATACAGCTGTTTGATGCACTCATACCTCAAAGAGAGCAAGGTGCACAGTGGCAGGGGTCTAACTGTTTTCTTAATTGGATACTGACTCCCCCTATTGGGCGGACTGGCCTCTCATACCTCTGCCACTGCATGATTTGTGTCATTTCCTTGCCTCTCAGACAGATGTAAATATTGTAAATATGTTTCACAGAATGTGTTTGTGAGTGAATGTGTGTGTGTTATTTTGTCATGCAGAAGTACTTTTTTTCAAAACCATCAAAAGACTTGTAAATAGTATTTTTTCATCTCAAATGTTGTGCATTATATAAAGTTTTTTTTTTTTTTTTTTTCTTTGGAAAACACACAACACCCAGATTACAGAACAGAACTGAATTAATCGCCTTTTAAATCTCATCAAAAAAAAAAAAAAAAAAAGCCGTGTTAAACGAATTCTGTTTAACACGGCCATAAATCTTGATCCTTGACCTGCTGAATATATAATATGTCACACCCACCACAGATCATCAACCATTCGGGTTTCTTGAGGCAGGTCAATGCAAGAAATTCTTAAACTAAATCACAAACAACGAGGATCCTGATCAGATGGCTTCTTGTCTGGATCTGCGTTGTTTGAAAGATCAGACATATCCGGGCCCAGCAGGACAAGGGTTAAATTATGTATTATAGTTTTATGGTGAAGGAAAGTCATATAGATATTTACATTTATGTTTATTGTTTTCATTATTACTATTATTATTATTATTATTGTTTCTTTTTTTTTCCCCTCTGAAAACAATGAATAATATCTATTGATGGTAATTTTCACAACTTCTCAACAAATAAACAGTTTTTACAGAACCAATTATCTCAATTGTTTTCAACTTTTGTTATCAATTATGTCTTTGGCGAGAGCTTACTAACATTGCAAACATGTAACAATCAGATTGTGTACAAGCACCTGTCTCAAATTAACATTTAACAGCATTTAAGAATTGCTATGCAATATTGGTGTGAGTAATCAAATACTTCAATGGTCAAAGTCAAAATAATGCTTCTTTAGAAAGACAGCTAGATGGCTCTTTTGTTTACCTATATGTTTGTAAAATATTCAAAAACCTTTGAAGTCTGCCATTTTCTTACAATTGAATTCTAATTGCATCTTAACTTAAGACTGTATTCACAAAAATGCAATTTGACAACAACAATTAACATTGTAATTGAAACCATGTTTCAATGAAATGCACCTGTTCATGAATAATACCACTTTACTTTTTCATAACTACTATCCAATTATGAGCTTGCCAATTTAGTGATCAAAAAACAATTAAGCACTTTTATATGATAACTGGCAAACAGCCTTTGAAGTTCTGTTATTTTATACATCTAAACTATTATTGTTTACCAAACAGGCAAGAACTAAATGTTTTTATTTCTTTCTTTTTTTTTTTTTTTTATTGGATATATTCCAATTTTTTTTTTCTCTCTCTTCCTTTCTTACTTATTTCATATATTTATGTATACCTCTGTATTATTTATATATCTATTTTATATATATTATACTGCAAACTTAGGGCCGCACATCTGACAACCCTGTATAACTTGGGATTTTCCACATTTCTAACCAGTCCATAGCCTTACACACGGCCCTAAGAGAGAGCAACATGAACTAGTATGCTTTGGGTGAGACAGAGAAATAAAAATCAAAAATGAGTTCCTTTAAGAGCAATGAAAACATTCATAAGAAAGAAGATGGATCATACTACGTATTTTCGGCTAATAAAGCCTCATCAGTGACCCTGTAATGATCCGGCAAAGAAAGCCAGAGGACACATACTGCAATTTTGCGAATTTCGATTAGGCAGTCGATACAAAGACTTACAACACCACAGAGGCTTCTGACTAGGCTCAGGCTTATCAATCGGCCTTATGTTTTTATCTACAGAAGCCTCTCGCTTGCTGTTGTCAACGTGACTGTCGTTGGCCATGCACAAAATCCAGGTTTTGGTTATTAATAGCCCAAATGTTTTCCCTCTGATGGGAGACTCCTGTCTAAAAAATAACATCTGGACTGCGCTGAAGATATGTCTAAGCTATAAATATATTGTCTAAAGCAATACCTATTAAATAAAATAGACTTTCGGATGAGTCTTTAGGAGGCCTTCATGCGGACTGAACAAATTATTTGTCTAAATCGCGACAGAAGTAAGGGCGAGGTTTGTGGCCACGTAAAATCGATTTAAGCCCCCCAGTGGAAATCTTCCACTGACCGTTCCAAGGCGGCTCTTCTGTGGCGATTTATTTATGTTGTTGTTTGTTACTTACTGTGTGTATCACTTGTGTCTTTTAATTTTGGATGGCCATATGGCCATTTTGTGGGAAAGTAACTGTCCATATGGCCTTCCTTTGTTTAGGTTTCCATTATGGTCTAGTCGCTTAATGTTTGTATTTCTTTCCCTTTGGTGTCTTTTATGGATGGAGTAAGTTAATTGTATCAATTCCTGATCTTTGTTTTACTTCTACTTTATATAAATCAAAATGGGGCCCAAATAGTTAAAAACCTGTTTAGAATGAGTCTAAACCAATAATTAATTTCTAATTTCTCAGAATATTCACGCTGATCTCAAAGGACCAAAAATCTCAATTCGCAGCCGAAATTGGCAATGATTCCTCTGCAGTTTTATGCCCATTTTCGATCTGGCGTTCAAAATTCTAAATTACAGTGCTTCTACTTTACTCAGGGGAAGGCACTGGCAGTTCAGCATGACTCACATTTCACTGAATCTGCCGCATTTTGCAGCCAAGAAGCACTCAAACTTTACGTCCTGTTGTGGGGCAATGCTAACGCGCCTGACTGTAGCGGACGTAAAATGCTTAAACTTTACAACACAATATGATCTTATCGCTTTTGACGGTAACAGAGACGTGGTCAAATGTGAGCTCGGTATTCCTTTCAATATCAACATAAATAAATAACGTTCGAGAAGTCAAAATGGAATATGTTTAAGTGCGTTTATCCATATCAATTCTTCCAGAATGAATTCGTTGTAAGTTTTAGAGTGTGTAATTGCTACCAATTTGCGATATAAAGCGGATTTGTAATACACATCAACCTCGCTATGTCCCGGAAATCCGGGTCCAAACCAACGCACTGTGTCAGTTAACTCAGTTAACCGAAACGGGTTATGATCGCCGACCGTATTATTCACGCTACTATTCTACTATTACACTGCAAACACAAGTCTTCGGTCATACTGATAAGCGTATAATGAATGTTCTGCGTGACTAGGTGTGAAAATAAGGTGAAGTTATGACTCTTATTTGGGTGTATCTCTCAATCATGAAACTCAATCAACAAGTGTGAAAATCCTCCTACGGCGATTAGCAACATCTTAAGTTGGATGATTGCAAAATTAAAACAGACTGTTCTACTGTCTCGTGAACGCTAGTTTTTTTTTTTTTTTTTTTTCGCGGGAAAAAGCGCATCAGGGTTCGCGCTAGGATTTTTTTTTCTTTCGCCATCACTTTCGCCAGTCTAATTTTTTTGGTGCCAAAATCTTAAAACCTGAGCCAGTTGAAGAAACTTCTTCGCAAAATGCAGGACATGGATAAAAAAGATTGTTATCTGCTCCACAATTTTCTTTGGCACTTAAAGGGTTAAAGCTTAAATGCACAGACTGTCCTTTTGTGGCCTTTATGGATGTGTGTAATGGGCTGTAATGGTGCATTATGCAAGAGTAGATGTGCCTAAAGACCCCAGGTTTTTCGATCAAACCAGCACGGTCACACTTCAAACCAGTCATCTATGCTGTCTTGCCGACAGATAGCTTAGCAAAATCATTTAGATAGCTTGAGTTTTCCGACTTCCAGCGGCATTACATTCTCTCCCTAAAATGCAACAAAACCTTGCTTAAATGCTTTTGTTTTTGCTCCAACAAGTAAGCGTTGTTAGGTCATGGAGGCTGCCATTTTGGTTGATCACATGATCACATTACCGTAAAAATTCGGCTATAAGACGAGGATTTTTCCCTCCAAAATGAGCCCCAAAAATGACCCCGTCTTATAGCCGAGGTCATGAACTGCATGCTTTTTTTCGGCAATGTCCGTACGGAAACAGCCGATCGGAGATTTTTGAATTGATATGAATCGCCGCCCACAAACAACCGCTACCATTTATCTGCACAAGATCGGTAAATGACGTCATCCGACACCAGCACCCCAACACGTGTTTAATGTAATTGTGTGTATCTATTTAAAAAAAAAACGTTAGGAACAGGTAAAAAATATTTTCTCGATAGCTAAACGGTTGTGAACAGAAGTGGATAGAAAACCAGCGCTTTGCACAGCTCCCAAATTAACCCCAGAAGCTCCGTGTGAATAACCAACAACAGCGTTCGACTTTTCCGGCTCAGCGTCTGCTATTTGGCGCCAAAACATAACCATACACGAGATTGTAGAAAAGTGAATTTTAATATGAAACATCTACCGTTAGATGTAGCTAATTGTCTGAGGAGCGATTAAATCATTTTCACATTGATTGTGGACTAAATTTTATGATTGACATAACTTGACCATATTTTCACACCTTATCGACACGCACCGCAGGGTGGCAATTATATGACAGGGATTAACAATAGTGTCATACTTGGACGGTAATAAATAACAGATAGTTTGTCTTTGAATTGACAGTGCAGCAATTATTGCAATTTACTTTCTGGTGTACTTTTACCGGATTTAACGACACAGACTGACAGTTATAGACGATTTTTTTTTTTGCACTTGCCCGACCGGGCGTCATAAGGTCAAAGTGCAGTTGCCCGGTCCGGAAAATGGATTTGTCAGTCCTGTCGCCTATGTAATAGGTGGAAGAAAAGGTGTGAAATACACGTGTCAGTAAACGGCTTAAGTCGGCAATAACCGGGATGGGACTTTCTTTTTCTTTTTTATATTTTTTTTCGCCACTAGTTTTCGCCAAATGACACAGATTTGCGCCAGATTTATTTTCTTTTCGCATTTGGCGACTTTGGCGACCGCTAGTGCGAACCCTGCGCATGCTTGGCGCGAAAAAAACAAAAACGACCTCATTATGGGGTAGTCTGCTATTGGTAAATAAGATAGGACTTTCAAAAATAAAATTTGCATAATACAAGGCGCATTTCTCAAAACACAACCGTTTAGTTATTGAGAACATATTTTATCGGTTCCAATTTATATTCTTTTTTTATGAAGAAAAAAACGCCCTATTAAAATAAAACAATAAGATTCAATGCATGTATATTTGCTACAATCCGATGACGTCATTTACCGATCGCCAACAGAAAAAAAACGATAGACAATTGATTTTTCAATGATGTTGGTTGCAGAAAACTTTTATTTTCGCATTGGTCTTGCCCATAAAGGCGGGTATGAAAGTTTGGGCTCATTTTATAGCCTGAATATTAAATTGTTAATTAAACTGCTTTCTTTTACGGTGATCTCTTTCTCGCTAAGCTGACAGTTTTGAGTTGATTGCATGTCATGTTTTATCACACGTGTCAAAGTAATTAAGTTTGTATAACTGTATATATCTTTAATTAGGTGTTATGAAGCTCAAATCGTGTGTGATTGTCACACCAAGGTATTTAATGGAATCACCGTTCACTTAATTTCATTGGGTCTCTTCCTAGTTATCTGCATAATACTGCATTAACGGGCTGAAATTCCATGCCCCATTTTCGTGCCCAACATCCTTATCATCACGTGTCTATGTCATTCTGAAGTTTCACTGAGTCCTCTATATTTCTTGTTTCCCTGTAGCAAACACAATCGTCTGCCAACAGACTTATTTCTGAATCAATGTCACAGGAAATATCATTAATGTACAGGGAGAATAACAGGAGACCAAGAACAGTCCCTTGTGGGACACCAGGCAAAACTAGAGCCCACTGCCTCATTAACTATGAGCTGTTTTCTGGAACAAATTACGCTCTGTAATTGGGTGGGAAAGTATAAATGGAGGCTCTGAAAAGCGTTTGCTACAGTTATATATTGTTGAAGCAAATGATGGGTTATCCGATTGTACAATCGATAATCAATCGGTTTTACTTTACCGATAATCGATTGTAACTTTTCTGTCCGATTCACAACACTACTCTCATTGCTGTGGTTCGCACCTCGTTCGGTTCAAATTCTGCAACGTTGCGAGTTGAGCGCGGTCGGCTCGAAATAAATGAATTTGTTCTGACATCATGAAAACACACCTGGGCAGGCTTAGATCCTGTAAGCGGTTTACCAGTACTCGCATGCGGATAGGTTTCAGCTATGCGTGGAAGCATCATGCATCCCATCTATTTTATCAAGCTGAGCTTTTGGTAAATGTCACACATCATTATGGTGTTAAAACCTACATGTACGACTCATTATGAGAACTCGCCTATACAAATATATTGTGAAATTTTACCACTAAAAACGGAAAATTTTCGGATAAAAATTCTGGCATTATTTCATATTTCTGCTCAAGATTTAGGTACACTTTAAAACGACTCGGCGAGGCGGTTCTAACGAGTACCCACAATCTATGTGAGCAGAAATTAGATAAATAATGTATACCCCTGTAAACCCCAGTTAAAAGGTGGGTTTACGCGGGTAACAAATAAATAGGCGTATTTTCGTGATGTGAATAAAAGTTGTCATGAGACTTTTAAAAAGGGTTTATACAAAGGAGAAATAAATTACCATAATGAAATTGTGTAACATGAAAGAATATTTGATTATGATTTAACAATGACTACCATTTACCTTCGTTAACAAAAACAACGCCAAACAAACAAAGAAATAATAATGAGACGAAAATTTCACTTAAGCCCAGTTGTATTTTTTTCTCCGCGAAACGCGGGTAATTTCACTTTCAATGAAAGCAATCGGTCAAATTTTCGCCGAGAATCTCCGAGAATCTCCGAGAATTTTCTCCGCGAAACCGGTAGAAATTTCAGCGAGAAATTTCTCGCTCATTTTATCTTTTCTCACTGTTTTGCGGAGAAAATAGCCGATTTTGCGTTTGGCGGTTTTGCCGCGAAACAAAAAAAATGGGTTATTACCGGTAGCTGGTCTGTACATGTATAACCAGTGGTTGCTAGACATGAACTTTGTTGTAAAACTAATTCTTGAACACCCTAAACCCCACCCTAGGGTTTGACACTAAGAACTGGCATTAAAGTACAGCTGTTTACCCAATTATATGCTTATACTCCAAGTAAAAAATGTTCTGGTCAGTGCTTGATGAGATATGAACTTGTCACTGTCATTTTACCTGTGGGTTAAAGAGAGAAGAAACTAGAGAAAGTGACCAGTGGGTCATGTATACCCCCGGCCAGCACCATACTCTGATATATCTTTGGAGCTTGTATGTAAATATGAATGAAGATGTCATAAAGCTGTAAGAATCTTTAACTGTAAACCAAACATAAAAGAAGGGAGTGAGGGGATCAAAGTTACTGAAGGGGTGGGGGGTATCAATGTTACTGAAGCAGCAGGATGGGGTATGCATCAATGAAATCCTTGGACTGGTATGCAACATTGATGCAAGCATCAATTGAATTTGTCTTAGAGTTTAGAACATACAGGCATCTATAAACTTTGTCATAAAACTTGAACCAAATATAAAATTTCTGTCAGTGACTTTGAGGTCAAGGTCACCGTGGGTGGGGGAAGGGACATACATCATGAAATGTTTGGACTGGTACACTGATGCAAGCAACAATTGAATTTGTCTTAGAGTTTAGAACATACAGGCATCTATAAACTGTCATAAAACTTTAACCAAATGAAAAATTTCTCAGTCTGTGACATTGACCTCAAGGTCACTGTGGGGGATGGGACATGCATCAATGAAATCTTTAGACCAGTATGTAACTTCAGTGTAAGTATCAACAAAACCTATCAAAGGGTTCAGAAGATATAATCTCTTAGAAACTTTGACGCAAAACTTTAACCAAATGTAAAAAGTCTGTGACTTTGACCTCAAAGTCGCTGTGGGGGGTGGGACATGCATCAATGAAATTATTATACCAGTATGCAACTTCAGTGTAAGTATCAACTAAATCTACCAAAGGGCTCAGAAGATAAATCTCTTAGAAACTTTGACGCAAAACTTCAACCAAAATGTTAACGGACGGACAGACATTCTAACATTTTGGGTTTAAGGGCTATTCCTTTTGTTATTTTGTTTTGTTTGGTTTAGGGGCTAACCTCCTAAACTTTTTGTTTACGAAATAAGTCTATTATTTTCCAGTCATTTTCTATTGTTATCTTATCCTATTCTAGCCCCTAAACCTGGATGTTCGTGACCAACATCGAGGGTTTAGGGGCTAGAAGGTCTTTGGGCTAAAATTGTCTGGGATTATACTCTAATTTTGTCCAAGATTATGCGCTTTTTTGTGTCCAACTTGTGTCCAAAATTGTCCAACATGTATTAAGGGCTTAAAAGTCTGAATTTAGGGGCTTTTTAGCCCTTAAAACTTAAAAAAAAAGCCCCTAAAACCAGTGATTTTTTTACCCCTGCGTCCTGCGTCTAGGAGGCACAAATATGATTGAGGACGCACAATCATAAAATATGTGCGTCCGTCGGACGCAAAATAATTCACGGGCGAAAAATCCAGCTTTCGTTTTCACTGCTGTAAATAATTCTCTTCTAGCGGAAGTGATAAAATACCACACTTTTACCGATAAATCGATACAGGTATTTGTACCTTAGTCTGAATTGCCTTCGCTTCTATTTCCCTCCGGTACGGTAGAAAATACTGAAGTTGTCATGGTCAATAACGGTACTTTTACCTTAACATGCATCATTAACACGAGCTGCAGCCGATATACTCAAAAGATCAGAAGTGTCATGGCAGTGAGATAAGAGATTAAAAGAAAGCAGTTTAGTTTACAATTTAATGATCCAAACACAAGACAAAAAGATCCCCTCCATCCAAAATGAGCCATAACTGTCACGCAAGCAAGTTCAATGCGAACATCAAAGTATTCCGCCATCCAAATCGCCGCCCACAAACCACCGCTACCATTTTTCTGCATGCGATCGGTAAATGACGCCAGCAACCCCACATGTGTTTAATGTCATTGTTTTATTTGAATGGGGTTTATCTCTCATAAAAAAAGGTTTGGAACCGGTAAAAAATATTTTCTCGGTTGTGAACAGAGGTGGACAGAAAAAAGCACTTTGCACAGCCAGAAGCTTCGTGTCAATAACCAACAACAGCGTTCGACTTTTCCCACCAACTATCTGCTGTTTGGCGCCAAAACTTAACCATTCACGAGATAGTAGAAAAAGTAGAAGTAAAACAAAGATCAGGAATTGATACAATTAACTTACTCCATCCATAAAAGACACCAAAGGGAAAGAAATACAAACATTAAGCGACCAGACCATAATGGAAACCTAAACAAAGGAAGGCCATATGGACAGTTACTTTCCCACAAAATGGCCATATGGCCATCCAAAATTAAAAGACACAAGTGATACACACAGTAAGTAACAAACAACAACATAAATAAATCGCCACAGAAGAGCCGCCTTGGAACGGTCAGTGGAAGTCCGTTTTTGTCATGCATAGATCTACCGTTAGCTGGAGCTAATTTTCTGAGGAGCGATTAAATAATTTTCACATTGATTGTGGATTACATTTAATGATTGGGGGATAAACGCAAATTAGAGACATAACTTGACCATATTTTCACACCTTGTTTAATTGGCAATTATACGACAGGGATTAACAATAGGGTCATAACTGAACCTTTGTAAATACACAGACGGTTTGTCGTTGAATTGTTGCCAAAGCGGAACAGTGCAGCAATTACATTTAGATTTACTTACTCTAGTTTTACCGTATTTGTGGACTCAGAAGACTTGACAGTTGTAGACGATTTTTTTTGCACTTGCCCGACCGGGTGTCGTAAGGTCAAAGTGCACCTGTCCGGCGCGATTTCAGACTTGTCCCGGGCGGCCGGACAATGGCTTTGTGAGCTCCTGCTTTGATAGCTAGTGTCCCAATCAGGAGGAACTATTTGTCGATAACGGTTCGGGATTTTAACTCCATTGTGCATCATGCACATGTTGAGGTGCGCATTGATCGAAAACGAAAGTAGAAAACATTCCTCCGAAAAAAAATCTGAAAATAGACTCAAAAACGTACACTTTTTCGGGCTAGTAAACAACACAAGTTGATGATTGATTCTGTTCATTGCAAAACTGCATTTACTCAACCGATCTTTTTTTTTTTTGTTTTGCTTTTTTCCCCCCTCCAAATATTGGGACTCATACTTTCAGATTTGGGACACACAATTCTTTGGTTGAGCGAGTCTCAGGACTCACAGTTGAAAATTTGTTTAAAAATCACTGTAAAACTGACAAAAATAGCCCGTGAAATTGGACATTATTGGACATTTGACTGTCCACGGGATTAGCAGCTATTTCAAACATGACTTTAATTCAGCTTAGGTTACCCCCCTTATTCCATTGGCTCATTTTGAAAAGGGACTAGGGGCTAGAAGCCCCTAGAGCGAAATAGCCCCTAAACCTGTCCTGGACCAATGTTTAAGCCCCTAAACCCTCAATGTTGGCGCGCATGGATGGAAAGATTGACACACAGACGGACGGCAGGATGAAAACATTATACCCCCATAGCATACTTCGTATGCCGGGGGTATAACCTTCGTATGCCATAGCATACTTTGTATGCCGGGGGTATAAAAATAAATAAATTTCAAGATAGTAGCCTTCTTGGATTTCTGATTGGACTGATTAACGTATTGTTGATCTATAAGCTGCACTGACAGTTTCTTCCATGATTTCAGCCAATTCTCCTTTCAGCTAAGGCCAAAAAAGTTTTTCTTTCTAAAACCCTACTGACAAATTGAGATTGTATCCTAGTTATCCCTTTGAGGTTTAAAAAGGTCGATTTTCAGCTAAATGACTGAGGTGTTTACAAAAGTTGAACACACGTTTTATCAACTTCAGGCATTTCGGACACTGTCATAAACAATCGATTCCATTAGCTGCTAAAATTATCTACAATTATCAATGAAACTCCTCAAGTTTCTCACCTTTGGTCCCAGGTGTATGTCACTTAGAACAAACAAAGGATTAGAACTATGAAAGGTGTCTTAGATCAGATTATTTTGTTATCTGTTATAACTGGGCAATCACCTGGTCACCGAGCATTTCCAGTGCTTGTTACAACTAATCAGTTGTGCAAACTCCATTAAAGCATAATCAACATTGAAAAAGCAATAACTGATAAATTGTAATTCCAGCAAATGAAAAATAATGCATTCAATAGATGAATACATTTGTAAAAAAATTAAACTAAATGTATTGCCTAAGTAAATATTTCACTGGGGTTGTTGAAAGTAAAATGCTTGGTATATTATGATTTTAGCAAGCACATCGCTTTTTCTCGCCCTTTTTTATGACAAACTTTGATTTCATAGTTTTTTTCACTATTAGATGCAACACATGATTCAGCAAACCTTCAGCACAATCATGTTTTAGCAAGCACATTGCTTTTCCTGCCTTTTAAGACGATCTCAAGTTACCTTTTTCTTTGCAAAAACGTCTTGATTTCTTTGGTTTTTAGTTCTGACAGTCTCGGACAAAACAAATGATTCAGCAAATATCATTGTGGGTAATACAAAAGAATTTCTGTTTTTCTGCTGATTTTTAGCCAAACATCACGGCGTGGGTTATATACAAATGTGAGCTATACACAACAGTACATGGTATACATATTGCTATACTATAACAGTTAGGGCTGGCTAATCGGAGCTGAAAAGATAATCGATTATCAGTCCTGTCATTGCGATCGATAATCGATTAGTGATCGCTAAGGTTTTTGTCATTATTTTACCTGTCTGGTTTTCTGTCTGAGCAGAACTCTTACCATATGTTGCACTTTACATATGTATATTTGAACAAGCAGGCCTGAGCAAACAGTGTAGACCCAGATGAGACGCCACAAAATGTGGCGTCTCATCAGGGTCTGCACTGTTTGCCACTGATCCAGCTATTTTAGGCACAAGTTTGGGTAGTAAAATCAAATAATCGATTACAAGCAAATCAGTACTGATAATCATTTTTGTGGCATTTATCGATCAATTAATCGATTATACGATTAATCGTGACAGCCTTAATAACAGTAGGTGTCATTTTTCAATAATCAGTAAGAGTCCATCAGTTTGTGATCTCTGAGGTCTTGACATTCTAATGAATAAGAAAGAATTGTAAGTAGAAATTGTGACTGTCTGTTGTTTTCTATGTCAATTAATCTAGTGAAAAATTTTTAGGCCTGGCAATTTCATGTCACTTAACCCTTATCTTGCTGTTCACGACAATCCCTATCTTTGCAAACAGTGTAGATCCAGATCAGATGGCTTCTGAAGAAGCCATCTGATCAGGATCTACACTGTTTGGCATTCAGTTTATGAATTTGTAGCAATAAATTACATCAAGTAATTTGATTGGTTGATAGACAGAAATGGGTGTGGCTTAAATGAGTATTCAGCAAGAGAAGGGTTAAGTATGGCATTATGTTGCATGAGTTATGAACTTAGGGCAGGAATAAGAGAGAAATACATGTATAGATATTAAATGTATTGCAAATCTGTAATACATATCGCAATATGGTTGTCCATATCGCAATATATCACAATATGCTTTTTGACTTATGGTTGCACCCCTATTATTCACTAAGATAGGCCTGTATCTGGTCAGACAGGCCTGGGTAAACCACCGATGAGACGGCGAAGAATGTGGCATCTCATCAGGGTTTACACTGTTTGCCACTCATTCAGCTATTTTTAGACACAACATTGGTTAGTAAATTGTACTACATGTACTTCAATTTTTATACAGAGGATCTTACATGAGTGTTCATGTATTATTGAATTTATTAAACGAGTTGAGGAAAAGGGATAAAATGCGAGGCTTTGCCGAGCATTTTATCCCTTTTCCTCGACGGTTTAATAAATTCAATAATACATGAGCACGAATGCAAGATTCTATTTATCATATGACATTTAAAACGCATTTTATTCACAATTGTTTACAAAAATATCAATATTCCGCCATTAGTAAACGCGACATCGTTAAGGACTTCGTACATGTAACGTTACGGAACGTATCTAGCTAATTTGCATATTTAATCCACTAGTGGATTATCGAAAATAGTATTTGGCGTTATTACACTCTCAGACGCGACGTCATATGATAAAACAAGTATGGCAAGGAATTGGGATGCCTGAATATTTAGAGTAATGTAAACTGTATGTCAAGACTTACACAACCCTGTTATTGTTGAGGAGAAGACTTTTGAGTCTATGCAGCTGTGGAAAACCGTCTAACTTTCTGATGTCATTGTCGGAGAAATCTACTGTATCAAACTGATCCTGAAAAATGATCAACAAGATGTGTTTGTGAAACACGAACATGTCCCCGGGCATGGTCATTTTTCTTCAAAGTTGGTCACAGTTCAAGATTTTTTGTTTGAGTGGGAAGCCCTTGACACAAGGAACCTACATGCCAAATATGAAGGCTCTATCTTAAACGGTTCAAAAGTTATGAACAATAATATATTTTCTTTTAAGTAGGTCATAGGTCAAGGTCACAGGTCAAAAATCTTTTGCATGAATGTAAAGCTCTTGTCACAAGGAACCTACATGCGAAATATTAAGGCTCTGTCTCAAACAGTTCAAAAGTTATGAACAATTTTATTTTTTCTTTTAAGTAGGTGAAAGGTCAAGGTCACAGACAAAAAAAATTGCATGCATGCAAAGCCCTTATCACAGGGAACCTACATGTCAAATAGGAAGGCACTATCCCAAACGGTTCAAAAGTTATGACCAAAATGTTATTTTTTTCTTTTAAGTAGGTCAAATGTCAAGGTCAAGGGTCAAATTTTTTTGCATGAATGTAAAGCTGGTGTCACAAGGAACATACATAGCAAATATTATGAAGGCTCTATCTCAAACTGTTCAAAAGTTATCATTTAAGTAGGTCAAAGGTCAAGGTCACAGGGTATTTTTTTTTGCGTGAATTTACATTGTCTTGTCACAAGGAACCAACATGCAAAATATGAAGGCTCTATCTCAAGCGGTACAAAAGTTATCACCAAAATGTTATTTTTTTATTTTAAGTATGTCAAAGGTCAGGGTCACAGGTCAAAAATGTTTGCATGATTGGAAAGCTCATTTCACAAGGAACAAACATGCTAAATATGAAGGCTGTATCTAAAGCGATTTAAAAGTTATGATCAATGTTATTGTTTCATTTAAGTAAGTCTAAGGTCACAGGTCAATGTTTTTTGCATGAATGTGAAGCTCTTTTCACAAGGAACCTACAAGTCAAATAGGAATGCTTTATCTCAAATGGTTAAAAAGTTATGACCAACGTTAAGGTTGTCCAGGTACAAACCAGCAAACAAATAAACAGACCGGGCAAAAACAATATGTCCCCGCTATCGCTGCTGGGGACATAAAAAGTACATACATTTATTTTATACTCTGCAGTGAAATCAATGCATATCTGAAACAAACTAGAAAAAGTGTCCATAGGACACGGATGCCCCCGCCAAATGCCATTCATAAAAAATATTACAAATGTACTTCAAATCAATCATAACATATATGCATCAAGGGCAGATAATCCAATAACCAAAAATGCAAGAGTTGTCTTCCTTGTTCATGACACATCGTCTCAGTGTGATGAATGCACCTGTGAAGTTTCATGAATATATTCCATATGGTTTAGGAGTTATGGCCCGGACACGGTTAACTATATGGTACTAAGTCAAGGGCAGATAATTCAAAAACCAAAAATGCAAGAGTTGTCTTCCTTGTTCATGACACATCGTCTAAGTGTGATGAATGCACCTGTGAAGTTTCATGAATATATTCCATACGGTTTAGGAGTTATGGCCCGGACACGACATACCATTTGACTATATATGGCTGTAAGTCAAGGGCAGATAATTCAAAAACTAAACAAGCAGGAGTTGTCTTCCTTATTCATGGCACATCGTCTCAGTGTGATGAATGCACCCGTGAAGTTTCATGAATATATTCCATACGGTTTAGGAGTTATGGCCCGGACAGGACATACCATTTGACTATATATGGATGTAAGTCAAGGGCAGATAATTCAAAAACCCAAAAAGCAAGAGTTGTCTTCCTTGTTCATGACACATCGTCTCAGTGTGATGAATGCAACTGTGAAGTTTCATGAATATATTCCATACGGTTTAGGAGTTATGGCCCGGACACCGGACAAACGAACGAACGAACGGACGAACAGACAGGGGTAATACTTAATGCCCTTCCGGTATTCTCCGAATACGCGGGGGCATAATAAAAATGATACACTGTGAAAAGACTACATGTATATGATATTTTCATTCTGTGAAAAATAACATGACCATTTTATTTTCACAGAAGCAGCCCAGACTACTTTTTCTCACCAAAATTCATATGTTATCGATAAAATAATTCTGTAAAATACCTTGAAAAGCACTCTTTGAACTATTCAAAAAGGTGATCTGTTCATGTTTTAAAACTGACAGTTGTGACATCATAGCCAGGTCAAAATTGTGACATAGATACGAGTGATAAATTACCGTAAATATCCGCATAAAATTATAAAATAAAAAGAAAATTTTATTTTTTTGTATCGGCGGATAACAAAAATATTTCATTTCGTGTGTTGAAAACATCCAAATTTTCACCCGTGCTTCGCACTCGTAAAAATTTGGATTTTTTCAACACACTCGATGAAATATATCCACCTCAAAAATGTAAATATCCCCTATATCTCCACTACACTGTGAACAGACTATATGATATTTTCACACTGTGAACAGACTATATGATATTTTCACACTGTGAACAGACTATATGATATTTTCACACTGTGAACAGACTATATGATATTTTCACACTGTGAACAGACTATATGATATTTTCACACTGTGAACAGACTATATGATATTTTCACACTGTGAACAGACTATATGATATTTTCACACTGTGAACAGACTATGTGATATTTTCACACTGTGAACAGACTATATGATATTTTCACACTGTGAACAGACTATATGATATTTTCACACTGTGAACAGACTATGTGATATTTTCACACTGAGAAAAATAACATGACCATTTTATTTTCACAGTAGCAGGCCAGACTACTTTTTCTCGCCAAAATTCATAGTTACCGATAAAATAATTCTGTAAAATACATTGTAAAGCACTCTTTGTACTCTTCAAAATGGTGATCTGTTCATGTTTTGAAACTGACAGTTGTGACATCATAGCCAGGTCAAAATTGTGACATAGATACGAGCGATAAATTACCGTAAATATCCGCCTAAAATTAAAATATAAAAAGAAAATTTTCTTTTTTTGTATCGGCAGATAACAAAAATATTTCATTTCGTGTGTTGAAAACAGCCAAATTTTCACCTGTGCTTCGCACTCGTGAAAATTTGGATATCTTCAAGCCTTAGGCTAAAGACGTACGAAGATTACAAAAAAAAAAAAAAAAAAGACAAAGTCAAGCTCATCTCAGCTACCTTTAGTTATATCCCTGGGGACAGTTGTTAAAACCTAACGTCATCAGTTATTATATCGTTAAAACTCTGATCAATTAATATGGCAAATATCCTATTTTTGCTGAAAAAAATGTGAGCAGCATTTGCAAAAGCTGTTCACACTTTTTTCAGCAAAAATAACACTGTATTAGATATTGTAATTTCTAGAATAGTTAACAACTTTACCACTTACAAGCTACCGGTAATTAAGCTAACAGAGCTTTGAACAACAGGGCCTATGATGCTTTTCAACTGAATTTTATGTTTCCTTTTTTTTTTTGGTTTCACAGCCTTTTCAAGATTACCGTATTTTACTTATACTGAACTGACTGTTTATCAGAAGAGTACCCAGAGTACCCAGAGAAAAAGAAAAACCACCTGACCTTCCATTGCAGAACTTGGTGTCTCACATTTCCATTTATGGTACACTTTATATTCTTTACATTTTGACTTCTTCAGACAAAAGTGCTGAAGATTCCTGAGTGTATGAAGACTATAGCTTGTACTTCTCCTTCCAGCTGCCGGATGGCTACAGTAAAATTCCGCCACTAAGACCAATTCTGCTTTGAAAACCTTATTTAGTAGGTTTTAGTTATTCTGTCTTTGTGTTTTTGGCATACAGTGTCCTCTGGTCAGAGACCACCTTTGGGACTGTTCGAAAGTGGTCTAAAAATCCACGCCTGAACAGTCCAAAAGTGGTCTAAAAGACCACTTCTGAACAGTCCGAGAGGTGGTCTTAAAAGAGGAATTTTACTGTATTTGGCTGGCGATCAGGAGGTTGCAGGTTTGATCCCTGCAACATCCGTCTGAGCAGCTGCTCATGAAATATTTTCTATGGTCATTCTCTCCCTTCCACTGATCCAAGAAGGGCAGTTATCAGAGTCTGGTAAATAAATGTGCACTATTTATGACCTTAGTGTTGTTGACTGGGCTGTTAAACAAATCTCCCTCTAGCTACTCAGCGATGTTGAATGAATAAGGACTGAACTGGAGGCTCTGTGTTACAAAACTTTCTCCATACTCAACTCACCTGATCATAAAATTTGTCTTGCTCACAAATTCTAAAATGCCACAACTATTCCACCAAGTTCATCAAGTAAAGCTATCCGCACATTGGGGAGGTGATGTCGAAAATAGTTTCAATAATAGCCCTCCTGGACATTGGATTGGAACTACCATTTTTGCCCCCCCCCCACCCCCCCCCCCCCCCCCCCCATTGGGGCTTAAAGAAATAGATGGACTTCATGATGCTTCCATGCAGAGCTGAAACTGACCCTACACGAGTACTGGTAAACCGCTTAGAGGATCCACGCCTGCCCAGGCAAACAGGTGCGTGGCGGACCGTCCATGCTTATAAACCCTATCGTTTTCATTGTGCGACAGGGCTTGAGATGTCATTTCATATCAATGACGGGTAAAAGTCCCACAAAACTGGAAGCAACATCTCCAAAATGACCTATACAGTGTTGACGGGGATGTTAATCCTCAAATCAAACAAATTGATTTTAGCAGTTTGAATCTACAGACTGCCTATATGGTTTGTACCTCATAGCAAAAGATAAGGTGAGTATTTTGTGACAACTGAAGGAGTGAGTGAGTGGTTGAGTTTTACCTCCCACCAACAGCTTAGGTCATACTGAGATGGGTCTCGGTTTAAAGACTCATCAAAAAGTCTGGAGAAGCCAGGGATCGATCCTGCGACCCCTAGTTTACATGGCGAGTAGCGTAACCACTACACCACGGGGGCTTCTAACAAATGAAGGATAGTTTTTCTTATTTCTCCATATAAACCTATGTTGTTTCGCAAACATTAACACATGTACTGGGTGTTATGAATGTACAGTCAACCCTCTTTATACCAACATTCCTTATAATGACATAACTCGTTAGAACGACAATTTCAATGAAATTAATCCTTTCCTCAAGGCTTAGCCTTGGTTCCGAATGTTGTGGGCTTCCCTCAAATTGGAAATGCACAAATTGAGTCCATAGTCATAAAAGATTCTTGTAATTTAATACACCAAGAAATAAATGCTATAGATATTTGTAAGAATCGCCTCTGTGAGGCGATTCTAACAAATGGCTCTTGGAGCAATGAAGGTAAGAAGGCCCTTTATTACCCCACATAACTCCTAACTAGGATTTTTTATAACGACAAATTCATTACAATGGCACTATACTAGGGAACAAACAATGAAGTTATAATTTATAACGAGGGTCCTCTGAATTAATTAATTGATTATTAACTACTATTACCTTAGTACTAAAGTTCAGACATCTTGAGGACTTGCTGTAATTTTTCTACTATTTTCTAATATTTTAATAAATTTAGTTCAAGATCTAGCAAGGAATCCAAAAAGTGCAGATGGAATGGCAAACAGTGTACTACTGTGTAGACCCTGATCTGGGTCTGCACAGTTTTCTTGTTAACTCCAAATTTGGAGTAATTTACTCCAACTGTTTCATTTCTGACCCCAACTTTTTGGGAAGTCTCAATAGAAAAGTATGGTAAAACTTTTTCTGGAGGACAGCATTTTTACTCCAATTTTCAAAATCCTAGTTAGAACCCTGGGCACTGTTTGATCAGGCGTGTCTGTCCCAAAACTAAGGATCATTATTTATGGTATGGTATTCAAGGTCTTGCTTTATACATGTTTTTATAGCTATTTTTATTTTGTTATTTTTGTAAGCTAACCCAAAGTAACAGACATCTGATGGCTCTGATGAAGCTGTTTTTGTATGTTGCTTTTTGTTTTTGATTTTAAAAATTTGTTTGTATTGGAGTTTAACGGCCCAGTCAACACTATTTTAGGTCACTTTTGAGCCGGTCAGTTTAACTATCCACACTTTTCCTGGGCAGGCTTATACATAAGCGGCTTACCAGTACAGTGCACATTCTTTCGCCAGAAACTGACAACTGCCCTTCTTGAATCAGCGGCCATAAAATGCCAATCACAACAGTTGTCGTATGCTTTGCCATCTGCTGGTTACCTTAAAAGTATTTTTTGCAAACAGTGTGGACCCGGATCAGACTGCTCCTATAGGAGCAGTCTGATCTGGGCATGCACTGTTTGCCTGTATGCAATTTTTTTTTAAATGTTTGCAAAAAATTCAACAGACAATATTTTCAGATGTAGTTTTTCTCAGCGGCTTAAGGGTTAAAATGCAAAATATCTAAGACAGCTTATATCAACTGCACTAATCTACTCACAAGTGTGGCTCCCATATTCTCAATGACTGGAATCTTATAACCTGAAAGGAAACAGAAAATATTTTATTTATCTTAATTAACTTCATAAACCGAGTCAGTCACACCCGACCATTACCTCAGGTGGGATTCTAAATTCATAATTTAGCATAACAAGAGGACCAAGCTGGTCCTGTATCGCTCACCTGAGCTAACAGATTCAAAGTTTCAGGAAGTGCCAACCTTTACTGAAGGATTAATGAAAGGACATGGTGATGACAGGGTAAGAAATTTTTGCAAATCAAGTAGAATGTAACTCTATGATAAATAGGCTGACCTCACCAGTTTTCAAACTCATTCAAGCTTTTATTCCGGACTTGCTAAGAATATCCGATATAAACTGATGGGGCTATGGTGATGACAAGTTCAAAAATAAGCAATTAACTGCTGCAATCAAAGGGATGTTACTCTGTGACATATAGGCAAACTTCAAGAGTTTTCAAACTCCTCCGAGCTTTTCTGCCTGACTTATTTGTTTGTAAGTTTCATGAAGATCCGATCAAAATTGAAGGGGCAGCAGTGCTAACACGGTCGAAAATAGGCATTTTTAAGCAATCAAAGGCATGTAACTCTATGATAAATGTGCCGACTTGGCCAGTATTAAAACTCATCCAAGGTTTTATTTCCAGCCACCCTACATATAAGTTTCAGAAAGATCCGATCAAAACTGAAGGGGCTACGGTGATGACAAGGTCAAAATTTGGCATTTTTTATCAATGAAAGGGATGTTACTCTAAGATGAAGCTTCACACCAAATATCAAAAACCTGGGCCTTGCTGTTTCAGAGAAGAATATTTTCAAAGATTATCTCTATATAAGTCTATGTAAAACCAAAGGGCCCCGGGGCAGACTTGCCTACCCCTCGAGACAGAAAATAGTAAGATCCCATGAAAAAAATCGTAAGATTTCAATTTTATTCGTAAGGGTTTCAAGGTAATCGATGCATCGTCAAAATAAGTTAACATACAATTACGTTAATTGTTATACTTCAAACCCATGCAGCTTTTCTTTTTCCTGTGTGATTTTCCTTCACAGAGGCATCCATTTTGCCGCTGATACCAAAAATTATTTGTTAAATGAGCCATGATTGGATGCCATTCCTACTGTTAGCCAATGAAATTTAACTTTTCATTTCGTCAAGAGAGTAAACTAAGTACGGTAACTCTTATCTTGTTCCGGTATAAGAGCTGCCGAAATGCCAATTTTTTTAAAACACCGACAATCGTATGGAATTCATCCGCGATCCCAAGGTCGTAGTTTAGACATAAAAATAGTAAGCCTTACGACCAAATCGTAAGGGTAGGCAAGTCTGCAGGCGTTGAGAAACACAGGGGTGACTCGAGTCCAGAAGAAGTTGAATGGAGCGTAATAGCTAAGTGGCTAGTGCACTTGCCTCTGATACTAGAGTTCCCAGGTTCGATCCCCGGCAGCGGTGATATAATTTCGGTGCCCTTACACGCTCCACTGGCATCATTTGCAGGCATGAATGACAAAGTGCACCGTCCTTTGGGTCGGGGCGTTAACTGGAGACCCCGGGCCCCCCACCACCTGTGCAAGGAAAACCATCCCCTGTGCAGACTGAAGAACTCTACCTCAATTACATGATTCCTGTGGAGGCTTTCATCTTGCAAAACTGGAGTGTATGTAATATACACCATCGGTGTCCTCTCCTGGGGTTCAGGTGAAACCGGAAGAAATACATAAATCTTATGTCTGTAAGATATGGTCAATACTGCTCAACTGCCCCCCCCCATCAGGGCTTGAAGAAATAGATGGGCTGCATGATGCTTCCACGCAGAGCTGAAACCGACCGCACACGAGTACTGGTAAACTGCATAGAGAATCTAAGCCTGCCCAGGCAAGGCAGTGCGTCAATGCTTATAAATCCTTTTGGACTCATTGGGCGACAGGGCTTGAGATGTCATTTCATCTCAATGTCGGGTAAAAGTCCCACAAAATTGGAAGCAAGGTCTCCAAAATGACCTGTACAGTGTTGAATGGGACATTTAATCCCAAATCAAACAAACAATAACGCTGCAGGGATCAATATGACCCGCGCCATTGCGCCAAATGCGCACAGAAAATCGCTAGGGCGCACATTAAAAATTGTTTGCGTTGAACGGGCGCACACATTTTTTGAATGGCCCACCGTTTTTCTGGGCGTGCGCCGTGCGGTATTTTTTCTTTTAAAAGTTGCTACTTGTGTGAAGGGAAATGATTATGAGATCTCTATCGGATAAGCGCTTTACTACTGCTGGATCGAGTTATCGAGTTGATTTGCAAGCGTCTATCTTTCGTTGCGAAACATGCCGCCGACAAAAAAAAAGAAATTGCTACCCGCTGAAAATCAGTGAAAGATAACGTTTTTGTGCAAAATCGGGATGAATCAGGTGCCAAAGCATCGGACTCTGCTTCGGCCGATCAGACTTCTGATGATTACCATCTAACTAGGCCGTCACAGTCAGCACCCAGTGACCAAACAGCGGTCCCCGCACCGGCCGATCAACACTAAATCTAAAAGAAAACATAGGATAGATTAGCTGGCATGTCAAAAATAGTCACAGCTTTCAGTCGTATTCTGCTGTAACAAAAAAATGTTTGTCTTTTCTTGAAGGAATGAACAAAAAATCTGATTTTTCTTTAAAAAAAGTTTTAACAACAAACAAATATTTTGTTTCTGGAGAAGCCATCTGAGGTGCTCAGAAATCCTAAAAATCAATTTCGGCCGGGGGGGGGGGGGGGGCTTTGCCCCCCTTAACGCCTCTGGGGGCCTAGATGGCCCCCAGACCCCCGGCCCTATAACAGTCAGGTGCATAACCTATACAAGTTATTTTTTTATAACCTGTTACAGTTGTAAAGTCACATAACTCCATTGAATTTCAAAGTGAGGCTATAGAAAATAACTTTATTAGGATTAGGTTAAGTCACAAGTTCTTTAGGATTATGTTAAATTGAAAAATACGAAAATATTAACATTAATATGCGTTAATATTCTTGTCACCCCACTCTTGTTTGAAACACGTCCGTACAACTTTTTAGACGATGCGTAAAAAGAATTTCGATTTCAATCATCAAATTAAAGTCTTCTTTCCATTTCAAAATTGTTGCCACATGCGACAAAATTGCCACATGCGACAAAATTGCGATAAGGTGGGAATTCAAGTTTTAAAACCATTAATTTTACCGTTTTGATGCTCAAAATCCACTCAAAAAAACGATTTTGTCTGAATGAAAACTCGATCGTGTTGACGAATCAACCATCTTGTTAGAAAGAGAGCTTCTTGTGGAATCTCGTGATAACGTTTTAATCACGCAAAACGCCGCGAATTTCAAAAAAGAAGGAAAAACTAGGTCGATTTTTACCGATTCTCGAAAAACCAAATATAACGCAAATGAGTTAAGTTTTTTTTAACTTGTTCAGGTTATGCACCTGACTGTATAAGGGCCCTTAGAATTTTGGCCCATCAACCTGAAATTCTAGCAAGATGATATCTCTGCCGCTGGAACAATCAAACAAATGTCTTATTTTTCTAAAATAAGGTAATCGGTGTCTTTCAAGGCTTTACATGATACTATGAAGCATTCTCTGGTTTCAGGTTCTTGTTTAGACAGACGACACTGAGGACTGACACCTCGCCCTATTGGCCTGCAGTGTATATGTTCGTGTCACTGTCAGTAATGTAGCCTTCATCTCAGCTCTCCTGGCATCAAAGTACTGTTAGGAGATGATTAGTATAAGCGCTCAGCTTGTTTTCAAATCCTGTCATTATAAATTGTACATGTACTGTTCGAATTGACTTGTCAAAATGAAATGAATAAATATTGTTTCTATCTATATATCTATCTATCTTCTGATACTGTGTCAGTCACATTTGACAATTACCGCAGGTGTATATTACATACACTCCAGGATTTGCAGGATGAAAGCCTACACAGTAATCATGTAATTACGGTTGGGATCTTTCTCCCTGCACAGGGGGCCGCCAGTTAAAGTCCCGATCTGAAGGACGGTGCACTTTATGACATTCATCCCTGCAAATGATGCCAATGGAGCGTGTTCGGACACCGAAATTTTATCGCCGCTACCGGGGAGCGAACCCGGGACCTCTAGCATCAGAGGCAAGTGTACTAACCACTGAGCTATCACGCTCCACAAACCAAGTACTGTTACTGACATAGGCACAGACTTGATGCACTTTGCAAACTGTTACTTGTGTTTGAGATTTTGGGTGTATGTACTTTTTAAACCAGGGGTTGAAGGGTCGATCCTAGGCTTCTCCAGACTTTCGAACGAGTCTTGAAGACGAGGTTCCATCTCTGGGGTCCATCGAATTACCCCAAACCACCCAAAAACACACCAAACCACTCTTAAAATATTAGAATATATGTAAAATAGATCTAGTCACTAACAATAATTGGTGTAGTTTAGTACATGCAGGTCTGTTTGCTCTCTTATATTGACGTAGTTTTTGAAACCAATATTTCAAACAATGTGGATCCCGGTCAGACGGCTCCTTCTAGAAGGGTCCACAGAGTTATTGCCCGTCATCTGCTTTGTTGTCTACTAATTGCCTTTGAAACCAATATTTCAAACAATGTGGATCCCGGTCAGACGGCTCCTTCTAGAAGGGTCCACAGAGTTATTGCCCGTCATCTGCTTTGTTGTCTACTAATTGCCTTTGAAACCAATATTGCAAACAATGTGGATCCCGGTCAGACGGCTCCTTCTAGAAGGGTCCACAGAGTTATTGCCCGTCATCTGCTTTGTTGTCTACTAATTGCCTTTGAAACCAATATTTCAAACAATGTGGATCCCGGTCAGACGGCTCCTTCTAGAAGGGTCCACAGAGTTATTGCCCGTCATCTGCTTTGTTGTCTACTAATTGCCTTTGAAACCAATATTTCAAACAATGTGGATCCCGGTCAGACGGCTCCTTCTAGAAGGGTCCACAGAGTTATTGCCCGTCATCTGCTTTGTTGTCTACTAATTGCCTTTGAAACCAATATTGCAAACAATGTGGATCCCGGTCAGACGGCTCCTTCTAGAAGGGTCCACAGAATTTGCCTGTATGCATAAAAATGGCATACAAGGGACTGGTTCGTCCAGTCCTGGAATATGCAAGTAGGTTTTGGGATACACCTACTGTTACCCTCCAGGAGGAACAGGAGTAGGTCCAAAAACATGCGGCCCGTTTTGTAACTGGGAACTTCTCGTTTGAAACTGGGAGTATGACTGGCATTTTGGAATAATTAAAGTGGGAGTCTGTTAAAGAGCAGAGAAAACAAAGTAGGCTGATACTTTTATATAAAGGTCTAACGGGTAAAGCCAGCACACCTATGGATGACCTTGTTCCCCCCTTAAAGACAACACTACGGAAAAAAACATTCATTAGCCCTCCAAAAAAAATGGCACCAGGGCTGACATCTACAAATTTAGCTTCATCCCTAGGACAATCTCAGATTGGAACGAGCTCCCCTCTTAATTCTCTCTTGATGCCTGCAGAAGTTGCCTTTGTGAGGTCTAGGGACTAGTTCAGTCGGTCAAAGGTCCTGGTGAAGGATTGTCTAAGGACATGTCACCAGTAAACAATTCTTATTCTGATTCTTAGAAAGTTTGCAAAAAGCTGCAGGAGACGATACAAACAAACAAAATTTACTCCCGTTTCAAACCTTCAGCGGATGTGCTGTGATTTTGTTGATAGGTTCATATTATAAATGTAAAATGAAATCGTTTTTGCATTTTATATTCCTCCGTGGGGCTCTACAACTTTTTACCAGAACAGAATTTACTCAGACTTAAGTGTACATAAGCTCATCGTCCAGGAACATACTTTACATATCATATAATGGCCCCCGCCCATTGGGGCTTGAAGAAATAAATGGGCTGCATGATGCTTCCACACAGAGCTGAAACCGACCCGCACACAAGTACTGGTAAACCGCTTAGAGGATCTAATCCTGCCCTGCGGTGCGAGTCGGACCCTCCGTGCTTATAAACCCTATTGGTTTCATTGGGCGACAGGGCTTGAGATGCCTTTCATCTCATTGTCGGGTAAAAGTCCCACAAAACTGGAAGCAACGCCTCCAAAATGACCTTTATAGTGTTGACGGGGATGTTGAACATCAAATCAAACAAACGAAACATATCATATAAATTTAAATGCATGAGATATCACATTGAAAATACAATAGACCAATTTTCAACTTTGTCCAAGTCTCTTTATAAAGATTTGCTATTCCACCGGTTATCATAATTTCGTATCATCAGCGTACATCTTTACTCACCCATTTACAACTTCAGGAATGTCATTTACGAACAGGGCAAACAAATATATAACTTGGGTTTACAGGGGTCTTCATTGTACAGACGTGTTAAAGTAATGATGCGTTAAAAGACTTCTTTTAGGGTTTTGATAACCAAGAAAGGAATCTTTAGAAATGCCATACACACCCTCGTTACTATTCACTTAAAATTCAATTTTGAAATAAAGTGCCCGAACGCACTAAAGCCCGTCGCAAACTGTATGTTGCAAATGAGCCTTTAAATGTCTTAACTTTGATATAGCCCGGCTTCCCATGGTACCAAGGTAGTTAATGACACAGTATAGATATTTCAAAGTTAGAGCTATTCAGCACTAAAATAATTGTATGTTAAATTTCCATAGGGTCTCTTCTTACAATTTAGGAGGAGTAATGATCATAATACTTCAGTGTGTATTTACAAACCTGGCATATATGTACCCAGGCAGAATTTTCTCACGCCAACCGGCATTCCCATGGTACCAAGGCAAATAGAAAAGTCACAAATATAGAAAACTGATTCGATTAAAAATACATGTAATGGCTTTTCATATTATTTAAAACAATGAACATTAGTATTTCAAATAGGGCAAACTGCAAAAATCATGTAAAATAATTTTTGACTGCTTTTAATCCTGCAAATGGTACAATGAAGAAATTTACAGTTGAGAATCAGGGGGTACAATTCATCACGAGGGTTGTATGATAGTCAAGCAAGTTTGAGCCATCATTTAACTTTACCTTCTAAGCTTATACTCAGAGGTGTCATTGGTACACAAAAACTCTGGGATAGTTTAACCTGTTTTAAAGAACGCATGTGCAGACTGTGACTGTCTGTGCACTTAAGGCAAATAGAAAAGTCAGCAGGTTACAACAAGGACACGTCATGGCCAGTCCCACCCCCTCGCAATACGTCAGATCCATACCACATACAATTATTATAAATATTCATTCTTCCCCCTGGCAGTTTGGCAATGGAATAAACTTCCCCCTTGTGTTGTGCTTCTGCCTACACTGACTCAGTTCAGTGTGGCAGTCCGGTCACTTGACCACAAACTTCCATGAACACAACAATCCTGTTTTTAACTGATTTTAATCTCATCTGTTTTTAACACTTAACACTATCATCTATTTTTTCACATCTCCTATCACACTTTTTAGTCTCACTTTTCATCTGTCATTTATTCTCACGACGCGCAATCATCCTGCACGTAATCCTCGCGAGGGGGTGTTGCAGTACAACTAGATAGATAGATAGAAGGCAAAAATCACTTTCAATACTAAACGAATACCCATTATAGAAGGCAGTATATATATCAACAGGAATCGCACAAGATGGTTCTTCAGTGTTTCAGTTTATAAGACCTACCTGAGAAAAACTTGAGCCACAAAAGAAAAATCATAGGGTATTTTAAAAATAAATAAGAGAAAATTAACAACCAGGGGGTGAAGAGAAAATGTGAAAATTCAGATTTCACCTGCTTTTTAACTTTCTAGATATTTATCATAAAAATGAAATGAAATATATATCAATGGAAAGATATATATCCTACTTCATTGGTTTGAGGATATCAAGCCCATGTGAATTGTACAAGATTCAAAATGCAGCAAAATATAATTTTTATAAGTAAAATTAATTTTAATGAGTACTTACCATCACATATTTGATAAATAGGATAACATTCTATTACCTCCAAAATTAAAATAACTGATTCTTGGAGCTTAACTGAATAACTTAAGGCTGCCTTGGCGCCAAAATGACCACTTGACCACTTGCGCACGAATTGACGCATGCGCATCATATAAAATTTTGTCCCTCAATATAAGTAAGGAACTATATATTGGAAATGAGGGGAGGTCAGAGGTGGGAATTGCTCAAATATGTGATGGTAAGTACTCATTAAAATTAATTTTACTTATAAAAATTATATTTTAATATCGCACTGTACCATCACATATTTGATAAATAGGATAGAATAACAACTATAAGGAGGGAGGATTTCCCTAAAGCATCCAAGAATAAGTTATAATTATTACATATGTTCAGAGAACAGTTAAGAAGATGTTAGAGTGGATTGCTGATAAAACAATATGGAGGAAAGTAAATCCTCTAATATCCTCTTATCTGTTCCCTGATCAGCTGTGTTATAACTAACACATACCTTCTGAGGTTCTGCTCCTGATAGTGCTAGTTCAATTTGGTTTATAGCTGTTCTGTGGGAGCCTCAGAAACGGCCCCCCCCCCCCCCACCACTTTTTGAGCAACGACGACTGGCCCAAGATTGCTTAGATTGGAAGCTTGTTGCCGAAAGTCCCTAAGATAGAACTGAGCAAAGGTGGAAGAACTTGACCAAACAGCTGCATCAAGTATCTCATTTAAAGGGATAGAGTTAAAATAGGCCCATGAAGTGGAAAAAGCCCTTAACTCGTGAGATCTGATTTTAAGAAAAGATAACTGTCTCTTAGAGATATTTTGATATGCCATCTTAATGGTATATTTCACCCAATTGGAAATAGTAGATTTCTTGATATCATGATTTCCTTTTGTGGGAATGAAAAGCCTATTTCGGGAACCCCTAATAGCTTTTGTTCTCTTAAGATATATTTTAACTGCTCTGACTGGACATAAGACCTTGTTAAAACCTGTTTTCCGATTCCCATTATAAAGACAAGGAATTTTAATTGAATCAGGTGCCTTAGATGGAAGTTGGTTCTTTGCTAAGAAACCTACTTGAGTTCTAATGGTAAGAGAACCATCTATTGAACTAAATCTAAGATGTTGTTTGTCCATTGAAAAGGCATGTACTTCACTAACTCTCTTAGCAGAAGCCATAGAGAGCAGAAACGCTGTTTTCATGGAAAGGAACGTTAATGAAACTGATGGAAGTGGTTCAAAAGGTTCCTTAGACAAGTATGTGAGAACATAGGCAAGATCCCATTTGGGAGATATAGATCTAGTAACAGGTCTTTGAATTTGAAAAGATTTCATCAATTCAGAGATAACTGGATCTGAACCTATACAATACCCTTCATTAAACTTAAGTGTATTGGATAGCATTGATCGATAACCCTTAATAGTGCTGACTTGATATTTCCTGATATTAAATAGATAAAGAAAGAAGTCAGCAATCACATGAGAGGGGGCCTTGATCGGATCAATTTCCCTCTGATTTGCCCAATTGGTAAAAATCTCCCATTTTGCATCATAGACTTTCCTAGTAGACTCTCGTCTAGCTCTGGAGACATGTTCTGCAACTTCCCCTGAAAACTGTTTATTTCTGATTGATTGCTTGATAATTCCCAAGCGTGAAGGGCAAGCATTTGGGGGTTTTGATGCAGAATTTTTCCTTGTAACTGAGATAGAAGATCTGGTGTTACTGGAAGAGTTATTGGAGGAGATATCAGTAGATTCAGTAGATCTGGAAACCACGGCCTGTTCGGCCACAGAGGAGCTATTAGAACAATTTTGCACTGTGACCTTTGAACTTTGTTTAGCACCGCTGGAATAAGATGGAAAGGAGGAAATGCGTATGCACTTATCCTGTTCCAGTCCATTGATAGTGCGTCTATCGCCAATGCCTGACTGTCTGGTATTGGAGATACGTACAGAGGCATCTTGTGGTTTAATCTTGTTGCAAAAAGATCTATGTTTGGAAAATTTGTCATCTGACAGATTGTGTTCACTACTGATTGTTTGAGTGACCATTCTGTTTTGATCGGTTTTGTTATTTTTGAGAGCCGATCTGCCAGAATGTTGAATTTTCCTGGTATGTGTCTTACTACAATGTTGATGTTGTTTTGTTGACACCAATGAAACATTTTCCAGGTTTCTAGACAGAGATCTGGAGAATGAGTCCCTCCCTGTTTCCTTATGTATGAAACTACCGTCGTGTTGTCTGTGCATATTAACACTTTTGAGTTTATTATATGAGGATGAGCAAATTTCAGTGCTATTGATATTGCCATCAACTCGAGAAGATTGATATGGAGATCCCTTTGAAACTGGTTCCAAATCCCGTGAAATAGAATCCCTTCTGGTTCTAAATGAGCCCCCCAACCCGTTACACTTGCGTCTGTGTAAAGTTGATGGGTGTGTGCAGGAATTTTTATCGGAACTCCCGACAGAAACCTCTGACGATTGTTCCACCAAATTAGATGATGTCTTATGTTTTGAGAAATCTGAATTTGGTGATCTAATGGGAGAATGTGAGGTCTCCATTGTGCTAGCAATGACATTTGTAGTGGACGGAGATGTAGGCGTCCTAAGACTACAAAATCTGCAGCTGCATTGAGCTTCCCTAAAAGAGAAAGGAATTGTCTGGCTGTAACTATCCTTTTGAGAAGAAATGCATTTATTGACAGTAGAAGAGATTGAATTCTTTCTAGGGGAATTCTGACTGTGTTTGTTTGAGTGAGGAATTCCATCCCTATGAAATTGAAATTCTGCGATGGAACCAAATCTGATTTCTCCTGATTTATCAGTAGTCCTAGTGATGAAATCAGGTGAACTGTGAAGTGGATATGTTCCAGAAGAAGTTGACGATTTTGGTTCTTTGACAACCAATCGTCTAGGTACGGAAAAAGAGTTATAGCTTTCTTGTGAAGATGGGTAGCTATTACTGACATCAGATGAGTGAAAACGTACGGACTTGTGGAGAGCCCGAAAGGTAGTGCCCTGAATTGGAAGACCTTTCCGTTCAGGGTGAACCGAAGATATTTGCGAGACTGAGGGTGAATCAACACATGCAAATATGCGTCCGTGAGATCCAATGAAAAGGCCCAATCGTTTGGGTGAATGGCATTTCTGACCTTTTGTTGAGTTTCCATTCTGAAACTTTGAATGAGCACATGATTGTTCAGATTGGAAAGGTCTATGATTAGCCTCATTTTTCCGTTTTTCTTTGGTACCAGAAAGATTCTGGAATAAAATCCGGGAGATTCCGGTTGAATTCTCTCCACTGCCCTTTTTGAAAGTAGTTTTTCTACTTCTTCTGCTAGCTCCGGTCTGCCTGACTGGCTGAAGAAGATGGGTTCTCTTGAAAGAGGTGGAAGATCTGTGAATGGGATCTTGTACCCTCTTTTTATGACTGATAGAACCCATTTGTTTGCTGTAATTTCCTGCCAGTTTTCGGCAAAATGAGCTAGTCTTCCTCCGACTGGAGTGAGTGAGTTTTAGTTTTACGTCCCACCAACAGCTAAGGTCATACGGAGACGGGACCTCGGTTTAAAGACTCATCCGAAAGTCTGGAGAAGCCCGGAATCGATCCTGCGACCCCTGGTTTACAAGGCGAGTAGCGTAACCACTGCACCACGGAGGCTTCTCCCTCCGACTGGAATCTGAGGTCGAAGGGAGGGCAGTGGAGGAAGGGTTTCACTGTTTTTTTGAGGGTAGAGGTTTTTCCCCTGGAGGAGAAATTACCTCTACCTGATTTTGATCCTCTTGAACCTCGAAAGGAGCCACGACCACCGTATGATGTGGAACCTTTTGCGAGGTTACGATCATTATTCCTGCCGAACTTTGACGGAAAGGAAGTTCCTATTTTAGGAATTTTGAACTCGGGCTTGCCTTGTGTAGATGAGGAAGTCTGAGATTTGGCTTGATTAGATGTAATAGTCTTAGTAACTAATTCATCCCTCAAGGTGTCTGAATTTTCCTTATATACCTGTTCAATTTTCCCGCCAAATAATGTCGGAGAATTGAAAGGTGTAGATCTGAGTTTGTTTTTTGCCATGTCCGAAAGGGACTTCGGTGCAGATCTAATTGCAGCTTCTCTTCTCATTTGAACTATTTCTGCTGTCAGAATGGATGCTAAGGAGACCGACGCATTAATAGATTTTGCTAAGGCCTCAAGTATCCTGAGCAAAAGAGTACAATCTGGTTCCTCTTGTTTAGCAGATCGAAAAGCTGCGTAGGAAAATACATCAGCATGAGACAACGTTCTCAAAAGATCCCTGAGCTGTTTCTCATACTGTGCCAAATTCTTGACCGGTATTTGAGTGTTACCAGTGAGCGACATACCAAGTCTACTAGCATCATAGTCAAGAGGAAGATCCCTAGAAGTAGGGACTTTCTCATTGTGCGATTGATAGTATTTCAAGTTGATTAGTGCATCTTGATCTTTTTTCTTGATGCACCAGTCTTCAGGGATGATTTTATCCTTAACTTGGTGTTGAATAAAATCGATCGTACTACCGATGAGTGGGGACTGAGGCAAGGAGATAGACTTTTTCTGCTCCTGTCCAATGTCTTCCTCAATGCAAGATTTCGGTCTTGAAATCTTTGAGGAACTCTCTGACTGTCTTGGAAATTTATCACTAGGTAAGATTTCCAAAATAGCGTCAATAACAGATGCATAGGAAATCCTATCATCTATCTCGGAACTATTCAGATCATTAAAATCTTCAACCGAAGCACGAGAATCCAAGTCATTATCAAGTTCCTTTGTGTCCTCCACTCTTATTGATAAGGAAGGAGAGGAATGCCGAGTACTTTGAGGTTTAGCAGAGTGTTTCACACTAGATACTCTCTTATATACTGGAGAAGGAGATTTATTGGACGAATCTACCTTCTCTGACTGAGAGTCATCCGAAGAGGTAGATCTCTTCCTTTTATGATATCTCTTGTGTTTATGACTCTTGTGCTGACGTCTTCTATAGTCTCTATCCGAAGATAGAGAAGACGACGAAGACGTACTGGGAGAAGAAACATAACGTCTTCTACCCCTGGAAGAACGATGTTTCCTCCTATGCCTTCTTGAGGACGATGACCTAGATCTTCGGGAATAAGACTTACTCCTCGATCTAGTCCTCCGTTTCTTATGCCTGTGAGGCGAATGGACCGATCTTGACCGAGAACGAGATCGTCGACCCGATTGTTTCGATCTGGAACGGATAGATTTCTGTGTAAGCTGAACGTTGGACTTAGTCTTATGAACAGCTACAGATTGATGACTGGGAGACCTCTTACGAATATGTCGTTTTGAGGTTGTAATGATCGATCGATCCCTAGAAGACTCATGTCGACCGGGAATATTTGATGACCGGTCATTTTTGCCCAGAATCATTTGTCTACCCAGTGACTGACCATTTTCGAATGAATGCTCGTCGACTGGTGACTGATCTCTTCCCGGTACCGAGTTACTACACGGTGACCGGTGACCCGGTGAGTTATGACCCGGTGGAATTGACCGGTCCGGTGCCCGGTCCCGGTCATTAGTATCGGAAGTAGAATCCGCATCTACGACCGATGGTGCCCGGTGATCGCCCGGTGCCGGGTTATCAGAGTCAGGGTCGTCACCGGGATCTGAGCCAGTCAGATCTGTGACCGGTGGTGCTTCCGAACTAGAAGCGTGCTGATGGCTAGACCGATCAGACGAGCTCCTAGACACGGACTGAGTCGATTTGAGATCTCTGGGGTGCTTGGGAGTCTCCCTGCGTGTCCCAGAGTCACTAGACTCAAGACCCCTAGTCGCACCGCGAGTCCTGTCCGCAACCATCGTAAATTTCTCACTCTTCTTAGAGCCTTTGGAAGTCATCCTCCTAGGTCTATTGGAGTACAACCTTTTCTTCTGAAATAAAGACCAGGTATAAGGATCCCAATCTACACAAACAGAACATTTATTATCAAATGAGCACGAACAGCAGGCTGCACAAGTTGAATGATTATCATACGATGGTTTAAGATGCCCACATAAACCTCTGAGTTGGGGCATAAGAGAAAAAACGAGAAGGCCGAAACGACTCGCGACGAAAACACGCTTCGAAAAAGCGAGGAAAAAAAAACAAAATGACAAAGAAATTGTCGAAAAACAAAGTAAATAGAAAGAATAATGGAGGTTTAGAACGAAAAATAAGGACGAAACAAGCCTGGTGTGATTAAATATTCCGAAAACGAATATTTTAAATCCAAAGACACAATGGCGAATGTTTTCTTTCGTCCTCCAAAATTTTATATGATGCGCATGCGTCAATTCGTGCGCAAGTGGTCACGTGGTCATTTTGGCGCCAAGGCAGCCTTAAGTTATTCAGTTAAGCTCCAAGAATCAGTTATTTTAATTTTGGAGGTAATAGAATGTTATCCTATTTATCAAATATGTGATGGTACAGTGCGATATTAAAATATTGTTTACCCTGGTACCATGGAACCCTTGGTACTATGAGAAGCGAGGTCGGGTATAAAAGCCAAGGCCGGGCCGAGCCGCCAAGCCAAAAATTGCCGATCCCAAGATTTTATTTTTCGGAATTCTAACCGAAGAAGAAATGTTAGTGGTAAATTTTAATATGATAATGTAAATTATATCAAATGTGATACTCAGCATAGTTTTTGTTCTTTTTGGTGCCCTAATTTTGGTTCTATTGCAATTTTGCCATTTTTTAGGGGTATAAAAGCCAGGCGGTTTTTATCGTACGTTTTGATCGAATTTGAATGAAATAGACATGGATGTGTGAAAAAATGTACATGACAACCCCAAAAAAGTATTTTCTAAACCTTTTATTGTAATAATACCAGTCAACTCCTTTTAGTATCTGTAATAACCGTATTTTTGGTGGTTTTATGTAGGCCACGTCGTAATGAACTGCAACGGACGGCAATGTCAGATAAATGATAAGGGCATTTAAATATACTATCTGAATGGTAGGAACTAAAGATGGAGCTTTATGAAACTCATCATATTTCTTAATCATGTTTTTGACATATTAATTATGTTTTGATACTTGCCTATTGTATTATTATTGCTTATTAATATGCTTCAGTCAGACAGCTTACTGTGGATGTGTGATGGATGTAGAAATTAAAAATTAGAACGAGTTGTCCTGGTCCATTGTTTCCTTATAAATGAGTGTGCACATTCTTTCATAAAAAAAACTGACAACTGCCCTTCTTGAAGAAAATATTTCATGTTCAATCTCCACGAAAGAAGGCTGCCGACCTCAGCAGGTATCGAACCCGCGTCCTCCTGAACATCAGTCAGTAAAGAGCTCCTACTGGCAGTAAAAAAGTAAACGGAACCCTGCAGGCACACAATGTTGAATCAACGTTGTTTCAACCTTGATTCAACGTGGAGTGCCTTCTGGGAACATTTTTTTTTTAACTTTTTTCTAAAAAAAATGTTTGGTGGACAAGATTGTTTATTTCCCTTACAAAGTATCCCTGTGTCGTTTTAACGACATCGAATCAAAGTCGTAAAACCCTGAAGTCCTTGACCAATCATTGAAACAACGTCGCATAAACAAACTTTGTCCACTGGGATAACGGTCTGATGTCACTTAACAACATGGGTCGTTATTCGATTCGGATCATTTCGGTCGTTGTGTGCCCTCCCTTTCGGTCCTTTTTGGTCGTTTCCTGTAATAAGGTAATTCTAAAAATAGAAACAAAAATAAAATAAGAAATTCGATCAATTAAGGTGATTCTGATGAATATATTTGATTTTATCACGAACACATATTAAGTATAAACAAGTTCAAATATTATAAGGCCAAAAAGAAGTAATTTAACCGATGAATTTGAAAGAAATTCGGAATGTTAATACTTTTTTGCCGCCTTGGCTTTTATACCCCTGGATTTCGAAAAACAGTTATTAAAAGAAAAATAAGCGATGTAGATAAGTGAAACTAC
The DNA here is from genome assembly GCA_963580285.1 of Lucinisca nassula. Taxonomy (NCBI): domain Eukaryota; kingdom Metazoa; phylum Mollusca; class Bivalvia; order Lucinida; family Lucinidae; genus Lucinisca; species Lucinisca nassula. The sequence goes on along the minus strand of OY757014.1, from coordinate 161,660,731 downwards.
TTGTAGTTATAACATATCTAATTTATAATAATTTAATCCCACATTCACCAAAATTTATATCTCTCTTGTACCTATCTATCTATCTATACATCCTGCAGCACCCTCTCGCGAGGATTATGTGCAGCTGCGCGCGTCAGAAAAAGAAAAGTGTGATAGAAGAAAAAGTATTAGATTTTAGGAGAATTGAAAGTAAAAACAGTGTTAGTAAAGTAGAGATTAAAAGCAGATAAAAACATATATATATATAGTGCCGGTTTTGAGGTAATCTGTTAAAAACCCTCACAAATCACCTCTTCAACCAGCACTATCTATATATAAACACATCTTACCACATATATATTTTACCGCAGTATTTTGAGCAGACAGATAAACCGACTATTACATGTCAATTTATCTTTACCACACTGATAGTTGGACATCAAAGTCCAAAAGGGAAATCACCTACGGACTATTTCAGTATTTAGAAAACCATTCACTGGACAAAAAACTAGTCATTTATTTACGTTCAATTTCTTACTATTCTAGTACAAGCCGTGATAGCCGAGTGGTCTAGATGGTTTGGACTGTAAATGGTGGGGCATGAGTTCGAATCCCAGAAATGACATATTTTTATGTGTGTTGTTGATGGAATATTGAGTAAAATGTTATACGCCGTCATCGGTTTAAATAAAAAGTGTTGCTAAGCGATAAAAAGGTTGAAAAAAGAAAAAAATACCAAAAAATCCTGGTAACACTGTAATCGGTTTAATTAAGAAAGGTTGCTAAGCAACTCGATAAACAAGAACTGTCACCAGGCAGCATATCTGGGCATTCTAAAAATAAATTGTAGAAAACTCTTACTTTCGTTCGTTATATCGCCGATTGGAGCATAATCTATATATTATACCACAATTTTCCAACGGTGATACAAACTATATCGCCGACTTGAGCATAAAAAAATTAAATTATCATCCTCAACACTCTATCATACTCAATCTTGCAATTTCCTGCTTAAAAGGTTTTATAGAGTTAAAATATCTCTGTTTTTCTCTAAAATTCTTTCCACCACACTTATCACAGATTTGATATTTTGCTGTAGTACCTTTACCACATTGCAAACATTTCACTACTTTACTTTTGTTATGTTTTATAATAAAATTATGAGCCTTGCAGTATATAGAATGCTTTACTGATTTGTTTTTACATGGTTTATTTGAACCTAACGGCAACATAGCACATATATTTTGCATCTTTGCTTTTTCTATATCCATTTTTATTATTATATTTAAAAAAAATTTTTTATAGTTTAAAAGAAAACAAAAAATGAGTTCTGTAGAGAGACTAATACAATTGCATAGTGAAGGAAGAATCAGTGATGAGGCTTTAGACAAGGGTCTTAAATCCTTAGATATTGAGAAACAGAAGAGTGATGCACCACAACAAACTTCTGCATTAGATAATCTGCGTAAAAGACGTAGAAATAAAAAGATAAGAAAACGACAGCAACAAAATGCTGTTAAAACAAGTGAAAAAATTAATGATGAAGATACTAAAGAAGAGAAAAATGTTCTGAAACTGGTTGATAAACCATTATGCAATTACTTCAAAGCGTATGAAATAGATGCTCATAAATATAAAGACCCAAATATTTTGTTTAATGATAAAAAATCTGTCATTATAGATAAAATTAATGAAAACATTAAAGAATACAATGGTATTAAATTTTCAATTGGGTTATCTATAAAGTTTTTTAAAGATGAACTTAATGGTGAAAGAAAAGAAGTTACCGGTGCATCACACGGAGAACAATGTGCAGTTCTTGATGGAAATAATTTAGATGAAAACTATAACAAACAAACAACTTATATACAAACATGGATTGAAAAATTCACAAATACCGCAACGGGTTTAGAAATTGACCATTGTATCAAACTTTATCTTAATATAGCAAAATATGAACCACTCAAAGGTTCTTCGTATATTTCTCTTCCAAGTGCAATAGCAAATAAAAAAGCAATAATTAATTTATCAAATGATGATGATAGATGTTTAGAATGGCATATACTTGCTTCTAAATACCCAAACAAAAACAATCCAAGTAAGTTATCAAGTTATCGTAAATATTTAGGCACATTAAATATGGAAGGAATAGACTTTCCCACACCAATCTCACAAATACCAAAAGTTGAGAAACAAAACAATATAGCAATCAATGTTTATGGATACACATTAACAAAAAAGACAGAGAAACTTACTATATTTCCATATCATATTTCAAATCAACCAAATGATAAAGAACGAATTAATCTGCTTTTGATAACTGAAGATGTTGAAGAGGAAATTGATGATAATGAAGAAATAGATGAAAATTATAATCCTGATGAGCCAAAAACAGAAACAAAATATCACTACTGTTTTATTAAAAACCTTAATAGATTACTTTACAATCAGAACAATAAACACGAACATAAAACACATTTCTGTGAAAGATGTCTTCACGGTTTTTCAAGAGAAGACCTACTAATCAAACACAAAGAAGACTGTGAAGGCATAAATAAATCTCCAATGCGAATAGAAATGCCATCAAAAGGTCTTATCAAGTTTAAAAACCATCAAAATCAAATGCCCGTTCCATTTGTTATCTATGCTGACTTTGAAGCACAAATCAAACCCAAATCACAACAAAAAGGAGATAAATCAGAAATAACAAGCGAACATGAAGCGTGTGGATTTGGATATCAAGTTGTTAGATATGATGGTAAAGCAGACAAACCAGTAATATACAGAGGTGCAGATGTTGCAGAGGTTTTTCTAAATCATTTAGAATGTGAAGTAGAAAACATTAACAACGTTTTCAAACATCCTAAAAAAATAATAATGACAGAAAAGAACATACAAGATTATGAAGAGGCTACTCATTGTTGGATATGTGAAAAAGAAATTAATAATGAAAAGAATCCAAAAGTAAAAGACCACTGTCATTTCACAGGAGAATATAGAGGACCAGCACACAAATCCTGTAATCTCAAACTTGCAATCAAACCAAATAAAACCAAAATTCCAGTTATCTTCCACAACTTAAAAGGTTATGATAGCCATCTAATAATGCAGAAAATACACAAAGCAAGTGGAAACATTACTTGTATTGCAAATAATTCAGAGAAATTCATCTCATTCAGTATTGGACAACTGAAATTCTTAGACAGTTTTCAATTTATGGCTTCCTCTCTTGAAAAGTTGGTAGATGGAGCAATTGGTGTAAAGACAGAATGTGAAAAATGTAAAGGTACAGAAGAAATAAACATCAATGAAAATTGGTTATTAACAGCGAAATGTAAAAAATGTCACAATACAAGATATAAAAAACTCAACAAATCAGACTTACCATTAACTGTAAAACATACAACTAACTCACATCTTCTTGCTCGTAAAGGTATCTATCCATATGAATACATTGATAGTTTTGATAGATTTGATGAAACACAACTACCACCCATAGACAAATTCTACAGCAGTCTTACAGATGAAAGTATCAAACAAAAAGACTATGAACACGCTCAAAAAGTATGGAAACAATTTAACTGTAAAACACTTGGTGATTATCATGATTTATATCTCAAAACAGATGTTCTCTTACTTGCAGATGTTTTTCAAAAGTTTAGAGAAACCTGTATGAATAACTATAAACTTGACCCTCTACATTACTACACTGCACCTGGTCTATCTTGGGATGCTCTTCTAAAATACACAGAAATAGAATTACAACTTCTATCAGATTTGGATATGCATCTTTTCATTGAAAAAGGAATGAGAGGTGGAATAAGTATGGTTTCTAAAAGACACGCAAAAGCAAACAATAAATATGTCGCAGATTATAATCCAAATGAAGAAGACAATTACATAATGTATTTAGATGAAAATAATTTATATGGTCATTCAATGAGCCAACCACTTCCATATGGTGGTTTCAAATGGATAACTAATAAAGATTTAATAGATGGAAAACTTCCAAAATTACAAAAAGGTAGAGGAAGAATATATGAAGTAGATTTAGAATACCCCAAACATTTACATAAACTACATAATGACTATCCACTTGCACCTGAAAAATTAGCAATTAAAAAAGAATGGTTATCCGACTATCAAAATGAACTAATTGAAAATAGTATGTTAAAAACAGAAAAACTTGTCCCCAATCTAATGGATAAGAAGAAATATGTAGTACATTACAAAAACTTAAGTCTATACAAACAACTTGGTATGAAAATAACAAAAATACACAGAATATTAGAATTTGATGAGAAACCTTGGATGGAACCTTACATACGTCTGAATACAGAATTACGTAAAAAAGCAAAGACTACATTTGAAAAAGATTTCTTTAAACTTATGAACAACTCAGTATTTGGCAAAACAATGGAAAACATACGTAAAAGAGTTGATATTAAATTAGTCAAAACAGATGGCAGTGAAAATGAAAAAATCCGCAAGATAATAGCCAAACCAAACTTCAATCGTAGAATAAAGTTCTCTAATGAGTTATCTGCCATTCAAGTGAATAAAACAAGATTAACTCTAAATAAACCAATATATGTTGGCTTCTGTGTTTTAGATTTATCAAAACATCTTATGTATGATTGGTATTATAATACATTGAAAAAGAAGTATGGTGATAACTGCACCTTGTTATACACCGACGCAGACAGTTTATTAGTAGATATCAAAACCAAAGATGCTTACAAAGATATGTCTGAAATGAAAGATGAATACGATTTCTCTGATTATCCAAAAGAACATCCACTATACGATGAAACAAACAAGAAGGTCATAGGTAAGATGAAGGATGAATGTGATGGTGTTCCAATATCAGAATATATTGGTCTTCGTCCTAAACTATATTCAGTATTAAGAGCAGATGAACAAGTCATCAAAAAAGCGAAAGGAACAAAAAAATATGTAATCAAAAAACAAATCAATTTTGAAAACTACAGAGATGCATTATTCAACAAAAAGAAATACACACACTCAATGAACATGCTACGCTCAATGCATCACAACATATATGGATTAAAAGTAAATAAGACTACACTTTCTCCTTTAGACACAAAAAGATACATAGCACCAGATGGAATCATGACATACGCGTATGGGTATCAGCCGGAACAATAAGTAATTCCTCTTTGACAAACCCTCTCTTAGGTGCAGGAGATTTCAAATAATAAACTCTTATTCCCTGCGTTATAATATGATAGTCAATCTTATGAATATCAACAGACCATACTGGGTCAGTAGCCCTTCTCTTTCCACCACCTTCTAATTCTCCAGGTTGATACAAATATCTAACATTTACATAAGGACAAATTTCAGCATCAACTTTTCTTGTTATAATTGGAGGAGGTTTTTTCGTCTCCTTATTTAATGCTTTAATAACATCAGATAATCTCTTAACCCATTCTCTGTTTCTTTTTTTAGTATCAATCTCTTTAGCATACTGATAACCAAACAATCTTTCTGCTAAGGTTCTATTAAATCTTTCTACTATTCCTTGGTCTCTGTGTATTTCTTTTCTACCTCTTCTTATTTTGGTATTATGCTTTTCCATCAAAGTTGAAACGGAACTCATAAATTCTCTACCAGGATCAACTTGCAATAGTTTAGGATACTTCAAATGTCTTTTATAAATCTTCTCAAAAGCATTTGCAACTTCTTTACTATCTTTCGACGTCAAAGGTTCGGCTTCTTTATATCTTGTTCCAATATCAACCACTGTTAATGCATACTTGTATGTTTTTCTACCAATAGTATCGTGAGGTAAAAACAACAAATCAGCTTGATGAACTTCATTCTCTGCAGACACATCAAATTTAGGTCTTATTATTTTCTTAGGTGCAGGTAAATATATTTGCCATACTGCTTGTTTCTTTAAGAACTCTAATGCTTGTTTCTGACTAACCTTTGCTTCTTTTGCTAACTTACCAACAGCTGAGTGTCCTTTCCAGAAACCTTTTGGACTATAGTAGATCTTCTCCATTTATTTTTATTTAAGAAAAAATATTTATATATAAAAAGATGTCAAAGAACGCACAAACGCAAAATATAGCACAATTGCTTGATGATGACTATACACCTACAAAAGAAGAGTTTGAAGAGCTGTTAAAGGAACAAAGTCAATTTGACACAAAGAAATGGACTGATTTAGAAATCAACAACATTTATACAATCACCGACTACAGAGAAATTAACACAGACAATGGTGTGAGTGTAATTTTAACTCTCAAAGACAATGGTGAAGTATGGAGTCCTGCACATCTCACAAAGAAGATAGAAGGTAAAGAACCACCATTTTATGTAAGACCACTTGGTTTGAAACCATGTAAGAATAATAAAAAAAATAAATATCATGCTTATGATTTAGTTTTTCCAAAGAAAGATTATGTCAAAAAATAATTTTTTTTTTACCTACATCAACTTCCAAGCAACAAATCCTGTCAATGCCATACCACCAACAACAAATGCAATCTCTCTATTTTTCTGGTCTTCTGATGGAGTGTAAAAATCACTCAATGTAGGTTTTGGTGGTAATGGTGTGGATAAATTATCTGGCAATTGTTTTCCTGTAATATAATAATATTGTTTCATAGCAGTGTCAGCATCACTGAACTCATCCACAGCATGATGTTCCTTCTTCAGTTGCTCATTAATAAAATCCAATCTTTCTGTTCTCTTCTCATTCCACGCAGTTGTTGCTGATTCTAATTGTTCCATCGCCTTATCATGTCTTTTTCTCTCTTTATCACTATTACTACCCATATGTGAAAATAAATAATTACTACCTGAAAAGGCTAAGGCGTTTGTAATTGCTCCTCCAACCATTAATGCTACTGCACTTGCCATTTTTATATAATGGAAAAAAAAATATTAAAATTACTTCATAATATCCGCAGGAATAATACCTTGCTTAACAAGCATATCCTTTGTTGCCATTGCAAGTAATATATCAATGGACAACATACCAATATCTGTCATATTAAAATCTACTTTTGGTGCTGGTCTTTTCAATAGTTTTCTTCCTAATTCTGAATATCCAACAGTTAATACAGTTTCCACTCCGGCATGATATAACATGTTTGCAATTTGTTTTCCGTCTATTGAGGTTGTCATTTTTTTTAATGAGAATATTATTTTTTTAAATTAATTAAATTCAAATGGGTCAATTTCTTTTTGTTGTATAATAGGTGCAGGTTGTTGCATCATAGGTTGTTGTGGTACAACTTGTTTAGACTTGTACATATACAATCCTATTCCAACAACTCCAATTGTTATACATAATGGTATATAATTTTTGTATATATTTATATTCTGTGAATTGTTTGTTTGCACATCATCATCATCTCTTGTTATAGATTTTAATTCCATGTTTTCTTTCTTTATAGTTTCAGCCTCCTTTCTTCTTAATTCTGCATTTCTTTTTCTTGCTTCTGCACCTTTCTTACCAGCAGATACTCGTCTTGGGTCTTTTGTTTTAACAGTTTCATTAACTTCGCTCATCTTTTTCTAAGGAAATATTTTCTTTTTTATTAAAATCAATATGTCTTGCTGTTGTTAGCATTGCAGTTAATGGAGCAAGATACATTCCATATCTATAGTACAATTCACAACATGAACTTGTCAAAGCGTGATTGATAAAAGGGTCTTCCTCTAAGTCTTGTATCAGTTTAGGTGGATTAACAACATTGAAATACTTTGATACACCCATCACATATAAGCTAATAAAAGAATTACCTAATGTCTTAGTCATACTTGCTCCCAATCTTGCTTCATATCTGCAGTAAAGTTTGTTTATTTGTTCTGCTGTCATTGTATCAATGTCTGATAGTTGTAAGTCTTTACCAAGATACTGCTTACTACCACCACCAGCAACAATGGCTGATAATCGCTCACGTTTTGTTTCTTGTTCATTATTTTCTGTGCTTTCACGTTCAATGTCTTGTAATAATTCTTCAGCATTCATTTTTATTTTATGTAATTTATTTTTTTATTTTTAAAAAATAAAACATCGCATATCCGACTATTGATAAGATTGCAGTGTTTGTTATGATTATTGATAAGATTGCAGTGATTGATAATATTTCTAACAGCATTGTTTTTTAGTATTGCTATTTTACATTGCATAAGCATTACTTAAGATTTGCTATAGCATTGCATAAGCATTACTTAATCATTGCATAAACATTACTTAATCATTGCTAAAAAAATAATCAATCAACCAACCAATAACCAGTAGGCTGGTCAGTCTTCAAAATTAACTTACGATGCTTCTTTTTTTTCAGTTCTTCTTTTATTCTCTGTCGTTCTTCCAAAGTTGGAATAACATCATTCTCTCTTAAACAATTTTCAAAACTATATCTTTTGTGTAGAACATGCATAGCCATTTTGTTTGTTCTCTTAAATCTTTTAACACAGAATTATATCTCTGCGAAATAACCCACACTGATTGTTCTGCATGCCTACCAGAAAATGCTAATTCTGATAACATATCTTTTTTCTTTGTTAGTTCTTTCGTTGCACTGCAATCATCAATAATGTAGAGAGTAGAATGACCAGCATATTTATTAAAGAACATTCTTAGTAGTTCTTGTAGTTTTTCTTCTCCATTAACAATAGGATTAACAATTGTTATATTTTTTGTTTTAGGTTTCCTAACATCACCAATCCACTCACGATTTTTATAAGCCTTGTTCCATTGAATGGTTGGGCAAAGTATAACAATATGTTTAAATACTTGACGATATTCCTCTTCCAAAAGGTCAAGGACAAACTCTGTTTTCCCGCATCCAGTTTGACCACATATAATAGCACAATGAGGATATTTTGGTAGCTCCATTTTTATTTGTAAAAAAAAAATATTAATAACTGACTTCTTTAAATCTACCATCTTCAAAGTTGATTTGTGCATCTTGTATAACAAACAAATAAAGATTGATTGGTTCATCTGCTCCTGCTTCTTTCGTTATTTGTATTGTGATACCTTCTGATGCATTTTCAATTCTTCTTCCAGAACCATGAAGTGTATTATCATCAGTTGAACGTAAATCCAACCATAAAGCATACCTGTTCGTTAGATATTTCTCTATTGTTGTATCAGTAAAATATAAATCTTTAATGACCATACTTGTTTCTTTGTTTCTTTTTGAATTCAAAGCAAAGAATTTATTTATTTCGTCCCAGTGTTGGTGGGACTTCATTCCTTGACTATACAATTGATTCGGAATCCCTTCTATTGTCATTTCCACTTTTGTAATTTCTGGATTATAATATTCTTCTGTGCTGGCCCTTTCAGGATCTTCGAATAGCATAAGAATTCCTTTCATACTTCTTGCAGGAACATTTAGATTGATATTCCATAGTGTATCAGATTTGTTTTTAGTTATTTTTCTGTGTCTTAGTATTCTGTCATACAAAATAACCATTTTACCATCAACTTGCTGTCTTATTTGTCTTGCTAATTCAGTATCAGAAACAATATCAAATTCCAAACAAATATTTTTGATTGTATAAGATGAAGTTGCATCGCCTGATTTAATTACTTTATTATAATCATTGAATGTAAGTTCATATTCAAGTCTATCTCCTAATCCAGCTTGATAAAAAGGCATATGGGTTTCCAATAATTCAAAATCAAGTGGGATGCAAAACCTGTTTCCATATGCTTTTGCGATGGCTTGATCTTCTTTATCTGCTGTTGCGTTTCCTGCACCCACTCTATGTCTCAACATGTTCTCTTTGCCAACGCCTTGATATACCATATTTACACGTTCTGTAATAGTCTTCCATAAATCAATATAACAATGATAGATGTCACTATCGTCAATGGACATAACTTCATTTCCACTTATTCTAATTGTTGTTTTCTTAATTATTGCTCTTCCTATGTTTTGAAATATAGTTGCATTTGCATCTTTAGAGGTTAGTTCAATTTCAAATGCTAATCTGACTGTTCCGGGAACAATAACATCATTACTACTTAGATTAGGAAATCTCACTAATAATTGTTGATTTTGGTCAATAGTTGAAGGGTTATTTGTTATTACTACACTTTGGCGGATGCCTCTCACACCTCGTGGTTCTCTTAATTTTCTGTAAGGGTTTAGTTTATCTCCGTAAGCTGACATTTTTTTAAAAGATAAAAAAATATTTTTAAATAATAAATAAATAATGGCTGAATATGAAAATCCTGAGTATGACAGGGATGATTATGATGAAGAAGCAGAAACATCTTTTACAGATGAAGAGCAGTTTCAGAGAACATTAAATAGTCAGTTTGCTGGTTTGAATGATTTAACCGGTGATGATAGGAAAACTCTGCTTGATAGCGTAGGTCAAAAAATGATAGATAGATTTTACGAAAGGAATGAAGAACCTAAACGTAAAATCAAAGGTTTGTCTCTCAAGAGTGATGGTTTTGGAAGGCCAATGTTATATGTTAAAGATGAAGGTGGAAAGGATATTGCATTAACATATTATCGTTCCAATGCACCAGATGAAATAGCAACATTTTTATCATTTAATACTTTGCAAAGGAAATATGGTGTTGATTTTGTTAGGAATGTATTAGGTGTAGATGATTTTAAACCATCTGCTACAAGAATTAAAGAAGGTAGAGCTGAGCTTACAACTTTAATAGAAAACCAGTTGAGAGAGACACAATCTGATTTATTATCAGAAAAATTCAAGAATCTTGATAATGATGTATCATCACAACAAGAAGCACAAGAACTATTAGAAACTGCAAATAATGCAGAAACATCTGTGAAAACATTAGAGACATCATTCATTGAAAGTGTTAGTAGTGAAGCAGGAACACAAACAGATTGGACAAAAAGAGAGATTGATGGAATAGCAAATGCAATGACAACAGTCAAAGAAGAGATAGCAAATGAATTGGCAAAACTGAATGAAACAAATAAAGACTTAGCAAAAGAAAATACAAAATTAGAACAAGCTAAAGCAGACAATGATGAATTTCAAATAGAAAGGATAAGTAGTCGAATCAAAGAGTTAGAAAGTGAGAGAAGTGCAAGATTGGAAGTTATTAATGTTAATAAAGAAAAACTACGTAGTCAGGTAAATAGAATCAAAGAGACTATAAACAAAGTATTAAAAGAAGACACTACATTGGGTGAAAGAATTAGAACATTATTCAGAGAACAAGGCATTACAATTGTTAGTATTTTAACCGCTTTTGGAATGATTATTGGAGTTATTGTTGAGGCTGTTATTCCTACTGGTGGTGGTACTACTTCAACCCCTCCTTCTCCACCAAAAGGTGGTGTTAAAGATTGGGTTAAGAAACAATTATCAAATCTTGGTAAATTACTTTCTACCCTTGCAGGAAAAGTAGCTACTGCATTACCAGGTGTTATTGGTTCTATTGTGTCTTGGTTGTTGTCTTCTGCGGGTAAAGTTGTTGGTTGGTTTGGAGAACATTTATGGGCATTAGTTGTATTGGTTGCTGGATTGTTATATGCATCTGCGAGAGAGTTTATAAGAAAAAAAAGAACTTAATAAATTTCATACATAATTAATAGTCCAATTACTATACTTCCTACTATTAATGCTGTTTTGTTGTCTTCATGTTGTATGGCTTCTTTTTTTTCTGGTAGAGATTGATGAGATTGTGGTAGAGATTTATTTGTTGGTGTGCCTTGTAGAGATTGTGGTAGAGATTTCTTTGTAGTAGATTGGTTAGCAAGTTTGTGATGATTAAACCAATCTGCTATTCTAGCATCGGAGGTACCAGCACCATCAACCCAACTTTTTGACAGATTGTGTTTCTTTGCATAATCAACTGCTTGTTGATGATAATCTGGTAGAGATTTCTTTGTTTGTGTGCCTTGTATAGTTGCAGGTTGTGTAGCAGATGCAACAGGTTTAACATTTACATCACTATTGAAACCAAGTGTTTGATTTTCTGTTGCAATTACAATTTTATTATTATATCCAGCGATAGTGCCAATTTGTAAAATCATATTACTGGGAGACATATATAATCCAATACCATAAACAAAATCTACTTTACTTCTTGCATATTTGAGTGTGTTTTGATATCTTTGTATTTGACTTGGTAAATCAACTGGACTATTAATAGCATCTTCAATGTTAGCAAGAAATTGTTTCTGAGCATCAAATCCTGTGCCTATTTTTAGAATTTCTACACGTGTTTGAGATTGTGCTGCTAATAGTGCCCATACAAACATTCTAATACTTTCGTTAATTCGTTCAATACCTGTTTTTGTTAATCCTTCTGATTTGTCTAATATAAACATTGTCCAGGCGTCACTTATATCTACTGTATGTTCTATTTTATCATTTGGATTAAAGAATGGACCTTCACTTCGATGATCTTGTCTATATTTTCCACTTGGTTTAAAATATTGTGTGTAACTCCCTAGACCACTGCATTTAGAACTACTTTCTAATTTTTGCCTCCAATCTGTATCAGGTGAAACATTGAATTCATTGCATAACTTTTGATAGGTTGCTTTGTCGTATGGGTTTTTGTAATAACAAAATGATGCATCTGTTGGTAAAGGTGTTTGAAGTTCTTTCAAAATACGAGCAATACAATAATAAACATGAAATGTATATACTGTTTTAGTTAGTCCTGAAGTGTTTTGCAAATGGTCTTGATAACTTACACCACATCCTGTAGTGGCACACCAAACAGCAAAATTTAATTGACATTGCCACCAGTCAAATGATGAATGAAGCCATGTATTCCACGGTTCATTGGTGTGTAATGTTGGATTTTGATAGTTTTGAAATAAGTCGGGAAACTTTACTGGAAAATGGTCATCTTTATTAACATAAATCGTTTGTTTTATAAGTTCAATATTCTTTTCGGTATATTTAGTATTGGGGTTATATGATGCATTGGGATTGTACTTGAATTCTTTAGGTATCATTTTTATTATTGATTATATATAAAAAATAAAAATGTATCATACAATTTCGAATATTGACAAGACAATAAACTTGCAACAATACATTGATAACAGAGATGGGAATAAACGTATTGGTTTGAAATCTATAACATATGGTGTTGGATGGTATAATGTTGTTGATGAATATTTGCAGAAGACTAAAGAGAGACCTCATAAGATTATAGATGGTTATTATAGTTTCCAACAAATAGCAGATTTATTTCAAAGTAATAATATTACATTATCTGTAAATGAAACAAATGGAATTGCTTCTTTAATTACACCGGATGAATTGAAGATAAGCAAGGGCTTAAAACAAATGTTGGGGTTTGGAAATAAGCGAAAGTTTGCTGTTAATGAAACTCATTATGGTGAGAGAGCTGTAGATTTTGCTGTTTATAAATCATTGTATGTTCATTTGGAACAGATTAATACTTCAAATAATTATTTAGATGGTATGCCGAGTACTGTGTTGGCTGTTGTTCCAGTGGAAAATAAAGAGTTTGGAGAGATAACAACAGTGAGATTTGAGCATCCAGAATATAAGTGTTTGGTGAATGATGCTATAGCAGAATTGAAATTAGAAATCAGGGATGAAAATAACAACAAGGTAATTAATCATCTACCAATTAATTGCGTTTTGGAAATTATATAATTATAATAAAAAAATGAGTATATTTGGTGCTAAGAGAAAACACGTAGATGCATTGGGGCTGAAACAAGAAATATTTAATATGAGAAGTCAAGCATTTACACAAATAAATACATTGAATGATAGACATACAGGACTTCAAGATAGATTTCGGGATATGTATGTCAATCATCGGTTGTTATACAATAAAGTTGAAAATATGTCAGACAAAAAATTGATAAGCATCTGTGCAGAGAGTAAAGGATCATTGCAGGAGAATGAAGTGTTTAGTTTTGGTAATGGTGGTAGAGAGGTAGGTTGTGGATATGTGATGAACTTTCCAGGTCAAATATTGGGTGTGGGGTTATCGAGTAAAAGAACAAAAGGTGATGTATCTGTTGTTGTTTCTATAAATGGAAATCCACAAGCAGGATATGGTATATTATTGAATAATATTTTAAGGAAACACGATAACTTTGATACACCGTTAAAGGTTGAAGCTGGTGATGCAATTGATTTTGTTTGCCAGACTAATAATGCTACGTGTGTCAATACTGTGGCTTCGATGATAATTGAATTATTTATTGAATAAAAAAAAATATATGTTATCAAGAAAAAAATGAAACAACCTACTGCACCGCTATATCCAGAGTTGCCTGTTGAAGATGGGCAAAATTATAGATTACAGAAGATATCTGAGATAGAGAAGACATTAATTAATGAGAGAGATGTGAGAAAAGCATTATACAAGAAATATAAGCGTGGAATAAATATTACTGACGGTGTTGATACAGGTTTGATATCAACAAGTGTTATTTTGGCAGGTGTTGGATTGGCTGTTCCAATTATGTTGCCTTTAGAGATTGGTGCTGTTGTGTGTGGAAGTTTGGGTATTTTTGTAAAGTTAGTAAGACGTAGATTACATACAAAAGCACAGAAACATTATGAGATTAAAACTATTGCTGATAGTAAGTTGAATAGTATAAAGGATTTGATTTCTAAGGCTTTGACAGACGGACAGATATCTGAGAATGAATTTAAACTTGTGTTGGATGAGTTGGACAAATATAATAAAATTAAAGACAATATACATTCAAAACAAACAGGATTGAGTGAAAGTGAGAGAAAGAAACTTATTGAGGAAGGTAAGGCTCAAGCGAAGAATGAAATGAAAAAAAAGATAGAAAATGCTTGATTTTATTCAATAAAATTACAATAGTAAATGACCCACCACCGAAATATGAAAGTTAATATTTTTTTTTTTTGCTTCACTTCCGACCTACAATGTTGAAAATTTATAAGAATGTGCATTTTGTATGTTGAAACATATGTACAAAGTTTGGTGGTAATTGGTTGAACCAATGTTATTTTACAACAATTCAAAGACTTGCAGGAAATTCCAAAATGATGCTAGAACTTTGAAATTTTGTGATAATATGTATATATGCAACCCAAATACATATGCAAAAACTGGGACAAATCGGTTGATGGGATTCCACTTTTAAGAAGACTCAAAGACTTTCTGAAATTCCAAAAGTTGTCATAGGAACTTGGAATTTTAATATGTTATACAGCCTTAAAGTCTTGTTATATGTGCAAAATCTGGTGGTCATTGGATTATGTAAAGGCACTTTCAGGAGGGGTTAAAGTTTTTGCCCCAAAGTGGAATTTTCAAAATTCTTTTTAATATGTTTCTATATAGTGTCTATCCGCGACTTTTATCGGAGCAGATTTTGGATATTACTTTTAATTATTTGTTGTTCTCTACGAGTTGCTTAGTAACCTTTCTTAATTAAACCGATTACAGTGTTATCAGGATTTTTTTGTATTTTTTTCTTTTTTTTAACCCATTTTTATCGCTTAGAAACGCTTTTTATTGAAACCGATTACGCTGTCATCATTTTTATTCAATGTTCCATTATAAAAAGATTTTTTATGTCATTACCGGGATTCGAACTCATGCCCCACCATTTACAGTCCAAACCATCTAGACCACTCGGCTATCACGGCTTGTACTAGAATAGTAAGAAATTGAACGTAAATAAATGACTAGTTTTTTGTCCAGTGAATGGTTTTCTAAATACTGAAATAGTCCGTAGGTGATTTCCCTTTTGGACTTTGATGTCCAACTATCAGTGTGGTAAAGATAAATTGACATGTAATAGTCGGTTTATCTGTCTGCTCAAAATACTGCGGTAAAATATATATGTGGTAAGATGTGTTTATATATAGATAGTGCTGGTTGAAGAGGTGATTTGTGAGGGTTTTTAACAGATTACCTCAAAACCGGCACTATCTATATATATAAAACAATGTTTCACGGTTCATGGCATTGGGTGATGGAGGGTGCATATGGTCGATCTGAAAGAATCCAGATCGGAGCACACAACAGCATGAGGAGGAAGGTGATTCCATTGTACCACAGCCAAGGGGAAGAAACTGTATTTATAGTAACTGGCAGTAGTAGGGATTTGAATATAGTGCATAGTATGCATGTTTTTAGTAGTTCTGATTGGATGTCGGATGTATGTAGGGAGCGGAATCTCGACAAGACTATATACTATCTTGTAGAACAATAGGAGGCGAGCATCTGTTCCAATGATCTCCATTCCAGGGTATTAAGCATCTGGGTCACACTACTATATGAAGAGTAGTCATGTTTGACCCATCTAGCTGCTCTTCTTTGGACTTGCTCAACCTTGTTTATATTTGACTGGGTATATGGGCTCCACACAGGGGAGGCATACTCAAGCTGGGGCCTAACAAGGGTATTATAAGCTGTTTCACGTATGCCTTGATGTTTGGTGCGTATATTCCTACGTATGAAGCCCAGGGTCCGATTTGCTTTGGTGGTCACGTTATGAATGTGGGTATTCCAAGTTAAATCACGGCTAAACTCAAGACCCAGGTACTTGGCATGATCAGCCTCCTGTAGACCTAGAGACTAAAAATAAAATTTTTGGTAGGCTCGGCCTTGGCTTTTATACCCGACCGAGAAGCGAGTATAAATCAAAAATACAAGTGCAATTAATGTATTATATTTGTATAAAAATATATAAATAAGGTGGTTTGGTGTGGTTTGGGGTAATTCGATGGACCGCCATCTCTGTATGACCTCAGCTGTTGATGAGACGTAAAACGCAAACTCTCACGACTTCTGATACGTTTCGAAATAGGTCGTCCTTTTATATTTACGGCTTGTGGATGTTTATCACAGATTATTACCCCTTAAATCAAGTTCTCTATCACGCAGAGCATTAGTATATTGAGCTGACTGCTCTATGAGTTCTGCCGTTAATTTCACCATCTTGTATGTTGTAAAGCAGAGCCAAAATTTATCGAGGATTTTTCTTGCGATTTGAGCGGAAATTCAGCATGGCTCCCCCTGATTGTCTAGTTGCATGATTAACGTGCAAGGGGTAACAAGACGTTTCGCCCCTCAAGACGTTTCCCCCTGGTCGTTTTCTCCCTAGTGTTGTTTCGCCCCTTTCTTGGTCCCTGGTCGTTTCGCCCCCTAACCCTAGTCGTTTCGCTCCCGCCCCACCCCCACCCAAACCCTAGTCGTTTCGCCCCCAAACTATTTCCTGTATTTTATATATATAAGATTCATATAGCCCGGTCCTCCATGCTACCGCGGTACTTAATGATTGAACACAAAACAAGAACAGATGAAGAAACTTACCTTAAAGTCTCAGTACACTAACTTTTCCTTGACAGGTCGTCTTCATTTTGATATGACTTTTAATGCCCGGTGCCGGCCGGTAACTAAGGATAAGTTATCCTTAGGCAGACGTGACATGGCGATGATGCTACTTCAATATTTGCCTCTTATCATCGCTAATAAAAGTGAAAAATAGTATTACATTGAGAAGTGGGCGAAACGACTAGGGGGACGAAACGACTAGGGGCGAAACGACCAGGGGCAAAACGACTAGTGTGAAAACGACCAGGGAGGAAACGTCTTGGGGCGAAACGAGTATGGGGAGGAAATGGTTTGGGGGCGAAACGTCCCGGATCCGTGCAAGGGACAACGTTTTACCGGAATCAAGGGTAAGTAAGGATAATATCTTGGCATCACCATCACTGATAATCTCGACTGGGATCAACATATTTCTGAGATTACATCTAAGGCAACTTGGACATTAGGGTTTCTTAGACGCAATTGGGCTTTTGCGCCTAGGCAGACAAAGGATGTTGAATACAAAACCTTGGTTCGACCTCAACTCGAGTAGGTATCAACGGTTTGACATCCCCATGTTAAAACTCAGATTCAACAGGTTGAGAAGGTTCAGAGGACGGCTGCCCGATGGACCAGCAGGCGATGGTGGAACAGAAGTAGTGTTGGTGAAATGCTCGATGAGCTGGAGTGGTCATCGTTGGGGACCCGTCGTGAGCAGTCCTCTTCAACCTTCTTTTATAAGATACACCCTGACACAGCGTCCCTTAATAAAGATAAATACTTGACCCCTGTGACTACCTCAACTCGAACTTTCTTTATTTCTTTCTACAGATACTGCGTCGGTCACATTTGATCATTACCGCAGGTGTACATTACATACACTCCATGTTTGCAGGATGAAAGCCTACACAGTAATCAGGTAATTACGGTAGGGATCTTTAACTTGCACAGGGGATGGATCTCCCTGCAAAGGGGGCGTCCAGTTAACATCCCGATCCGAAGGACGGCGCACTTTATGACATTCATCCCGGCAAATGATGCCAATGGAGCGTGTTCGGATACTGAAATTTTATCGCCGCTTCCGGGGATCGAACCCGGGACCTCTAGCATCAGAGGCAACTGCACTAACCACTGAGCTATCCCGCTCCAAACAAGGGCATCAAAATTAAATAACAGTCAGTATCGTAGGTACCAGGCCTATAGTGATGCCCTGAAGAATTCTTTCTTTCCAAGAACCATTCCTCAGTGAAATATAGTATTCCCTCCTCTGTGGTAAATGCTCGCATGGTGTAGATTGGGATCCAGAGGTATGCGTTTTTGTCCCGGGTGTGATATATAAGAAAGAAAATGCACTCTTAAGATTTTTGAAAATGCTTAAGGGTTATGATATTTGATTGTTTTCACTGCAGGCAACTGTTAGAAAACTGACATCAAGCGTTATTCACAGTCACATTGAGCTTATGAAATTGTTAAGAGTTTGGTTGTGTACATTGTTTTTTTTTTTTTTTTTTTTTTTTTTTTTCTTATTTCTTCTTATTTCTGCTTTTCGGCTTCCATTTATGTAATGGAATACGTTATGAATAAGAGGCGCATTGATTAGTTTTCAGTTGAAAATATTCAATTTTATTACAGGAATCACCCATCACAAAGTAAGCAAGTAAGCAAGGGCCCATCAATTTCTACAATTCGCCCAGCATACACAGATCAGCTCGCTCAGCCGCACAGTATGGTCATGATCGCTGGAGGCGTGAGGAGGCTTTTGCTTCTTCACGAGCCCAGCATACACAGCTCGACTCGTTTAACCGCACAGTATGGTCATGATCGCTAGAGGCATGAGGAAGGTTTGGCTACTTTATGATTCATAGTTACCCACAAATCAGACTGCGCGGATGCACAGGCTGATGTGAGTCTTATTTGGGCCCCGACGCTAGACCCACGTATAGCTATCGATATAACATTCATAAAACGAAACCGAAAGCAAGAGACAAAGAAAGAATTAAAGACACGCATCAGAGATATACACTTATGGATGATTGGAACGTGCCCCAATAATGACTGAGGTTTGAGTAATATGATAATCGTTCTGTTTTTTTACGTTAAGGCACGTGTCGATAAAGGTAACAACGGAAAGTGATTATATTTATCATTTTGCATACCGACATGTGCCAACAACATGAGCAAATACAATATTACCACAGAACTACAATTTCCTAGTTCACAAATATACATTTTTTCACTCTCGTTTATATTATTTTTATTTCATATCTATTCCATTACAAAGTTTGCATTGCGAGAAGACTCACATCTGAAGGAGAAAATTATTGGAAATAATGATACAAATGCCGAGCCGTGATGAACAAGGGTAAAATAAATTGTACAGACATGTATTTTATCATAAATTAACCATATCTGTCATTTTTATTTTATTCTGCTTGATAATTGACCCTTATAACAGCCATAAAATCATTTATGGGCCGAAATTGCTATGGGCCGATTTTGGCATGGGCCGATTTGTTACGGGCCGAAATGACCCGGAACCTGCGTTCTAGTAAACCTCTGAAAGCAGACTGTAAATATTTTTAAGAACTCATCCAGTTTTTTTTTGGGGGGGGGGGGGAGGGGGGGGCTAAATTCTAAATTTAGCGCACCACCAAACTGAGGTAATGGACAAGTATGACCGACTCAGTTTATGAAGATAGATAGAAGTGAGCTGGGCTTTGACGCTAGAGGTCCATTAGGATAACAAACCTTCTTCAAAGAAATGCCATATTTAAGAAATAGATCAGCTCTAACTGTGATTTGTTGAGTAATAAATTACAGTTTGGAGATCAGTTGTAAAGTAGATCAAATCACGAGCGCTACAACTGCCTGACAAACTGTGATTTATTACTCAACAAATCACAGGCTTGAGCTGAGCTATTTCGATTCTAACAGGCTGAAAATCGACAATAATATTATTGTTTCCTTCAAAATCTCACAAACTTTCGCCCTTGTTAGAAGAAATTCCGCTAAAAGTATCGACTGAAACACATGTATTTATATCCTTTTCTTACGTTTTCGATGCGAGAAAATGACGTTACACCGTCTAACGTCAAGGAAATCGACTAGTGACGTCATAAATTGGCAGCATTTAATGACGTCACTCGCCACGCTCTTCCGAGCTGTGATCTGTTGCAAACTAAAATACAGTTATTTTCCATTGCCTATATAGGCGCGCTGTGTTAGAATTAGAAATAATGTCGTAATGTCGACGATAGAATTTTGAAAACGTTTCACTTCTGCAACAGGGATTGTCGGAACCTGAGTTTTATGGGGATTTAGTTTATAAATTCAGAAGAATACTAGGTAGTGATAATTCTATAGTCAGTTCAGCAAAATTGTTGCTAAATACAAGAAAAGAGGTTATAGCATTGATGTTAGGCGACAGACCGCATGTTTGGTTGTCGACCCTTTTACAGTGAACAACTTTGCTTCTCTCTTTGGTTGCACGGCGGTGGGCCGGACTCCGGACTCTTTGATGACGGTCCCACCTTAAATCCTTTGAATTCGGGAAAGGTGGAGGCGGATATTTCCTGGGTTCAACCCTCCGTGATCTAACTGGTGTTTTTTTTTTTCTGCTCTGACGTCGGATTGTTGTTGAGTTCTCAACCCTGATTCATGATAATATTAATCTATACATTACCATTTTACCATGTACATGTATTTTATCACGACTCACTGTTGAGCTAGAAAGCTTCCATGCGGATCAATTTTTGTGTGTGCCTCCGTGTCACTTTCTATAGGTGACTTGAGACGTCTTCGTTCTTAGATTGTGGCCTTTCTTAAATGACCTTTTCTTACTAGTTTGTGCAGTTTATGATACCGATAGCCTTGTTTTAGAAGTTTAGCTGTTAAAATGTTGTTGCGATCATTAAAGTCATCAACATGACAGCAAGCTCTAGCAAAACGAATAAGTTGTGACATATAAAAAGTAGAAGTAAAACAAAGATCAGGAATTGATACAATTGATAAACCCCATTAGACAGCCTTAAGGACGTCACCATCCAAGAAAGCAAAATTTACAATTCCAAAATTAAAATCATCCCATTTTATCATAAATTTTGGAAGAGAAAGTACCATTAGAAACAGTCAAAAGTAAATTCAACATATCAAATGGGCCCCGTCAAGCGATTTTGGTACTTATCGCCTATGCGAGCAGCGAAGGTTCAGGCGAGCCTGCGCATCCGCGCAGTCTCGCCAGAACCTTCGCTGCTCGCTAATACAAGCAGTGAATCAAGGGGAACCTTCAGACAGAAAGCCATATCCCTGGCCCCTCAGAATGGCTGGGCATGCGCAGTTAAAATTTGTCATGACGGAATGCTCGAAGACCCAAATTCGCTTGGCGGGGCTCAAATAAAAGTTTGAAAACCAAATTCAATCAGGTCAAGCACAAAATTCAAAAATTACTTCGCGAGTCCTACAATTCCTATTTAAGAAATAGATCAGCTCTAGCTGTGATTTGTTGAGTAATAAATCACAGTTTGGAGGCCAGTTGTAAAGTAGACAAATTACGAGCGCGTAGCGCGCGTGATTTGTCTACTTACAACTGACCGACAAACTGTGATTTATTACCTAACAAATCACTAGATAGAGCTGATCGATTTCGATTCTAACACGCTGAAACTCGGCAATAATGCTGTTGTTTCCTTCAAATTCTCACAACTTTTCGCCATTGTTAGAAGAAATCCCGCTAAAATTATCGACTGAAACACATGCATTTATATCCTTTTCTAACGTTTTCGATGCGAGAAAATGACGTTTCACCGTCCAACGTCAAGGAAATCGACTAGTGACGTCATATCTTTGCAGATTTTAATGACGTCATTCGTCACGCTCCTCCTTGCCGTGATTTGTTGTAGAATAAAGCACAGTTGTTTTCCATTGCCTATATAGGCGCGCTGTGTTAGAATAAGAGTCCATTTTAACAGATCAGCCGGAAAATGTAGAAGAATCACGTAGGCGCAATTAACGGTTTTGGACATTCGTCAAGCAACAGAAATCAGATACTAAGGAAGTTACCTCTCTCAAATCAAATGGCTCAGCATATACTGATGACAAAGCAAACATTTTGAACAATCAATTTCAATCTGCTTTCACTCGCCTATTCCCTCTGCAGTTACGGCACCTAGCTGAGCTCAGAAGTTTTCTGTCCCCACTGATGCCAAATATAATTATCAACATCAAAGGAGTGTCAAAACGACACTCCTTTGATGTCGATAATTATATCTGGCATCAGTGGAGGCAGCTGTCAAAACTTAACCCAGGGAAAGCTGCTGGGCCAGACAACCTGTCACCACGAATTTTGAAGGAACTTCATGCTGAAATAGCTCCAATTCTAGTAGACATCTTAAACTTATCTCTTAACGAAGGCAAAGTCCCAGATGACTGGCGGCATGCCTCAGTCACTCCTGTATATACAAAAGGTCCTAAATCTAAAGCCAAGAGCTACCATCTAATATCATTAACCTGCATCTGTTGTAAGGTTATGGAGCATGTTATAACTTTCAATGTAATAACCCATCTTGACCAAACAAACTCTTATTCTCAAACCAACACTGCTTTCGTAGCAAACTAAGCTGCGAAACACAACTAATACAGTTTGTACAGGACCTTTAAGATACCCTTAACGATGGCGGTCAAACAGATGTGATTGTGATGGACTTCAGCAAGGCCCTTGACAAGATCGACCATCAAAGGCTCTTGCTGGAGCTCCGTCGCATATGCCTCAACTATCAAGTCATTAAATGGATAGCTTTCTTCATATCAACTAGAACCCAGTGTGTGGTCTTAGACGGTGAAGAGTCCCAATCATGTCCCGTTCAGTCTGATGTTCCACAGGGCTCTGATCTTGGCTCCTGTCTGCTTCTTATCTATATAAACGAAATGCCAGATACCATACATAGCAACATCAGGCTGTTCGCAGACGACACCATCATGTAACTGACGATCCCTAGCCAAACTGACTGCCAACTCCTCCAAGCCGACCTCTCAAACCTAGAAAATGGGACAGTGAATGGTTAATGACGTTTAATCCTGACAAGTGTGAGATGATCAGGATCAATCAAACGAATAAGCCTACCATATTTGAATACAAGCTCCATGGCAAATTATTAAACTCAGCAACCTCGGCAAAGTATTTGGGTATCTTATTTTCTCAGGACTTGTCATGGACAAAGCACATTAACCTGATCACAACAAAAACAAACAACACACTGAAATTTATAAAAAGCCCTGTGGGACGCCAGAGGAGACTGGGATGCTTTCTGAGTTTTCTCCATTAATTACAACTGCTTGTTTCCGATTGTCTAAAAAGTTCTCAATGCATTTAAGGGTGTCTCCTCTTATGCCATAGTGATGTAATTTTAGAATAAGTTTTTTCGTGGGCAACTTTATCAAAAGCCTTGCTAAAATTTAAAAGTATAAAATCAGTTTGTTTGCCCATCTGCATGGTTTTAGACAATCAACATGATGAGCTGTGTCTCACAGGATCTCTTTTCTCGGAAGCCATGCTGGAGTTCAAATAGAATTTTCAGTTCAGTGTTTAGAAAGACTAGAAGCAACTACGTGCTCTAGAAGCGTACAAAAGACACAGGTCAGTTAGATGGGCCTATAGTTCGAAGGATCAGATTTGTCACCTTTCTTGAAAATTGGTGATACAGTAGCCTCTTTCCAAATGTATGGTAATGTTCCCGTATTCAGGAATTTCTGGAAGATCAGCTGCAGGATTTGGAATAGCTCTTTATGTGTAGGGTCTGGAGGACAATGGGCTTTAATTTATCCTGGCCTGCAACATTGTGGGGGTTCAAGCCTTTTTATAGGGAAACAGGCGGTTCTAACGAGTTCCCATAATGTTTAGAGCAGAAATATGAATATGTCAGACATTTTTTCTGCAAATATTCAATTTTCGGTGGTAAAATTTCAATGTATTTGAATAGGAGTGCTTTAGTCGTGTGTTTTCATTGTATTTAATTATGTCGTATGACTCATTGCTCATTGATATATCCCGCTGTTTTAGTATGAGAGATGGAGTTTGGCGCCCGCGGGTTTTATATAGACTTTTATTATATACCCAGAAAATGTCCCGTTTACTTTGTACAGAAGTTACCGGTCAATATTTTTCCATATTGCCCGTAGTCAAGTTCATATTGCCCGGAGATAAGCAGTCTCGTGCATAATAGGACTACTTTCAAATCTATGTAATTCAAGATAAAACATCGGCAGCCATCTTGTCGTACGCATCGACAGAACGAACGCAAAACAAAACAAATATAGGTACTGACAAAGTGCATAAAGCGCATTTTATGCTGTCCAATATGACCTACCTGCAATCTGTTTAAATTTTCACTACTTTCTTCTAAGAAATCAGGAGTATTTTGAAAGAAATATAACCGACGCTTCGGAGAAAATGGCGTCCTGCTTTGGGAAACGTCAATGTTTTTAATGACGTCACATCCACCAACGTTAACGTCGTCTCCGCTTTGGCGCCATTGGGCGTGTTTTCAACGTGTAGGGAGACACTTAACGACCTTCACTATTTTCCATTTCAAACCGCTTAAAGATATATAATCTGATTTTACATTCAGATTTCTATACCAGGCAATGCTGAATTCTAGTAGACAGTTCAAGTTTTGGGTATATAATAAAAAGGTTATTGACTTTATATTGTGAAATATTCGGCACTCGTTCATATGGCGAAGACGCACTCGCAAGCTCGTGCGTCCTTCGCCATATGAACTCGTGCCGAATATTTCACAATATAAAGTCAATAACCTATAAATATAAGGAAAACCTTTAAAAATCTTCTTGTCTGAAACCGTCTTCGATATTTGGTATGAAGCTTCATCTTTTAGACCACTACCAAGATTATTCAAATTATAACCCTTGGACCAATAATGGCTCTCCTCGGGGCCCACTTGTTACCCACTTGTTACCCTCAGATGAGCGAGCCAGGGTCATCATGGCCTGTTGAGTGTAGGCTGGAAAAACAATTGTCCTGAACGAAGACTTAGACTTTTTCGCTTAACCCTTAAATCCCCTTTTCTGTAAGCGCGTGTCCCAGAATTACATAGACTTTAGCTATAATCCAGCAGGCACACGTCGCTAAGACAACGTCAAATCAACGTCGGTGCAACGTCACGACGTTGTACCGACGTTGATGTGACGTTGCATAACGTCATGAAGTTTAACCGACGTTAATGTGACGTCAGAATTACGTCATGTGCCTGCTGGGAACTTTTGACTGGCTTATCGGAGAAGAAACAAATTTATATGAAGTTATTAGAATATTTATTGCACATGTACACAAAATTTCAAAACTGTATCTCGCCTGGATCAGAATCTGCAGGCTCTGGAGTTGGGCAGGGGTACGGGATGCGGGGCAAGTCATCTGGACGTCAACTGGACGCGACGACGGCGTCTTACCTAAAATCATGTCACATGTTTTCTACCGGTTCATCTCTTTTCAATGTAGTCCCCACCACTCTACACACATGTTGTGCCTGTATACCCACTGATCAAATACGTCCTTATATAGTTCAACCAATTTGACATGAGACTGACCTTTATACAAGGAATAAATTAGTCAATGTTCTCGCCTAATACATCGGCTTTCGTAAACTTCTCGTGAATTTTCGACATCTCGTGAATAGCGACCCATTTACTGACCTCTATGTATTGTATTACAACATTGCCATCTTCGGAATACGACGAAGATAAATACATGCATTCAGTCGGGTTCACCAGTCTCAGGTCAATTTGTTCGAACTTTACCATTCCCTGTTGAATTTTGCAACATCACTCTGTGTCACTCTGGCCAGATCCTGGAAACTGCCAAACTTCCGGCCTTTATACATTTGTACTGATCGAGCCTGGCGAGCCTTCTTCGGTTGTGGTGAGGAGTCTGTCTTCCATTGACGTAGCTGCTCCTTGGTTTCGGGGTCAAAAAGGAAGAGCCATGTCTCATCCGTGGTGATGATTCTGTCTACGAACCTGTCGCCGTCCCTACGGTATTGGGCCAGAACTTCCTTGATGCACAGGACTATGGGGTGCCGTTTTACTATTTAATCCATATCTATAGATATCCATAATTCGATTTATGGATATCCATAATTCGAATTATGGATATCCATAAATCAGCCGAATAATGAATATCCATAATTCGAATTATAGATATCCATAAATCGAATAATGGATATCCATAAATCGGTCTGAATTATGGATATCCAAATCCATAATTCGAATTATGGATATCCATCATTCGACTGATTTAAGGACATCCATAATTCGAATTATAAATATCCATAAATCGAATAATGGATATCAACAATTCGATTAATGGATATCCATAATCCAGCTTATCCATAACTCGAATTATGGATATCACGAATTATGAATATCATTGATTCGAATTATGGACATCCATAAATAATTATGGATATCTATAAATAGGGAATAAACAGTAAAAGAGCGCCCCGTACAGGACATTGGCGTTTCATCAGAAACCCTAACAGAGCCATCATATTGGCCTAAATCCACGTTTGCTATAATAAGCATTTTCAGATCAAAAGCAGTGATCAAAAGCCCACTTCATCACGAAAATACGCTATATAATTTTGACCCCCTTGAACCCCGCTTTTATATAGTAAAAATGGGGTTTACAGGGGTAAACCTTATTTTTCTTATTTCTGCTCTAAAGTATAAATTGTTGGTACTCGTTAGAACCGCCTCGATGAGTCGGTTCTAACGAGTACCCACAATCTATATTTTAGAGCAGAAATAAGAAAAATATCACAATTTTTCATCTGAAATTTTTCGTTTTTTCGGCGGTAAAGTTTACTAAGTATTTGTATAGGCGTGTTTTCGTAATGTATTGGAAGTTGTGAGCCGCCAAAGCCATCGCCCATACCTTCTTCTGTCTGCTTCTTTTCTTGTACTTTTATATTTAAGAAATAGATCAGCTCTAACTGTGATTTGTTGAGTAAGAAATCACAGTTTGGAGGTCAGTTGTGAAGAAGATCAAATCACGAGATTTGTCTACTTATAACTGACCGACAAACTGTGATTTATTACTCAACAAATCACAGACTAGGGCTGATCTATTTCGATTCCAACACGCTGAAAATCGGCAATAATGTTGTTGTTTCCTTCAAAATCTCACAACTTTTCGCCATTGTTAGAAGAAATCCCGCTAAAATTATCGACTGAAACACATGCATTTATATCCTTTTCTAACGTTTTCGATTCGAGAAAATGACTTTACACCGTCTAACGTCAAGTAAATCGACTAGTGACCTCATAAATTGGCTGTGATTTGTTGCAGAATAAAACAGTTATTTTCCATTGCCTATATAGGCGCGCTGTGTTGGAATGTTCCTTTCATAATCATGACTGAGAAGCCTGATGGCAGGTAATATGTAATGATACTACATTCCAATTTCGGGCCAACAGCGATACGACGTGGGAACGTCGTTTCGCTGTCGGCCCGACATTGGCCCGCTATTGCGTGTTAGCTGGGATTAACACATATCCAGCGGCTCATTTTTTGACATTGACAAACAGTGTAGACCCAGATCTGACGCAATAGAACGCGGCGTCTGATCTGAGTCTACACTGTTTGCTTACAGTATGTGGATTTTTTTGTAAAACTTACCAAAAATAAAACAAACCTGATACCCCTATAATTTGAAATGGACCACTCCAAACACTTAAGGTGGAATATTCCATTGTTATATATATAGGATCATATAATCCATACTGAATGAACACAGTATAAATTCTTCATTTTGAAATACTTAAAGGAAGTGAACAAACTTTGTATTTGACAAGGGAGACAAATCTTGAGACTTCCTACGTCTTTTTCCTGCACACTCACTCCCATTTTTTAAAGTCTACTTTTGACTGAAATAATTTGCTCCTGAGGAACAAAGTCTCTCATTTAAGGGGAAAGTATACACCTTCAGGGGAGGCAACTTTGGTTGGGAAATATTTTTGTCCCCCATGTCAAAAGGGGTCATCTCTTAAAGGAAAGAATTTGCTCCTGAGGAGCAAATTCTTTCCTTTAAGGGTAGACCCGCTTAGCAGTCGGACAGTGTTTAAGGAAAAGCGAACAAGAAGTCCCTGAAGTTGTCTCCCATTGACAATGAAAATAGACATAATATTTTTGAAAGAGTTGTCTCCCCTGAGTGTGTATACCTTCGTCTTAAAGGATTCAATGACACTTGATTCGAAAAAGGAAACTGGTTATAAAAAGCACTTAAATGTTACATTGAAGGGATAGGAATAACACCAATAGCCAACATAAGCAAATCTAAATTTTTTATCAGATTCGACGCGCTCGAGAACTATTTTAAATCAATATGGACTGAAAAAATTGTAGGTGTAAATGGGTTTTTATTTTGTTATTTATTTTATTATTTTTTTTTTCATTATTATTATTATTTTTTTTTTTTAGGTTTAACGTCCCCGTCAACACTGTATAGGTCATTTTGGAGACGTTGCTTCCAATTTTGTGGGACTTTTTCCCCGACATTGAGATGAAATGACATCTCTAGCCCTGTCGCCCAATGAAATAGGGTTTATAAGCATGGACGGGCCGACTCGCACCGCTTTTTCTGCATGGGCAGGCTTAGATCATCTAAGCTGTTTACCAGTACTCGTGTGCGGTCGGTTTCAGTCCTGCGTGGAAGCATCATGCAGCCCGTCTATTTCTTCAAGCCCCGATGGGCGTGGGGCGAGGTGTAAACGGGCAGCAGTGGTGTAAAATTCGCTGCCTCACTCTCGCGCGCGTGATAATATTCGGAATGAGTGTTCGAGCTTGGAGCTTTCATCGCAATCGAACTAAGATAAATAAGTATAAACTAAAATATTAAAATGGCTGTGTGAAGAGCATTTTATCGAGGATATCTGTGATCTAATAAATTTTGGCCGCTCGTAAGAATAGTTTCACTCGGGGACTCATACAACTACCAATGACATGTGAACTTCCCTAACATGAATTGATGTTTCAAAGTAAAACTCTAGCCGCGATGTGCAAAAATATGTCCTGGAACATATGCGAACAACAAAAACTCAGATCAGCTTATTAGTTCGTATAGTCTGATCCGAGTCTTTGCTGTGCGATATATGGGTGCCTTTAGACTCAACCCATCCAACAAATAATTCCGGGTCAACATCGGGCCGACAGCGATACGACGTAGTTACGTCGTATCGATGTCGGCCCGAAGTTAGCCCGCTATTTGATGCTTGCTTGGAAAGTCTCTGCATCTTCAGAATTTCAACCTTCATGTACAGGACTATACACCAAACAATGTTGAAAATCCAGTACTGCATTGCCGCTTTCTATGTTTTATATATGTGTGCAGAAAATGCTTGTGCAACAAAACTGCCGGAATTGCTAGTGATGGACGAAGCATCTCGGGAAATTCTATTCCTGGACTTGTATAAGCGAGTTTGTGCTCTGGAGGCCAGAACCCAAATGTCAGATGCTATTGATTGGACACAACAAAAACAGTTTGATCTTCTGAAAACACTGGCTGAAAACCAACAACAATGGCTTGCAGACTTGGGGGCATTTAACAGGCCAAATGTCAAGTGCGAGAAATCAACGGAAGTTAGGGCAGCTGCATTTTCAGTGTATCTTAACCATGACATAGACAGTGGAGGGACAAACCAAGTTATAATTTTTAATCAAGTCTTGCTAAATGAAGGTGGTTACTACAATTTGGAATCCGGACTTTTTACTTGCCCCTGGGACGGAGTGTATGACTTTTCTTTCTTTATAGGACAGAGAAGCGATGTTGGAACAAAAGGCAGCTACACAAGTTTATATGTCAACAATAAGCAAATTGCTATGGCTGTAGTTGACGCATTTCATAATACACAAGATCTTCAAGGCGGAAATCGCGTAATAATTAGACTCAAAACAGGAGACGTGGTGAAAGTGATGTCTCTTGGATCAAATTTCCATATTGAAGGCGACGCGCATCGCACAACAACTTTCTCTGGGGTGTACTTGTTTACTTAGATTCTAGCTCTGTGTTTCTGAAAATTCGACCGTTGGAGATATCTTCCATGGCTTGGTGGAAGATATTTTGAGTCGCTTGTTCAACAGTCGACCCAAAGTTACTATGTACACAAGCTCCCAGTCTGCTATTGTCCACGTGACTATCGCTGACCATGTGTGTGTGTGTGTGTGTGTGTGAATTCGGGTTTAACGTCGCTTTCAACAATTTTTCAGTCATATCACGACGGTGTCTGGTTGCGACAGGGAGCTCAATGCTCACGTTTATAGTGCTGCCTCACTGAAGTATCATGTCCCAGACACATTACATGATACCACACCCAGTCACATTATCCAGACACTGGATCGACCAGTCCTAGCTCTACCCCGTAAATCTGAGTGCCAAGCGAGGAGCACCTAGTACCATTTTTAACGACTTTGGTATGTCGCGGCCCGGGATCGAACCCGAGACCTCCTGTTCCCCGGAGCGGACACTCTACCAACTGAGCTATCGGGGCCGGTCGCTGACCATGTATAAAATCCAGGTAACGGCTATTCATGGCAACGCTTTTCTTCTCCATGTGACGTACTGCGCTGTTTAAAAGAGTTGGTTATCTGTGAAATCTGGTCTAAGCTCGTTTACTTGGTCATTGGCAAACAAGGTCTTATCCATCACGAAATCAGGCCTATATAATTTTGATCCCCTTGAACCCCATTTTTACATAGGGGCCTAGTAAAACAGGGGGTTTACAGGCGTAAACCTTATTTTCTTATTTCTGCTATAAGTATAGGTTGTGGGTGCTCGTTAGAACCGCCTCAATGAGGCGGTTCTAACGTGTATCCACAACCTATATTTTGAGCAGAAATAAGAAAAATATCACATTTTTTTCATCTTCATAGTTTCGTTTTTGCGGCGGTAAAATTTACAATGTATTTGTATAGGCGTGTTTTCGAAATGTCAGGAACTACACTATTTCCTAACAGTACTGGAATTTAAGGGTTAAACGAAACAGTCTAATTCCTCGTCCAAGTCGATTGTTCCAGTCTACAGTCAGAGACAATCGACCCACGCTTTGATTTATATTAACCCTTTTTGTACCAAATGGAATCTTCCACCTTATATATGACAGGAGTCCATTTCGAAATTTAGGGGTGGCAGGTTGTGTTTTCTTCAAAATTTATTCGGGAAAGGCTTAGCATTTTGCAAACAGTGTAGGCCCCGATCAGACGCCGCGTTCTTCGGCGTCTGATCTGGGCCTGCACTGTTTGCCAAGGTACCCCTTTAGGGGTTTCTGGTACTGAATGGGTTAGTCAGCTAATGCGCAAAAATACGTATCGCATATGCAACTTGAAATGCGCTTCCTGGGCCTTAGCTGCTCGCAGCAATGTAGAGTGAATATCGTGCAAGAACCACAACTGTTGGTGCTGTGGTATTTGAGTTATCTACCCTTCCAATATAACAGTATGACCAGCTTGTGATCACCATATCTCCAATACCCTTTGAGACATATTGATGGTACTTTGTACAGAAATACATGAGCTTATTCAGGCATGTCATGCGCAAGAACCACAATTCTGAGTGCCCTGGGATTTTAGTTATCGCCCCTGACAGTATAATCTTGTGATGGCCATAACTGCAATACTTTTGTGATATATTGCTGGTTTAATTCTGGTGCACTTTCTATTGGTGAACAATCTCCTGAAGGCCATATTGGCTTTTGGTCGGGGGATTTACCATCTCTTCCGATGGCTATTTTTACAATAAGTACCCTTTTCTCAAGATATATGGTGTAATTCCGCTATCAACTTGAAGACCACCTAAAATAGAGACATCTGCTTTTAAAAGCTTGTTTTGAAGGGTGCACTTAATCATTTTTTTCTTTGTGTGTCCTCTGGACATGGAATTATGTTATTTTCATAGGTCTGTGTGTGATACAAAAACTGTCGTTTGTTGTTTCGATGGAGAATGAAGCATGAGGTAGAAATGCTTCTAATTAATGGTGTGCAATTAGATACCTTTTCTACCTACAATGAGCAAATGATTAGTCTTCTTTTCTTTTATATTTCAGTCGTAGCATGACAAAACTACCCAGCCAGCAAAGAATGCCGGGCCAACGTCGGGCCGATAGCGGCACGACGTGGCAACGTCGTACCGCTATCGGCCCGACGTTGGCCCGTGGTATGTGCTGGCAGGGTAGAATATGGCATGTACGACAAGTAGAGATACGTATGGGGCTTATATTACTGTTTTCACATCAGAGAAAGTTAACAAGTCCGTGTGTGCGTTTGAGTTTTGCCTCCCACCAACAGCTATGGTCATACGGAGACGAGAACTCGGTTTAAAGACTTCTCCGAAAGTCTGGAGTAGCCCGGAATCGAACCCACGACCCCTAGTTTATAAGGCGAGTGGCTTTATCACTACACCACGTCGGCTTCTGACAACTCAGTGTAATGTCATTATGAACAGCCCTCTAACCCCACTTCGTATAGCGAAAACGTATACATTATTTTTTTTTCTTTTTCTGCTCTATACATAGGCTGTGGGTACTCGTTAGAACCGCCTCAACGAGGCGGTTCTAAAGAGGACCCACAACCTATGTTGTGAGTGTAAATAAGAAAAAAAATGTCAGAATTTTTCAACAGAAAAGTAACCATTTTGGAAATATGAAAGAATGCAGTGCATGTACGTCTCTTATGTCACACTGATGTGTTATCATATGAGCCCCGCCAAGCGAATTTGTGTCTTCGAGCATTCCGTCATGACAAAATTTAACTGCGCATGCCCAGCCATTCAGAGGGGCCAGGGATATGGCTTTCTGTCTGAAGGTTCCTCTTGATTCACTGCTTGTATGAGCGAGCAGCGAAGGTTCTGGCGAGACAGCGCGGATGCGCAGGCTCGCCTGAACCTTCGCTGCTCGCATAGGCGTTAAGTACCAAAATCGCTTGACGGGGCCCAATTATTATGGTGTAGATATCTTGTCATTTTGTAGGTTTTGCTGTGGTTTGGCTCGGGTCTACCGTAAACTGGATAAACATGAAAAAAAAAACATTATTAACATTATTAAATACAATATAGTTTATTATCTATAATAAGGCCTAAATTATGACGGACATCTGAAATATGGTAAGAACACTCCTTAATTGGGCTTGCGGTAATTCACGAGGCACAACGTATATGGTATTAATTACAGACCATACGGGTGAAAATAGCAATAACCAGATGCGGTTGCCAATTAGTCGTGGTCAAAAGGTGAACGGGGAAATGGAATTACAGTTAAGTGAAGCCGATTGTTCATCAGCGGTGGGCACAAACCGGAGTTCCCGCAAAAAAAAAAAAAAACAACAACAACAAAAAAAAAAAAAAAAACACCTAATCTTCCATTGCGGAACTTAGCGTCTCACACGTAACCCGAGTGAGACTCGAACTCACAGCGGTGAGAGACTTAATGCTTAAGAGACTGCGCTCTTACCTACTATAGGCCACGGAAGCCCGTAGGTAGGCCGTACAGGTAGGTAAGTAGGTATATAGGTATAGGCAAAGTCAATTCTACGGCATCCTCTGAAATCTTGCATGTAAACACATTTATCATATGCCGTCGCGTCTGAGAGTGTAATTACTCTTTTTTATACTTAGCAGTGAAATTAATGCATATCTGAAACAAATAAAAATGATATCAATCACAAGTGAAATGATATCGTATCATTTCACTTGTGACTTATACCATTAATATCATTTCACTGTATCGTGCCTGAACTACTTTTTTGTTTACGTTCTGGTCGAAAAAAAATGTTTATTTTCCCTTTATTCACTAAGAATAATAATTCCTGTTACCGTTAGATTAATAGAATATATTTTGAAGTGTGGCATTAAAACTGAATGAGCAGGCGCCATATGATATCTGACAACATATTTTGAACATCTCCCTTCTGCCGACACACATCTCGGGCACAATTTAAATGCTCCCTCACTGATTAAGACTTAGCTGTCTGTCTTACAAATGGTCTACAGGGCGTACTAGTTCACTGAATGGCTGAGAGGAAATAGTTTCTAGGGAAATCTGTGCTCAAATGGTGTTTTTTTATGCCCCCGGAATCTAAGAGATTCGGGGGCATATAGTTTTTGGTCTGTCCGTCTGTTTGTCTGTTTGTCTGTTTGTCCGTTTGTCCGTCTGCAAAAACTTTAACATTGGGCATAACTTTTGAATGGTAATAGATAGAGCTTTCATATTTCACATGTGTATACCTTATCACAAGACCTTTCCAGTGGTACCATAATTTTTGATTTCGTGACCTTGACCTTGACCTTTGACCTATTTTTTTCAAAATTTTTAAAAAACATTAACATTGGCGCTGTCCGGGGGCATCAGTGTTTCACAAACACATCTTGTTTTTTTTTTTTTTTTTTTTTTTGTTTTCGACCGCGACCGACTGCTAAACATGGAATCGATTGTACAGTGGCTGGGTGAATGTCACTTAGAGCCTTCAAAAATAAAATGGACTTCAAATAAGCACAACGCATTCTGTAACATACCTTGAAAAGCAATCTTTGAACTAAAAATGCTAAATTCAAAATGGCGATTTGTTTATGCTTTGAAACTGACAGCTGTGACGTCATGTAGCCAGGTCATAATTGTGACGTCACCGTCTCGGGCCGATCAATTACCGTAAATGTCGTAATAAATTATAAAATAAAAAGAACATTAACTTTTTTCGGCGGATATCAAAAGTTTTTCATCTCGTGTGTTGAAAACATCCGAATTTTCACTCCTGCTTCGCACTCGTGAAAATTATGATGTTTCAACACACTCGATGAAATATTTTTGGTATCCACCTCAAAAAAGTAAATATTCTCTATGTAATCCACTAGTAGATTAAATATGCAAATTAGTAAGATAAGCCCTGTACCTGTAACGTTACACGTACGACGTCCATAACGACGTCGCGTTTACAGATGGCTGAAAATTTACATTTTTATAAACAAATCGTGAATAAAATACGTTTTAGATGCCAAATAAGGAATAGAATCTTGCATTCGTGGTCATGTATAATTAAATTTTATTAAACTCGTAGAGGAAAAGGGAAGCCTCGCATTTTATACATTTTCCTCAATTCGTTTAATAAATTCAGTTAAGAAATGATTTTTATTTTTCTGATGTTCATGAAAGTATGAACACAGTGGGGCGCCTGTAAAGTGAATGGGGCCATGTAAACTTTGCTAGCGACCCGCGGTCGTTCATAAATTAAGTTTATTTCTTATATTTACATTCTTTGCTCCTCAATGCTTATAGGGCAAACTTTTAGAGCTGGAAAATATTTACACGCTGTTTTCTACAAAAAAAAAAAAAAAAAAAACTGAGCAGGGTTGACATCACCAACACCCTATCAGATCGTTTAGACTGACGTCGTCGTCTCTGAAAATCATGTGACTGGAAGCGTTCGTGATTAACTACATTGTTTTCTAAAGGTTTACATCAGGCTTTGCGCTGGAAATATGAATATTAATACATGAATACTATGCAAGATCCTCTGTAAACAGGGATAGTGGACATACATTACGCTAACATAACCTCCAAAACCGTTAATTTTCTGATTAAGATTTATGATCGTTAAATTATTTTTACTCAAAACTTAGATTGTAGGTGCTCGTTACAACCGCCTTATTGGGTGGCAGAGTTTTAGATATAGGGGTAAAAGTCCCACAAAATTGGAAGCAACGTCTCCAAAATGACCTTAATGTCAGAGAATACTGGAGAATGATATTACGCAATTGGGTACTGGAATCTATGGACCACTGGAAGGGACATGCCATTTATTTTAATATGTTATGCGAACAAGATAATATCTTGTGCGAACAGGATCTCAACTTATGCAAACAACATAATATCTTGTGCGCACAACTTAATATCTTGTACGCATAATATATTATTTTGTATACAATATAAATGTATGTTGTGTGTACTCATTAGAATCGCCTCATCGAGGCGATTCTAATGAGTACACACGACATACATTTGCAAGATAAATGAAGAAAATCTTCCTAAACCACCCCCTATATCGTATTTGGAGGAATTCCCTGCGGACTCAAGAACGGGTTCGACTCATCCATGGTAAACGAACCATCGGAGTTCGAACCATCGACGTTTTACTATAGTTGTTTTGTGTTTATGCTTCTTTCCCTTTGCTGATTCTTAACAGGGAACATGGGACCACAATCCCCGCCTCACACCGATATTTGCCCGCGGGGAAATTACGGTAACACACCCGTGCGACATAGTGCATTTTTCACATCTCCAAAATAACGATTTTGCTGATGAAAATCCGTGGATTCTTATAAATACAGCAAACCTAGGTTGTGGGTGCTCGTTAGAACCGCCTCATATATTTTAGAACAGAAATAACTAGAACTGTCAGAGGATCTGACTATAGCCCAGCTATAGCCCTGTCAGAGGAGAAAGACTCATGAATTAAAGGTAAAGACTTGTGAGAGGGTTAAATCCCTAACAAGGTACCTACGCCTTTAAGTCGCCTTATAGACTTTTCGCGTTATTAGATCTGAAAAACAGTCTAAGTTAAAAAATAAGTTTTGGATAATGACAAAACCACATGCACATCTTAAGACCTCTATGAAAACACCTGTAAAGTTTCAAAAGGATTGACCTAGAACTGTAAGAGGAGTTGCGGTCACTCCCTATACATTTTAACAGTAGTAGATCTCAAAAATTGTCTAAGTTAAAAAAAGGTAATTATTTAAGAATAATGAAAAAAGAATATGCACATCTTCAGACCTATATGAAAACACCTGTAAAGTTTCAATAGGATTGACCTAGAACTGTAAGAGGAGTTGCGGTAACAAGGTAGCTACTCCCTAAACATTTTAACATTAGTAGATCTCAAAAATTGTCTAAGTTAAAAAAGGTGAAATAAGTGAGAAAAAAATTATTTAAGGATAATGAAAAAAGAATATGCACATCTTCAGACCTATATGATAACACCTGTAAAGTTTCAAAAGGATTGACCTAGAACTGTAAGAGGAGTTGCGGTAAAAAGGTAGCTACTCCCTATACATTTTAACATTAGTAGATCTCAAAAATTGTCTAAGTTAAAAAAGGTGAAATAAGTGAAAAAAAATTATTTAAGGATAATGAAAAAAGAATATGCACATCTTCAGACCTATATGATAACACCTGTAAAGTTTCAAAAGGATTGACCTCGAACTGTAAGAGGAGTTGCGGTAAAAAGGTAGCTACTCCCTATACATTTTAACATTAGTAGATCTCAAAAATTGTCTAAGTTAAAAAAGGTGAAATAAGTGAAAAAAATTATTTAAGGATAATGAAAAAAGAATATGCACATCTTCAGACCTATATGAAAACACCTGTAAAGTTTCAAAAGGATTGACCTAGAACTGTAAGAGGAGTTGCGGTAACAGGTAGCTACTCCCTATACATTTTAACATTAGTAGATCTCAAAAATTGTCTAAGTTTAAAAAAGTGAAATAAGTGAAAAAAAATATTTAAGGATAATGAAAAAAGAATATGCACATCTTCAGACCTATATGAAAACACCTGTAAAGTTTCAAAAGGATTGACCTAGAACTGTAAGAGGAGTTGCGGTAACAAGGTAGCTACTCCCTATACATTTTAACATTAGTAGATCTCAAAAATTGTCTAAGTTAAAAAAGCTGAAATAAGTGAAAAAAATTATTTAAGGATAATGAAAAAAGAATATGCACATCTTCAGACCTATATGAAAACACCTGTAAAGTTTCAAAAGGATTGACCTCGAACTTGACTTGACTTGATTGATTTTGTAAGGTAACCGGGCGCTAAAAGCACATAGAGGCTACCCCCATCTCGCTAAATGGGATTAGTTTATGAACTGCTCTTCCCAGGGCCTCCAATGTGCTGGCACTTGTCAATTCGACAGGTGTCAGCTGACCAATGGGAATATACTGAACTCTTAATCGGAGGAAGGCACAAATCGCACCCAAGGTACAGCGTTTGTCCTAAGAAACACAGTTCTATAGCGATTTTAGAATTTTGAGTGCAGGAATCAGACCAAAGACGGGCTCTAGTATGTGATGACGTGTTGCCAATTTCGACTGCCAAATGTGTCAGAGCACAGCCCTGTTTTCAAATGTCTGGCCGAGGAAAAAAGCTAACATACATTATCAGTTCTGGCTTCCATTATTCTCTGCCTCCACCCCTGACATGGCAAAGAAAACGCCTTCGGTCACGATGCTTGTTAAAGGGTGATAACGCATGAATTTTTGAATTTTGAACAGGCATCTAAAGTGAGCCAGGATGGGTGACTAATAGACCAGCCAATTCCGGCTATTGCAAAAAGTCCTAGTACCCGTGCTTTCATCACGGAGACCTGCCTATGCAAGTGGGGTTCAAAATTGGACAGGTGTGTCTTCGTGATGTGTTTGGAGGTATGTGCTTGTTTGGGAAAGGCAGTGATGAGGCTAATCAGCCGTTTTGCAATCCCGCTAATTTTTATTTTTGAATGGTCTTCCAAAAGGCATTTTTAAGGGACTTCCTATTTCCAAATACCTAGCAAATGGTTGATATTGCCGTTGCCCCGCCTATAAAGATATTTAGCGTGTGACCTGTCCCCGTTTGTATGCTCGGTTCTGGCAGTATTTATGCCTTCGCTTTGCCTACTTCAGGGGACTTCATTCTGTTGGTACCTAGGGGGAGCCCAGTACGGGCTTTCTCCCAGGTGCCCTCAGGATGTTGTCCTGACGGGCTCCGTCGAGCCTCCTCTCGTTCCTGAAATAGAAAAGTCGGATTAGTGCTTTGGGACCCCATGTGTGCGCTCGGATCAGTGAAGTTGTGTTCAGTTTCTTGTCCCCCGGGGTCCCACCTGCACCTGTAATACAAACAAAAGTCATTAGTGCATATTGTGCTTGTGCTAATATGACCCCGCCATCCGTCACATATTTTGGCTTCCCATTCTGTGCACAGGGCGGGCCGGGCTTGTGAGGTGGGGTCCCCCCACAAAGGCACGGTCCGGCTCTTAGGGTAGACCTCGAACTGTAAGAGGAGTTGCGGTAACAAGGTACCCACTATCAAATATTACAGACAGACAGACAGACAGACAGACAGACAGAAAGACAGACAGACAGACTGACTGACAGGCAGACAGACAGACAGACTGAATTCCGGACAAGCCAAATCCAATATAGCCCCCACTTTTTCAAAGCGGGGCTATAATATAAAGAAGGTCATTTTTGTGACTCGAACCTTTGGTTTACCTAAACTGCTCATAGTCACTAATATTGGTGTTTAAGACTTCAACACGTCAATTCTTACACATTTTCTTTACACAAGTAGTTCTTGAAATGCAGCAATTCTTACAGGAAGGTTTTTCATTATCTTTTAGCATTTCAGCGAGAAAAGGTTGCACATCACATTTTGACTGAGAGAATAAATAAAAAGCTAAAGGTTGCTAAAAACTGGCTCTGATTATTTTACATACTCGAGTACCAAATAAAAAGATCAGTTGATGAATATTATAAAGTTGCGTAAGGAACTTAGTGGACACTTTGTATGGGAAGTTGTGTTTCAAATTTACCAAATTGTACATTTTGCTGTGCCCTGACTGCGGATAATACACAATCAATATGCACACTTAGAAGACGCTATAAGCACTTTAGCCACAAAAAATAATATAAAGCTGTCCACAAGATATCGCTTAATTATGTTTCTCATTTGTTTCAAATGAGGTTCATAAGAGCAGAAAACACATTTACAATTCATCCATAATAATGCTATGTTTCTTGACTGTAAAAATTGCTTTTTTCTAACAATTCAATTGTAGGTTGCGGGTTGAAATATTGTCAAAGTAATGTAAATGACATAAAATCGGATTTATAATGGCACTACAAGAGCAGGGATCACAATAACAAGTCTGTAAAACGAAGACACCTCTAAACCCCACTTTATAGAGAGAAAATTGGGGTTTACAGGGGTATACATTATCTGTCTTATTTTTACTCAAAAAATAAATTGTGGGTACTCGTAAGAACCCCTACATTGAGGCGGATCTAACGAGTACCCACAATCTTTTATCTTTTTTAACTACAATTTGTCATTTCTGACGCCATTATTTCAGACGGACTTTGAAAATGAAATTTGATAAACACTAGCCAATATTGGTTGTCAGAATGTACATAATAATAATAATAATAATAATCACAATAACAACTACTACTTCTACTGATAATAATGTTAATAATGGCAACGATGATGACAATAATTAAAATACTACTACTATTACATGTGCCCCTACCCATCCGGGGGTTTGCAGAAATAAACTGGGCTGCACAATGTTTCCACGCAAAGCTGAAACCGACCGCACATGAGTTCTGTTAAACCGCTTAAAGTGTCTAAGCCTGCCCAGACAAAATGGTGCGAGTCAGACAGACCCTACATATAAACATTTTGGTTTGTTTGGGCGGCAGGGCTTGAGATGACATTTCATCTCAATGCCGGATAAAAGCATCACAAAATCTGAAGGAACGTCTCCAAAATGAGCTAAATAGTGTTGACGGGGATTCAAACAAACTACTACTACTAATTCTACTACTTATAATAATGATAATTTTAATACTAAAAACAATTATTATAATAATTATACTCTAACTACAAATCTTACTACAAGCCAGTTCATATAGACCCTATTCATGTATTGGTTTCATTGGGCGACAAGACTCAGTGAGATGTC
Organism: Lucinisca nassula; assembly: GCA_963580285.1. Classification (NCBI taxonomy): domain Eukaryota; kingdom Metazoa; phylum Mollusca; class Bivalvia; order Lucinida; family Lucinidae; genus Lucinisca; species Lucinisca nassula. The sequence continues at coordinate 161,619,692 of OY757014.1, read as the reverse complement.
ATTTCATCTCAATGTAGGGTAAAGCTCCAACAAAATTGGAAGCAACGTCTCCAAAATGACCTAAATAGTGTTGTCGTGGACATTAAATCTCAAATCAAACAAACAATACTACACTTATTACTACTCCCACTACTACTACTACAGCCCCCGCCCATAGGGGCTTGAAAAAATATATGGGCTGCATGATGCTTCCACGCAGAGCTGAATCCGGCCCGCACAGTAGTACTGGTAAACCGCTTACAGGATCTAAGCCTGTCCAGGAACCGCGGTGCGAGGCGGACCGTCATTGCTAATAAACCCTATTGGTTTCATTGGGCGACAGGGCTTGAGATGTCATTTCATCTCAATGTCGGGTAAAAGTCCCACAAAATTGGAAGCAACGTCTCCAAAATGACCTTTACAGTGTTGACGGGGACGTTAAATCTCAAATCCGATGAAACAAACAATACTACACTTATTACTACTACTACTACTACTACTACTACTACTACTACTACTACTACTACTACTACTATTACTACTACTACTACTCCCAGCAAGCATGTGTATATGGGGCCCACATGGGCAGATTCTGGGCATTTAGCCCATTTGGGTCCTACATGGGTCCCATATAATATTTTTTGCCCATATGAGACTCATATGGGTCCCGTATACGCAACATTCGATACCCGAGATGAAATTACAGTAATCTAAGATACCTTATAATTTCAGGATACATAGAAGGGCCTCAACTGGCTCCTATGTGGTACAGATATTGGACCAAATTATTCCACTGATATCAGCTTTCTACTATATGGGACCCATATGGGCTCGAAGTGGGTAATAAGGGAAACAACTGTGTCATTAGTTAAGCTTAATATAAAAAAGTAACTTTACTGATATAAATGCAGATACTGACGACAATAATAAAATAAAATTAATGGTTTTGTACATCACAAAATGAAAATATCTATTAACTTCTATTTAGATATTTGCACGACATTGGCATTGTTTTAGGCCATGTTTTTTTTTGTTTTTTTTTTTATTAGAACTCGTTGTTTTTTCCCAATGACTTTTAAAATTGAGGGCAATATATAATCACGCAAGAATTTACCAATTCTAATTATTGAAAAGAATGCCTTAGTCTTTAATTCATCTCAACTGTATACATGTGAAATAAGTTGCACATGTGGGTCTCTCTCTGTCGGGACCTAACCAGCCCATCAATTGGGCTGGAACAATGAAGACTTGTAATTTATTTATATAAACCTTTTCTCTTGATTATAAATATTAGATTAACCACATAGAACACATATGCTACCCGCACATGGGCTGTCCCATGTGGGTCCCAGGTGGAACCGTGTTGCAAATCCCGTATGGGCCCTATATGGAATGCCCAGATAGGACCCATATGGAATCCCATATGGGACCCAGATGTGTCCCATATAATTTGCTGGCTGGGCTACTACTACTACAGCAACTACTACTATAATAATATTGATAATAATAATTTCAGTAATCAAAACGATAATTATACTTACTGCTATTTCCACTATTACTTCAACTGCTACTGCTACTTCTACAACAAGTATTATGATTTTGATTATCATTATTATTAATAATTATTGTAATATATGTGTTGGAAAAAAATGAACAAACACTTGCTGAAAATTCATCAATAATAATAGTAAATATAGAAAACGATGATGCAGTTGATAATAATAATAAAATGGGCCCCGTCAAGCGATTTTGGTACTTATCGCATATGCGAGCAGCGAAGGTTCAGGCGAGCCTGCGCATCCGCGCAGTCTCGCCAGAACCTTCGCTGCTCGCTCATACAAGCAGTGAATCAAGAGGAACCTTCAGATAGAAAGTCATATCCCTAGCCCCTCTGAATGGCTGGGCATGCGCAATTAAAATTTGTCATGACGGAATGCTCGAAGACACAAATTCGCTTGGCGGGGCTCAAATAATGAATAAACACGCACGGCCTTAATGGACTCGTGTTGCTCTTGGTGTTGAAAAGGAGGGTGCTAAGTATAAAGAAAACCAGCCTCTTTGCTGATTGTGTTTGTCGGTTTGTAATATCCCTAAGGTTGTGCCCATTGATTAGCCATTTATCATTGTCGAATTCAACTCTTAGACTGTTAAATTCAACACAGTTTTCCAGAGACATAATCAAACTGACAAGACAAACGGTTTTGTTGAATTTGATACTGCAAATTCAGATGTCGACACGATCAAATAATTCTAGTCTATAAGTTTATAACTGAACGGTTCATTAATAAGATTTCATTGCCTGTTCCTTTCCAAAATAGTGCAATGCAATCACAATCGAGTCACTTGATATGGCACTTTCTTGTCACTTCTGAGCATAAAAGTATAGGTTTAGAAATCCACAAGCATCAATCACGAATAAGGAATAAATAAACATTTTAATTTTTCCTTATTCAGTTTTCAGATTTATAGAACTTTGCTACAGGGTGAAACAGCCGTTCTATAAATCTGAAAACTGAATAAGGAAAAATGAAAATGATTTTGAATGCGCTATATATACGCAAATGTTCATTTTTACTTCTAAGCATTATGGTTTAGGTTTCAAAATCCAGGAAGTATCAGCTGCGAATAAGGAATGCATCAAAATTGACATTGAATGTGTATTTTGTATTGTACACTACATTACTGCCTTTTATCATATGATGTCGCGTCTGCGAGTGTAATAACGCCATGTAATATTTTCAATAAACCACTAGTGGATCACACCGGTTACCGCGGTACAACGTGACGCGACTGAGTACAACAAACGCTACCGTCTTATTTTTGACAGGAGAAGTGTGAGTTCAATGTTTCCTTTATTTTGTCGAACATATCACGATTTACGTTTTTCTGTTGGTTTTGCGATGACAACAGATTGTGTTTTTGTTGTTTTGTCCAAATTTTAAGTTATGATACGGTCAGAGAAGGGAAATCAAAGCCATAAATTAGGCCTAAATAGGTAGAAAAACAAAACTTCAAGTTTTAAGGGTCTATCAATCAGAGATAAATAACATATACAAGAGCATTCTTGGGTTTTTTCATACCTCTAGGCATCGAAGTAAGTATACTATTTTTAATAATTCATAAAAACATTTAGAATAAGAATCGTACCGATTTTTCTTGGCTCACTACCTTGAAACACGGGTACACCTTACCACGGACCATGTGTTGAGTCGGAGTACACTAAACACGGAACAAATGGAACAACAAACACGGATATGAAAAAACGAATCTGAACGTTTTTACCCATTATGAGCGCCATTTTTCAAGAAATAGCCAAGAGGAACGATACATAGTTGCCCTTTAGTTGAAAAAATTACAAAATGCACGGTATGCGCTTGGCCATTCCTAAAACCAAAAAGTATTTTGGGTTGTAAGGTGTGTTTATGACATGGAGACAACTTTTTTCAACAGATGCACAATAAACAGTCGCTATAATCCATCAAAAAATGACACAAAATAACCTGTTGTTTGTTTGAACTGAGCTTTAACGTCCCCGTCGACTCTATTAAGGTCATTTTGGAATCTACCGCCCAAGGAGAATGATAGGGTTCACATGTATATGAAGGAACGGTCGGACCCGCACCACTTTGCCTGGGAAGACTAAGACCTTCTAAGTGGTTAACCAGTAGTCCTTTGCGACGGGATTCAGCTCTGTGTGGAAGTATCATGCAGTCCATTTATTTTCTCAAGCAGCGGTGGATGGGGCCCAAGAATAACATGTACATAAACTTGCAAACAATATAAAACTACAGAGGCCAACAATGGGCTTACAGTGCAACCACAAGAATCTGCAAAATAATTTGTTAGTAGAGAAGTTGCGCATGCACATAGTCTGATCGCTGAAAGCGATCAAATTCTGCGAGCACCGAAAGACTAGCCCCGTTTTACAAGTTCTTGCACACCAGACGAGGAAATCCTACATTTTACCCTGGGATAGAAACTTTTATCCTACCCGGGTTTTCTACGAAGGGCAGGCATTGAAGTCGAGAATTCTGAGGTGTTTAACTCAAAGGGTGTCTGTTGTGCGCTATTTGTATAGAAAGTCGTGTACGCTGCCCGTAATGCGACGTCACTAAACGTCACAATGGACGCTAGCAGTCGAAGTGACCGCATATTCAAAATCTATATTTTAAGATTAAAGTGATGGCAAGAAAAAGAATCTGAAATGGGTGTGCGATGAAATGTTCTCTTTGGTTATCATTCTGTTTTACTCACCTCATAAACCAGGGGTCCTGGGTTCGATTTTTGGCTTCTCCAAACTTTCTGACGAGTCGTTAAATGAGCCCTCCCCCTCTATATAACCTTAGCGGGTTGCTGAGACGTATAACTCAAAATACACACACGGTCATTCTCTACCTTTCACTGACTCAAGAAGGGTGGTTGTCAAATTCTGGCGTAAGAATATGCATTGTGCTGGTTTTATAAGCCTTCAAGGTAAACCAACTGGCTCGATGTGACATAAATAGTGCTTGCTGGGCTGTTAAACTCCCAACAAAACGAAGAAACAAGCCAGCCAAAGAAATCAATGTGAGGGATAGATAGGAAAGTTTGTCCATCATACTCAGGGGCGTAGCTACCTGTACGCAGATACGCACTTGCGTACACATTACAAATTTAAAAATTGACGTAGAAGAAAAAGAAGAAGAAAAAGAAGAGGAAGGAGAAGAAGAAGAAAAATAAGAAGAAAAAGAAAAAAGAAGAAAAGGAAGAAGAAAATGAAGGAGAATAAGAAGATGAAAAAGAAGAAGAAAAAGTAGAAAAAAGAAGAGGAAGAAAAAAAGAAGCAGAGAGAAGAAGTAAGAAGAAGAAGAAGAAAATGATGATGATGATGATGATGATGATGATGATGATGATGATGAAGAACGAGAAGAAGAAGAAGAAGAAAAAGAAGAAGAAGAAGAAGAAGAAGAAGAAGAAGAAAAACTGTATTTGTCTAGGATATACGCAACACTATTTATTAGCTAGCATAGTTTCCTCCTCTGCCACGGGGACCGCATTTACAGGAAAGAATTTGCTCCCTGATGGGAGCAAATTCTTTCCTGTAAGAGTGGTCCCCATTTGGTAAACGGAAATATTATTTTTAGTATATTTTCTTTGGTTTGCGTACAAATGATTTTCTTCCAGCTACGCCCCTGATACTGTTACGACCCACAACTTCTAATCCTGAATTATCTTCCTTGGCCTACAGGTTTATAACCAATGACAACTGCGTCATGGATACGACTCTTTCGCACAGAGTCGATTTTTTTTTTCAGCTATGCTCCATTCCTTCATTATGGCTGTCATGTCGGAAGATGGTGGCTCGCCCGGGATTCGACTTCGCAAAAATGACCTCGCGTCAACATACCGACTTGAAGAAAAGGGGTGAGGTGTTACGGCCCGCAGCACCTAACCTACATTATACCTGCCTTGGTTGATTATGCGGAAGACAACTGAGGAAGACAGTTGACTCTTTGGCTTAGTGCTTAGAGCAGTTGATTTTACCCGATTGTCCCAGGTTCGAATCTCACCCTAAGCGATGGTTCCCCTTTTTACAACTATGCTTCTCTCCATTGTTACGACATTCATGTCGTAAGAATACCCAAGTAAGAGTCTTATATTCTTTATTTCAGAAAGATACATTATGGCTGAGTTTGAGTTTAGCGATGCTGGTCATCCAGATGACCCTAACACCATGTTTACTATTGCCAACCCTAACAGTGAAACTTAGGATTGGGCTCAAGTTTTGTCTGGTGTCTCACAAGATGCCGTTTTCGGTCCAGTTTTGTTCTTCGTGGACATTAATGACATTTTTACTGACATTGTGTAACAGGTGACAAAAATGCTACACACCTTTGGCCCGGCCGGGGTTCGAACCCGGGCCGCCGGATTGATAAGCAAATCTACCACGTTGCTGTAAAAGCCGGCTTACAAGTATCGAAAGGCAGTACAAGTGTCCTATATACCTATACGCTATGACATTCTCCCCTTCCACATTGAAATTCGCCCTCGAATTTCTGGGAGTCCGAGAATCATGTGAAATGATACTCAAGGAGTTCTAATGCACGAACCCTCAATTTTATTTGGTTCTCTGCCTAGTTATCTGCTTAATGTATTGCATTAAACGGCCTGAAAACTCACTCCGGTAACACACCTGTGCGACATAGTGTATTTTTTTCACATGTCCTAAATGGCTACTACTCTGATGAAAATCCGTGATATGTTTCTTATTTATACTTAAAACATGGGTTGTGGGTGCTCGTTAGAATCGTCTCAAGGAGGCGGCTCTAACGTGTACCCACAACCTATGTCTTATAGCAGATATAATAAAAAAAGTATGTATATCCCCTTAAATCACAGTTTTCTCTATATAAAGTAAGGGGTGTTCATTTCACGGACTTGTTCGCATGATGTCATGTCACATTTTCATGCCCAACATCCTAGTCTAACCATTTGGGTCCGAAGTTTACGTTAGTCCTCTGTTACTCTAATTTCCCGGCAGTATACCCAGTCGTCTGCGAACAGTCTTATTTCTGAGTCAATGTCGGTGGAAATATGATTTATATACAGGCAGTATAACAGAGGACTAAGAACAGTTCCATTCGGGACCTAGACAAAACTGGAACACACTCCATATACTCGCCATTAACTCATATTTGGTCCATATCATTTACAACAAGAGCTGAAACTATAGGTGACCAATGCCCCCGTGGGAGCCAATTTCTGAGTTTTTTCAAGGGGAGATAATTCAGCCAAAAATGAACCAGAGTTATGGCCTTTGGTCAGAATGGGCAAATACTATATCCCCCCCCCCCCCAATCAAAGATTCTCGGGGTGGGGGTGGCATAAAAACTTACTATTTTCAGTAGCAAAGAAAGGAATCTATAAATTCAAGAGTCTCCCCTCCCCATCAATGCCGAAACTAAATAAGTTGGGTTTCAGTTGTTCATAAGTAGGGGATGTGGTAAAAACGTTCTGGAAAGCCAGAATAAATGTGTTCACCCGTCCCCTTTGTCCAAGATTTTTACCCAACCCTTTAAATTCGCACGTGTATAAATTCGGAGATCATAATGCGAATCAAACAGGCATTAAAGCGTATATAACAGCAAAATGGATCGTTTTGAATTAAAACAGCATCATGTATCATGCCTTCGCTGGCGGATTAAAGAGTTTTATTTCAATTTATTTCGCCCCCGCCCATCGGGGCTTGAGAAATAAATTGGGCTGCATGGTGCTTCCACGCAGAGCTGAATCTGACCACAAACGAGTACTTGTAAACCGCTTAGAAGGACTAAGCCTGCCCAGGAAAAGCGGTGTGAGCCAGATCGTCCAATGCATATAAGCCTTCTAGTTTCATTAAGCGGCAGTGCTTGAGATGTCATTTCATCTCAATGTCGGTTAAAAGTCCCACAAAATTGTAAGAAACGTCTCCAAAATGACCTAAATAGTGTTTACGGGGACGTTAAATCCCAATTCAAACAAATATTTCAATTTATGAAGAATATAATCCGTGTTTGTTGTTCCCAAATTGTGCTGACTAACCGCGTTATGGTGTATCATAACCCGTGGTAAGGTGTACCCTAACAAAAAATCAACCATTGAACCATCCACGGATTCAGTGGGTATTGACATGAACTGGGGCTCAAGCAAATGCATCAATGGATGCTCTGAAATCGCAATAACATAAAAATCACAAAATCATGTGCACAAAAGATGTGTTGCTGTCAAAAAACATTTACCGAAGTATGCTGGGGTTGGTGAAAACACACTAGACGAAAGAAAATTGTTTGTGTTTTCGTTAATAATGAACAGAATTCTCTGCAACTGTATCAGTAAATGGTAATACCATTACTCTGCAGCTATGCAAAATAACCTACCAAAAAGATTAGGATCTGGGCTAAAATAAACCTTTTTCTTACCGAAAATACTGCTGTGACGTCATGATTTCTGTAGCGTTCGTTGTACTCTGTCGCGTTCGTTGTACTGCGGTAACCGGTGTGGTGGATTAAATACGTAAATTAGCTAGATACGTCCAGTAACGTTACTCGTACGACGTCCTTAACGACTTGGCGTTTACAAACGGCGGAATAGTGACATTTTTGTATACAATCGTGGATAAAATGCGTTTTAAATGTCATATGATAAATAGAATCTTGCATTCTTGCTCGTGTATTATTGAATTTATTCAACTCGTTGAGGAAAAGGGATAGAATGCTCGGCACAGCCTCGCATTTTATCATTTTTCCTCAACTCGTTTAATAAATTCAATAATACATGAACACTCATGTAAGATCATCTATTCAATCATGTTGATGTTCAGAATCGTCAATTAACTTGTTGAGATACAAGTGTATCATAATTATGACTTCGTTGATAAGTAACGTCGTGTAATAAAAATCGAATGACCATGTACTACCATTTTGCCGGGAGTAAGTAACGCCATGACGACGTCCATGTCAAACATGCATTTTCTGTTGAAAAAATGTCAAATTTAAAGGCGATGAAATCCAATTTAAAATGGCTATATGATAGCCGAAGGCTCGTTTCATAAATATCATATGAAATGATCACTCATGTAAGACCCTTTACATCCCATATTTTTCAGCCCGTTTTCCAGATATGTCGCGCCATACTGTAGTGTAGATGCATTTAAGATCAAATAACTCCGCCTTCTTCTCATCAGAAAGACAGACAGCACCCTGTCCCTGCAGTCGTTAAATCTTTAAAAACACTGGTCGTGGGTGGGTGCCCCTTAACGCATATATATTCAAATGCCATTTTTCTTCGTGAAAATCTTTAACTGGCTCAGTATATTAAATCGCATAGTTGTTGTTGACGACCGCTTTATCATGATTACGAATCGTCTGGAATCCGTTGCATATGGTTTTATTTCATTTGTTATTACGGTTGGTCCGCGACTGTAGACTACTCATGTCCACATAAGCTAGGGCTCTTTCCCATAAGGGCAAGGTGTCCGTGGATTTTAACAAGTACTGGCATTTAGTCGTTTAACACGGGTTCCACTTAATACCGGTACTCGTTAAAAACCGCGTTTGCGCCTTATCCGTGTTTATCACATGAAGACGCGTCGGAGAATGTAATAACGTCATGTGATAAATAGAAGATCTTACATGAGTGTTCATGAATTACTGAATTTATTAAACGAGTTGAAAAAGAGGAATAAAATGTGAGGCCTTGCCGAGGATTTTATTCCTTTTCTTCAACGAGTTTAATAAATTCAAAAGCCTCACATTTTATTCCTTTTCTTCAACGAGTTTAATAAATTCAAAAGCCTCACATTTTATTCCTTTTCTTCAACGAGTTTAATAAATTCAATAATACACGAGCACGAATGCAAGATTCTATTTATCATATGACATTTGATTCCCGCCTTTTGTACAAAAATGTCAATATTCCGCCATTAATAAAAGCGACGTCGTAAAGGACGTCGTACATGTAACGTTAAGGGGCGTATCTAACTAATTTGCATATTTAATCCACTAGTGGATTATCGAATTTATTACATGCCGCGTTATTACATTCTCAGACGCGACGTCATATTACAAATTCAATTAATCCAGTGGATTAAATATGAAAATTAGATGAGTGTCGTAATGTTACACTACGTCGCATTTACTAATGGCTGAGCATTGACATTTTGGTACAATAATCGTGAATTAAATGCGTTTTAAACTACGTATGATATATAGACTCTTGTATTCGTGTTCATGTATTATTCAATTTATTAAACTCGCTGAGGAAAAGGGATAAAATGCTCAGCGCCACAGCCTCGCACTCAACTCGTTTAATAAATTCAATATACACGAATGCAAGATCCTCAATAATGAACACCCCTGTAAACCCTAATTAATCTAGAGAAAACTCGACTTTGCAGAGGCATCCACTATGTTCTTGCTTTTCTGTACCAAGGCGTTGGTTATTGGTACTCGTAAGATCCACCGCACTGAGGCGGTTCTGTCGACTAGAAACTGCATGTGTTTGGCGTATAAAATTCCAAAATATGAGAAGTTTTCATCAGAAAACGGATTTGTTGCACAGGCTTGAAAGGATACCTTCGTACGTAGCCTTTTTACTACCGCAAATTGTTTAACACTGGAGATCTTACCATCACATGAACAAGTCCGTGAAATGAAGACCCTCCCCCTAATCCCACTTCAAACAGAGAAAACGGGTTTATGGGGGGTATACATTATTTTTCTTATTTCTGTTCAAAGACATAGGTTGTGGGTACTCGTTAGAACCGCCTCAATGAGGCGGTTCTAACGAGCACCCACAACTTATGTTTTGAGCATTTATAAGAAAAATATCACGGATTTTCATCAGAAAAGTAGCCATTTTGAAGATGTGAAAAATGCACTATGTCGCACGGGTGTGTTATCATAATGGGGAGACAGGGTGGACTGTTATAATATGTTTGTGTAAGTAAAAAAGACAATGCAGAAGAAATTTTATTTATTTTACTGACAGAAGACTACATGTTTCACTTAAATACTCAGAGTTCCATTTGCAAAAAATATCCTAATATCTTACACATATTTACACATAAGACCTAGAAGCCTCCGTGGTGTAGTGGTTACGCTACTCGCCTTGTAAACCAGGCGTCGCAGGATCGATCCCGAGCTTCTCCAGACTTTTGGATGAGTCTTTATACCGAGGTCGCGTCTCCTAATGACCTTAGCTGTTGGTGAGACGTAAAACTCAAACACTCACTCACGCACAGATAAGACCTACCACGAACATTCATGCGCAAGCAACAAAGTTTGAATGTTAATGACTTCCTCGAACCACACTTTTATATAGTAAAACTGGGGTTTACGGGGTTAAACCTAAATTTTCTAAATTCTGCTTTAAGACATAGATTGTTGGTACTCGTTAGAACCACCTCATCGTGACGGTTCTTATAAGTACAAACAATATATGTTTTAAGAAAAATATCTGAATTTTTCATTTGAAAATTGTTCTTTTTTCGGCGGTAAAATTTACAATGTATTTGAATAGGGTTGTTTTCGTAATGGCATATGAAGTGTCTGATTAGAATCTTTGCTGTTCGCATGAAATGTCAGTATAAATAGCATCTTACGCGAGTGGTGGAATTATTTTTAAAAAAAAAATCATATGAAATGACCCACTAGTGCAAAAGTCTGTTTTTATACGCAATCAGCCATTCTCGTAACCTATTAAAGGGGGTTGAATATAACTGCGCGCTATAATCGGTAGTAACTTATACCCGCAATACGTCTAGTTACCGTTTATACATCGGGCCTATATTTCAGGTACCTAATTTGCAAGTGTTAACGATAACATGTAAACCTTTATACCCGGAAAAGGTACCAAACTGCAAGTTATAACACAACTTTTTAGAAATGTCAGCTGCTTGAATGGTCCGTTACATCATGAAATTAACACCTTTATAATTTTGACACCCTTGAACCCCACGTTTATATATTAAAACTGGGGTTAAAGGGGTATCCCTTATTTTTCTTATTTCTGCGCTAGAATATAGATTGTGGGTACTCGTTAGAACCGCCTCGATGAGGCGGTCCTAACGAGTACCCATAATCTATATTTTGAGCATAAATAAAAAAATACCACAATTTTTCATTTTAAAATTTTCGTTATTTCGGCGGTAAAAATTAAAATGTATTTGTATAAGCGTGTTTTCGTAATGTTCGGGTGTCTAAGCCTTGAAAATAATTTCTAAAGCCAAAATAATCTATTTGCAGTTTTCATACAGAATGTAACTCACCGAGAATTTTTTATTCGAGCGACCATTTTATTTTTAGCGTCTCTGCGGTCACGTTATGCTACGTGTGTGCGCCATGGCACTGAATATCGTTTGATATGCCACACTGTCTGCAGTCTTTTTTTTTTTTTTTTTTTTTTGTGAAATTTGCTAAAATACTGCAAAACCCCTTGAATTTTTAGATGGCGGTATAAAAAACTAAATACATAAATAAATAAATGCCTTTAATGATAAAATTATAATCAGGTCGCCGCGACAAATTTTCTAGGGGCTCGCTAAAACTCACCCCTATAAAATTGTCTAAGGCTCGCCGATTATTTTTTTATCATTAAAGACACCGGCTACATACAGTAAAATTCCACTATTAAGACCACCAAAAATTGAGACTAATATTCTGCTTTAAAAAGCTTATTCAGAAAGTTTCAGTTATTCTTTCTATGTGTTTTCTGCATACAGCATCTCTGGTCAGAGACCAACTTTGGTATTGTTTAAAAGTGGTCTTTAAGATCACTTTTGAACAGTCCCAAAGGTGGTCTTAATTTAGGAATTTTACTGTATTTACTATGTCATATAATGATTTTAAATCGGATTTTATTGCCAAGAAATTCAAAAGAATTTACAGTCGAACTTCAATGGCTCGAACACCTTTGGGACCTCGAAAATCTGTTCGAGACAGGATTTGTTCGAGCCACCGAGGGTTACTGCCAGGAGGCATAAGGAGATACGTTTTGACATCTTTTCGGTGTTCTATAATGAATATGTATGCTGTGTGTACTCTGTTTCATTAGAATCGCCTCATCGAGGCGATTCTAATAAGTACACACAGCATACCTTTGCAAGATAAAAGACTAAAATCTCCTTAATTATCCCCCACTATTTCTTATTTAGTGGATTTCTCTACGGGCTCAAGAATTTGTTCGACTCATCCATGGTAAACGAGCCATCGGTGTTCGAGCCATCGAAGTTCTATTGTAAGAGAAAACGCGGAGTTGTCACGGACGACGTCATGACTTTATGCGCCGGGTACACTCACATGATCTTGAAGTTGTTTCTCGTTTATTTTTTAAATTCTTATTTTATGATTTCGAAGATATCGAAGGACGGACATAAAACTGGCTAGTGCTTTTAAGTGCATGCACAAACGAACGAGTAGGATTTTAAGGAGATACCTATCTTATAATAGCGGGTGAGGGTAAAACTGATGACTCCCGCGATAATAGGACGTTTCGTGCTGCAGACGTTTCGCCCCAAACTGTCACAAAACCGGGACGATTTGTCATAGGAAACAATTGTTCCTATCCCGCAATTATTCTACTTAGATGTTCTAATTGGGGATAGGTAACGGAGAATCAAGTGACAACCATTTTATTGCTACTTTGTTAATATACGTTGGAGATTGTGAAAGATAACACTTTAGAAACTATTTGCAACAGATTCTGTTTGCTTTGTTTCTGATGTTCTTGTAAGCATGGGCATATGATTTATAAATTTGTATAGCTTAAATACTTGCAAGATATGATAAAGAAATATAAACTGTTTTTTTTTTTTTTTATCGAAATTAATAACAACCACACCAACAATGAAAACAATTTTGGTGACCAAAGAGTCCCCCAGTACCAGCTGTATAGTTAATGTCTTCTGTTAAGATTTCGACAAGAAAACCGCCAAGTGTACAAATTTTATCAGTCAGATTAGCTAGTTTCCTCAAATTTGGCCTCACCAGTGACCCCCAATATATCAAAGCCCTATTTAAACTAATATATTATTTAAGCCTGGTTTCTAACAACTACTAATCAGATGCAAAATTCGCCTAATAAGACCTTATTTAAAGAGGGTTACACATTTAGTACTAGTACTAATCTTCCATGTGGCCCTCTTTTCCTGGGTAGGAACCAGTGCTAAGCAATGTGGATAAAGTTCTTGCTCAAGGAAACAACACGTGGCCATTGTGAGGATCGAAACGGCTACCTTACTATCTCAAATCCGATGCTTTACCACTGCACCACAGCGCTCCACCTATCCAAAGATTGCAAACCATTGCCCCATCAGCACTGTCAGTACTTTGATTATAACATGACGTTATCCACTTAGCAACACAGAACTTATATGGTTTGATATTTTGGTGTTACGACCCTTTCAAGATTATTTCACTCATATCGTAAATCAGAAACGGGCGAAAACCAGAGTACCCGGAGAAAAACCTTCTGGCCTTCCGTTGCATAACTTGGCGTCACACATTTTACCAATCACAGCTGTGAGAGACTTAATGATCAAGAAGCAGCGCTCTTATCCGCCCGTGAACTTATATGATAAACAACAGTCTCTCCCCTGGGTAAAGAAAAAGGCTCTTATCTGACACTATAGCGTAACATTACTGGAAGGTATAAATTGGGTACACAACGTGATTGTATCGTCATACCAACGTCGATGCAACGTCATGGCGTTGCATCGATCAACGTCATGACGTTGCATCGACGTTGATGGGACGTAAAGGCGTCATGTGCCCGCGCGTCTCATGATTATATGAGTGATTATCTGGAGAAAATTTGTCTTCGTTACTGTGACTGCGACACAGGCTGCTCTGGTCTACAATCTGACTAGAGTCGTGAAATTTTAGATATCGAGGACCCTCGTTATAATGACAGTATTTGTTCCCTATTATTGTGCCGTTATAAAGAAATTGCTGTTATAAAGAATCCAAGTTAGGAGTATGTTAGGTAATAAAAGGCCTTTTCCCCATCATTACTCCAAGAAACAAATGTTATAGACATTTGTTAGAACCGCCTCGGACATTCGTTTCTTTGATAATTGGATTACAAGAATCTTTGATGACTATGGACTCGATTTGTGCATTTCCAACCCGAAGGAAGCCCATGCCACTGGGCACCTAGGCTAAGCCCTTAGCAAAGTAGTCATTACATTGAAATCGCTGTTATAACGAGTTTTGCAGTTTTAAGGAATGTCGGTATAACGAGGGTTGGTTGTATAAAAACAAAAAGTCGAACATCGGAGACTCAAACACTTCGGGACTATGAATATTTGTTCGAGTCAAGTGTAGCTGAAATAAGATGATTTATTTTAGGTAAAGCAAGACTTTTTATAACCGTTATTTTTCCTAGGGTGGTTAAGATCCGTTTTGACCAACTCTGAAATAATTTTCACATTTCCCAAATCTTTTTTCTATACTTTATTTCCACTATATTTGCCAGACTCTTTGGAAAAGTTATACCTAAAACAGTAAATTCTTCACTCTCCCAAGAAAGGTTATAATTTTCACAAAATCGTCTATCACTAGCCTTTTCTGACCCTATCCAAACAACTTTTGTCTTTTCTAGATTTATACAAAGGCCGGAGACGCTGGCATATAGTTTTAATATTTTCAAGCAATTTTCTAATGATTGTTCACTTCCATCGAGTAGAATTGAGGTATCATCAGCATATTGCGAGATGACAAACACTGTGTTATTTATTTTGATTCCTTTAATATTGTTATTGTTTCTTATAAGGGCGGCAAGAATTTCAGCACATATAATAAATAAGTACGGAGACAAAGGGTCTCCCTGTCTACATCCACGTTCTAAATTAAACCAGTCTGACAAGTGACCATTCACTGCAACACACGATTGAATTTTATTATAAACCATTTTCACCCATTTTTGAAAAGATTCTCCAAACTTAAAATAATCTAACACTTTGAAAAGGAAGTCCCAGGATACCGAATCGAAGGCCTTTTCAAAATCAATTAGGACTAGCATCCCCGGTATTTCTTGTTTTTCAGTGTAGTTTATTATGTCATACAGGAGTCTAAATCATATCTACAATCCCGTCAACAAGCAATGCAATGTGAAATCAGGTTAACTGAGTTTGCGGAAGTACGGGCAGGTGTGCCTCAGGGTTCCATCTTAGGTCCAACCCTTTTTCTTTTATTCATAAACGATCTACCTCTCCATTTTGAAACATGTTCATCTGATATATGCGGATGATACAACAGTTCACACCAACAACAAACACTTAGACACTGTTGAATGTAGATTACAGGTAGAACTTTTCAATTCGAAGAAATGGAGTAAAGATAATAAATTACCATTAAACTTAAACAAAACTACCTACATGACGTTGGGCACAAGAAGGCGTCTAAGTAGCTGCCGCGAACTAAACTTACAAGTTGACGGTATCAGTATTGAAAACGTCACCTCACAGAAATTACTAGGGCTTTATATCGATGAAAATTTGACGTGGACAAAACACATAGATCATTTGTGCTCAACTATATCATCTAAAATCTCACTTTTGAGGCAACTAGCTGAATACGTTCCAAGTAATATTCAAAAACGCTTTTATCAAGGATATATTCTTCCTTTGATAGACTATGGGTCAGTCACATGGGGGTCGACATCTAGCACTAATCTGGAACGCCTATCAAAATTGCAAAAAACGAGCTGCTCGAATTATACTTAAAGCTGACTTTAATACACCACCCGACTTTATGTTCAAAGAACTAAATTGGCTCTCTGTTGATAGTAGAATGAAATATAATAAGGCAGTGTTTACATATAGAGCTCTAAATAATATGGCCCCTGTGTATATAAAGGAACTGCTGGCGCCAATGTCTGAAACCCACTCGTTAAATCTGAGATCAAGCGAAAACGGAACGCTATACATCCCAAAAGCTAAAACTTCATTATACAAAGGTTCATTCGCCTGTTCAGCTTCACAGCTATGGAATGCTCTTCCTCAAGAAGTAAGAGACACAGATTCGCTTTCAACATTTAAAAATTGTATCAAAAAACTTTTATAGGCTTCCATGCTATCTTAACCAAAATTTAACATTATTATACACTTAATTCTTATGTTTTTATGCCGGAGTGAACAGCCTGTCAGTCTCTGTGCCGGGGGAACAGCGGTGTATAATGTAGCTGTTTGGCAGTGGTACCTGCTGTCTGGACATTGGCTCCGCCACAGGACTCCCTGCTAGACTGTTCATTTGACTGTACACTGTTTTTTACCTCGGTACAGATACTGAATGGCTTTAATGATACAAGACTATCTGTTTTAGTAAACTGACCACTGTGATACTTAAGGATTTTAACTTTTGAAGATTGTCTATATGTTATTTAATCCTATGATTGTTTACTTGTATCTTATGCTTACGTAGATGTTTCATACGCTCCCTTTGGATACATATATGTTTTAATAAGTGCATTTTAACTATAGAAAGAAGTACCATTTTAAACGCAGATATTCATGCTAAGTCCTGTTTAAATTTTTGCACTAGTGCCATGTCTTATGTGATTTTAACCTCCTTTTTGTTTTTCAGCATTGTTTCACCATTTATGTTTACATGAATCTTGTGACAATGTGCATGATTGTATGTATATATGTATATAGTTTTTATAAAGGGCCGCAAGGTAGAATAGCATTTTAGCTAATTGTGTCACCCTCTCAAAATATTGTACAAATAAATAAAATAAATAAATAAATATTATCACCATATAACGACCCGAAATGAAGCCCGTTGGGTCTTCGTTTATAAGTTTTGGTAAAACACGTTTTAGTCTTTCTGCTATACAAGATGATGCTAGTTTGTATTTAGCAGTGAAATGGGTCTCCATTTTTTTTTAGAAATTGGTTATCTTTATTCCCTTTGGATAAGCATGTAATAACCCCTCGTCTTCAGCTTTCTGGCAACTCTCCTTTTACCTAACTTGCGTTTATCGCGCGTAAAGCCAATTGACCGATATCATTCCAAAAGAACTTAAAGAATTCATAAGTGAAACCGTCGACTCCGAGACTAGTATTGTTTGAGGCTTTCAGTTATTCTTTATTTGTGTTTTCTACAATCAGTATCTCCTCATAAGAGACCACCTTTGGGACTGTTATAAAGTGGTCTTAAAGACCACTTTTGAACGGTTCCAAAGGTGGTCTTAATAAAGGAATTTTACTGCATATCCTTTCATTAAATCATTACGGAAACACGCCTATACAAATACATTGTAACATTTATCGCCGAAAAAACGAAAATTTTAAGATGAAATATTGCGATATTTCTCTTTTTTCTGCTCAAAATATAGACTGTGGGTACTCGTTAGAACCGCCTCATCGAGTCACAAAATGAGATAATTTTGCTAACAATCAGCACAGTATGACAGAAATCAAATATCATCTTCAGGCCATGGGAACAATCGAGCAGTAAAGTTTCATCAAAATCTCTTGAAAAAATGAAGTAGGAGTTGTGGAGACAAAACTTATTTACAGAAAGATTAAAACTGACAAAGAGCCAATTTAACTTCTAAGTTAATTCAATATTAAATCTATTGAGGATGACCTCGATAAAATATTACCCTCTTCGTGTATTAACCCTTATCTTGCTGTTCACGACAACCCCTATCTTTGCAAACAGTGTAGATCCAGATCAGATGGCTTCTGATCAGGATCTACACTGTTTGGCATTCACGTTATGAATTTGTAGCAATAAAGTATACCAAGTAATTTGATTGGTTGATAGACAGAAATGGGTGTGGCTTAAATGAATATATAGCAAGATAAGGGTTAAATGCAAACAATAGCGGGAAAGTTCCACCAATATCCTTTGAGAAATGTAGGTAGAGTTGCGGAGACGAGAACTTGTGTTGATGAAATGGCTTAAAGTGAAAAAGGATCATTACTATGAAAAAAAGCAGCCAAGTTTGTTCCCATGACCTAAAAATGATCCTCTTTAGGTCATGGGAACAATAACAAAAACTAAAATCCACTGAAAACTGCAAGAGGAGTTTACTGTTGAAAAAATGCCAAAGGTGAAACTGTGGTGATAATCAGTCGAGCATGACCTCGATCAAATAGGATCATCTTCGGGTCATTGGAACAATAACTGGAAAGTTGCATAAAAATCTCATTAAAACTGTAGGAGGAGTTGCAGAGACAAGAACTTCTGTTGATAAAATTGCTAAAACTGACAAAGGGCCACAACTCTGGTAAAAATCAATCGAGCATGACCTCAATACAATATGTTAATATCCAGGTCATGGAAACAAAAACTCGATGACCGCTTGAGCTAAAAATAGAACGGCAGCGCCTCCTATACAGACGGCCAATTTCAATCAGACTCCATAGGAATGTTATTTATGAATCTTATCCAAAATAGCGCAAATGGTTCTGCTCCGTTGAACAAAATGGCAACCAGAGCTAAAATAGTCGCCCTATAAATTCTAACACCTACACCGTCGGTCCAATTGCATTCAACTTCACAGAAATATTGCTTTTGCGATCCTCTACAGAAATAGTTATGTAGCGCCGCTTAGTGTTCACTCGACGCTTAGTGTTCAAAATTGTTCCCCATTACGAAAACACACCTATACAAATACATTGTAACCTTTATCGCCGAAAAAATGAAAATTTTAAGATGAAAAATTGTAATATTTTTCTTATTTCTGCTCAAAATATAGATTGTGGGTACTAGTTAGAACTGCCAATCGGGGCGGCTCTAACGAGTACTCACAATCTATAGTTTAGAGCAGAAATAAGAAAAATAAGGTTTACCTCTGTAGATCCCATTTTTACAATATAAAAGTGGGTTTTCAAGGGGGGTCAAAATTATACATGTATAGGCATGTTTTCGTGGGTTCTGAGCTTAAAATAGAAATATCTTTAAATTACAAGGCCTCCTATATCATTGGTTCAGTTTCATTCAAAATTCACGAGAAGGTATGTTAAATGGCCTTCTACCAAAAATGGTTTTGCTCCAGTGAAGGATATGGCTGACAAACTTACAAGCAGTAAAATCTCTAAATCTAAATGACAATCTCTCTAAATCTAAATGACAATCTCTCTAAATCTAAATAACAATATCTCTGAATTCTTAAGCTAGTTTATTCAGACTTCGTAAGAATGTTGCCAAGGAGACCTTCTATCAAAATGCAACAGATATGCTTCAAGGCACAAGATGGCTGTCAGTTATCCATATGGCTTTCAGAAGCAAATCTCGAAATCACGTCAGGTGGTTGATTAAGTGCTATCTTTGCCCGCTTGTTTTCTTGGCCAGACGAGCTTGTTTCGGTCATTCAGTCTTCACCAGTAAGCCTCAATATTTTAAACATTTCACAATGGAATCAATTATAACAAAGGACCAGAAAATATAGTCTACAAAATGATAAATGGCAGGGAGGAATAATTTGTTTTTATAAAATACGACAACATGTTTGAAAACAATGCCGTCACGAATAATTCGGGTTAGACATTCTTCAAAATTATCCAAAATTCAAGAACAACATGTTAAAAAATAATGCAACCAAATAAACTCCAGGCGCGCAATTCGTTTGAACTGCAGTTTAACATTTGTTACAACAAAATGGACGAAATGACTTTTCTAAAACTTTCCGAAAACTTTCAAATTTCATTGTGTAAATGAAAGGATTAATGGCAGAGTTGACCGTCAGTAACACAGTCACAAGAAATTTCCAGTTCCTTGGCATTTCATACTCCACCTGGCTTTCGACAGCGAAAAAGATGATGAAAGGTAGTACACAGACATCATACAGGGACAGAAATAGTCCTGAAATAAATAAATAAACATGATGAAAACACGCCTATACAAATACATTGTTAACTTTACCCCCGAAATAAATGAAAATTTTAACATGACAAATTGTGATATTTTTCTTATTTCTGCTCAAAATATAGATTGTGGGTACTCGTTAGAACCGCCTCATCGTTAGAACCGACTCATCGAGGCGGTTCTGACGAGTACCCACAATCCATATTTTAGAACAGAAATACGAATAATAAGGTTTACCACTGTGAACCCCAGTTTTACTGTATAAAAGTGGGGTTCCAGGGGTTCAGAATTATAGAAGCATGTTTTCGTGATGATAATCCACCTGGTTTCGACAGTGAAAAAGATTTTGAAAGGTTTTGTTTTGTTTGTTTGATTTGAGGTTTAACGTCCCCGTCAACACTGTAAAGGTCATTTTGGAGATGTTGCTTCCAATTTTGTGGGACTTTTACCCGACATTGAGATGAAATGACATCTCAAGCCCTTTCGCCCAATGAAACCAATAGGGTTTATTAGTATGGACGGTCAGCCTCGCACCGCGGTTCCTGGACAGGTTTAGATCCTCTAAGCGGTTTACCAGTACTAGTGTGCGGGCCGGATTCAGCTCTGCGTGGAAGCATCGTGCAGCCAATATATTTCTTCAAGTCCCTATGGGTGGGGGCGGGATTTTGAAAGGTAGTACACAGACATCATACAGGAACAGAAATAGTCCTGAAATAAATAAATAAACATTATGAAAATACGCCTATACAAATACATTGTTAACTTTACCCCCGAAATAAATGAAACATTTAACATGACAAATTGTGATCTTTTTCTTATTTCTGCTCAAAATATAAATTGTGGGTACTCGTTAGAACCGCCTCATCGTTAGAACCGACTCATCGAGGCGGTTCTGACGAGTACCCACAATCCATATTTTAGAACAGAAATACGAATAATAAGGTTTACCACTGTGAACCCCAGTTTTACTGTATAAAAGTGGGGTTCAAGGGGGTCAGAATTATAGAGGCATGTTTTCGTGCTGATAATGCGCTGGCTTTCGACAGTGAAAAAGATTATGAAAGGTAGAACACAGACATCAAACGAGAACAAAAATAGTCCTGAAATAAATAAATAAATAAATAAATAATGCGTTTTTTTTTGTTGTTGTTTTTTTTTTCATATGTTAGACGGTAAGCCTATCTGATGCAAATGTATGATATTCATTTTATTTCAGGTCCAAAATTAGATTGTGGGTGTTCGTTAGAACCGCCTGGATGTGAGAACCGCCTCATCAGCGTCTCCCCGTACATCAACCATAGTGCAGTTTATATTTTACTTTTGGTCCTTTGAGATCAGCGTGAATATTCTGAGTAATCAGAAATAAATTATTGGTTTAGACTCATATTCTAGACAGGTTTTTAATAATTTGGACCCCATTTTGATTTATATCAGTCTTTGAATCGACTGCCAATTCGAAATTTGCAAAATTGCAGTATGTTTCCTCTGGCTTTCTTTGCCGGATCATTACAGGGTCACTGATGAGGCTTTATTAGCCGAAACTACGTAGTATGACCCATCTTCTTTCTTATGAATGTTTTCATTGCTCTTAAAGGAACTCATTTTTGATTTTTATTTAATGAGTACAGACAATCTACTCTAAGATAAGGAAACTAATGACTGCCCCCAAATACCCCGCTTTTCTGTGTATCAATTGTGATTTAAATGGCTGTTTGTCATAATGACATGTTAACACTATGTTAAATAAATAAAATGAATGAAAATCTACCCAGGATACTAGAAACAAGAGCTGTCATCAGACAGCAAAGCTCGCCTGGGAAAGTGTCTTTGAGGCCATGGGCATATGTGGTGGGCAATGCCTAATAAACCTTTGTACCTATATCTATCATCATATCAGATACGAATCAAATCGATCGCATTGTTAGGAAAATTTGAGCTTTAACATAAATTTTCTAAGTCTGTGACCTTGACCTTGAGGTCATGGGCGTGGACTTGCTGAAAAAAAAACAACAGCAAAAAACAAACAAACTTTCTTATCACCATACCAAATATGAACCAAATTCACCATATTGTTTGGAAAATATCAGCACTAAAAAACTTAAACATAAAAATTGTCTAATGCTTTGACCTTGACCTTGAAGCTATGGGCGATTGTATATTACTGAGTAAAAGTTTGAACCTATATCTATCGTGATACCAGATACGCATGAATCAAATGCATCATACAGTTTTGAAAATGTGATCATTTAAAAAAAAAAAAAAAAAAAAAAAGAGGGCCAAATGGCCCTATATCGCCCACCTCTGTACCAGAAATCATTAGTGATGTTTAGATTGCCCATCGGGGCTTGAAGAAATAGATTGGGCTACATGGTGCTTCCATGCAGAGCTGGGACCGACCGCACATGAGTACTGGTTAACAGCTTAGAGGTTCTAAGCCTGCCCCGGAAAAGTTGTGCCAGTTGGACCGTCCATGCATATAAACCCTATTGGTTTCATTGGGCGGCAGGGCTAAGATTCATTTCATCTCAATGGTGGGTAAAACCTCCACAAAAAACAACGTCTCTAAAATGTCCTACACTATGTTTACGGGGATGTTAAACCTCAATTCAATAAAACAAATCTGGGCCATGTAATTTCAGAGAAGAAGATTCTTGAAGTTAATATATTATAAGTCTATGGGAGCTAAGGAGCCCTAGGGCATGGCCAATTTGGACTTCAGGGGCATGGTTGGCAGGCTTTATGTAGGAGACCACTTGACATTGTTACATACCATCTAATTTCTGGGCCTTATGGTTTCAGAGAAGAAGATTTTTTAAGTTTTTTCCAGTATTAGTCAATAGGAGCTAATGAGCCCTGGGGCGTGGTCATTTTCGACCCAAGGTGCATGGCTGGCAAGATCTATTAAGGTGACCATTACATGTTGCTCCATACTAAATATCTAAGCTCTCGAACTTCTGGTATAAGAGCAGAAGATTTTTCAATTTTTTTTTTTTCAATATAAGTCTATTGGAGCTAATTTTGACCCCATGGGCATAGTTGGCAGGATTCATGTAGGTGATCACTTGACGCTGCTACATGCCATATATTTAAGCGTTGGGCCCTGTGGTTTCAGAGAAGATTTTTGAGGTTTTTCCAATTGTAAGTTTATGGGAGCTAAAGAGCCCAGGGGTGAGGCTAATTTGGATCCCAGGGGCATAATTCGCAGGATTTTAGTAGGTGGCCACTTGACATTGCTACATAATGAATATCAGTGAAGAATATTTTTGAAGATTTTTCCATTATAAGTCTATGGTAGCTGATGAGCTCGGGCGTGGCCAATTTTGACCCCAGGGACAGGATAAGCAGAATTTATGTAGGCGACTATTTAACGTTACTAGATACTATATATATAAGCTCTGTGATTCATAGATTCAGAGAACAAGATTTTTGAAGCTTTTATACGTCATGGGTCTATGGGAGCTAAGGGACCCCGGGGCGTGGCCCATTGGGGTCCCAGGGGCATGATTGGCAGAATTTATGTAGGTGACCACTTGCCGTTGATACATGCTAAACATCTAAGCTCTGGGTCTTGTGGTTTCAAAGAAGAAGAATTTTTAAGATTTTCCCCTTATAAGTCTATGGTAGCTGATGAGCCCTGGGGCGTGGCCAATTTTGGCCCCAGGAGAATGGCTAGCAGGATTTATGTAGGTGACTATTTTATGTTGCTACATACTAATATCTGAGCACTATGCTTCATGATTTCACAGGAGAAGATTTTTGAAGCTTTTGATTTACATATAAGTCTATGGGCGCTAAGTGTTTCCGGGTGTGGCCAATTTGGACCCCTTGGGCATTATTGGAAGGATTTATGTAGGTGACCACTTGAGGTTGCTACAAGCTAAATATCTACGCTCTGGGCCCTGCGGTTTCAGAGAAGAAGAATTAATCTTTTCCCATTGTGAGATATATGTTACCATGGCAACCAAAATTCCAATCCAATCAGCCCAACACCTTATGCAGCCTTTTCCCCTACCTCATAGTGCTTCTCATGAAATTTGATCAAGATTGGCCATATGGTATTAGAGATTAACTTATTTGAAATTTGTTACGTACTTCCATTTGCAGTATTTGGTAGCTTATGGGCCCATGGGCGTGGCCAATGTTGACCAAGGAGCATTGTTGGGAGGATTTATTAAGGTGACCATTTCATGTTGCAACATACCAAATATCAAAGCTCTTGGACTTATGGTTTCAGAGCAGAAGATTATTTTCATTATAAGTCTATGGGCGCATATGGTCCCATGGGCGTGTCCAATTTTGACCCCACGGGCATGGTTGGCAGGATTTATGTAGGTGACCACTTGACGTTGCTACATGCTATATTTTTAAGCTCTAGGCCCTGTGGTTTCAGAGAATGTAAGTCTATGGGAGCTTAAGAGCCCTGGGATGTGGCCAGTTTAGATCCCACCGGCATAATTTGCCGGATTTATGTAGGTGGTCACTTGACGTTGTTGCATACTGAATATCTAAGCTTCTGGCCTTATGGTTTCAGAGAAGATTTTTGAAGTTTTTTGTTTCCATTATAAGTCTTTTGTGGCTGATGAGCCACAAGTTTTACCCCAGGATTAGCAGGATTTATGTAGGTGACTATCTTATGGTGCTAGATTGATTCTCTGTGATTCATAGTTTCAGAGAAGAAGATTTTTGAAGCTTTTTTCCATTTATATGTCTATGGGAGCTAAGGGGCCCATTTGGACCCCAGGGGCATAGTTGGCAAGATTTATGTAGGTGACCACTTGCCGTTGCTACACGCTAAATATCTAAGCTCTGCGCCCTGCGGTTTCAGAGAAGAAGATTTTTGAAGTTTTTTACCCATATAAGTCAATGGGAAGTGATGAGCCTCGGGGCGTGGCTAATTTTGGCCCCAGGGGCATGGTTAGCAGGATTTATGCAAGTGACTATTTTATGTTGCTACATACTAAATATCCAGGCCCTGTGCTTCATGATTTCAGAGAAGATTTTTGATTTTTTTTTTCATTATAAGTCTATGGGGGCTAAGGCGCTCCGGGTATGGCCAAATTGGACCCCAGGGGCATGATTGGCAGGATTAATGTCAGTGGCCACTTGAGTTTGCTACAAGCTAAATATCTAAGCTTTGAGTCCTGAAGTTTCAGTGAAGAAGATTTTTTTAAAAAAACAATTCCATTGTAAGTCTATGGGAGCTATATGTTGCCATGACAACCAGAATTCAAATCTGATCAGCCCAGAAGCCTTATGCAGCCTTTCCCCCTACCTGATAATGCTTCACATGAAATTTCATCAAGATTGGCCATGAGGTATTAGAGATATACTTATTCGAAATTGTTGATGGTCGGACGCACGCACGACGGACGACACACAAAATGTGATCACAAAAGCTCACCTTGTCACTACGTTACAGGTGAGCTAAAACTATTCTAAGTCCACGGCCTTCACCTGCATGATGCTTCCATGCAGGGCTGAAACCGACCGCATACGAGTACTGGTAAACCGCTTAGAGGATCTAAGCTTGCCCAGGCAAAGCAGTGCGAGTCGGACCGTCCATGCCTATAAACCCTTTTGGTTTCATTGGGCGACAGGGTTTGAGATGTCATTTCATCTCAGTCTCGAAAATGACCTTTACAGTGTTGACTCAAACAAACAAAACATAAGCGGGGATATTGTGAATGTAACTCTGGACCTATATCGATCATGATATCAAATATGAACCAAATTCGTCCTATGGTTTGTAAAGTATGAATAGTTAAAAAACTTTAACATAAAAATTTCGTAAAAAAAAAGCCTTTAACATTAAAGACATTGACCATGTAATCGCACTTCCTGAACTTCGTCCAGGCGAGCTAAAAAGCCATCTCAAAACCGCCAAAAAGAAACAAAAACACAAAACAAGGCACATAAAACCAAAAAACACATTTATTATACACTTAAAGGCACTTATAACGCACCCGATAGAATTTTTGTGCTAATTAAAAAAACTATTGTGCGCCCTTTTACTATTTATTCCCTTTTTATAGATATCATAATTATTTATGGATATCCATAATTCGAATTATGGACATCCATAAATCGAATTATTGATATCTATAAATATGGATTAAATAGTAAATAGAATTATGGACATCCATAATTAGAATTATGGATATCTATAAATATAGAATAGTAAAACGTCACCCCATAAAAGAACAGAAAAGATATCGATATGAAATTTTCAAAAGAGCTTAGGCAGGCAATTTAGCAAAATGTCATCAAATACTGTGCAAAATTATGTTGTTTTTTTTTGGCTCCAATATCAATCAGAAATCGACAGAATCTCCATTTCAAGATTTAAAAAAAAACCGTGTCACTGAGAGAGACAGGTTTGACGGTGGGTAAGCGATGATTTGGGCGAGGTTTCAATGAATACAAAGACCCCTGCCCTCATAGTACAGGAACATTTGAGTACAGCTCGCTACCAAGACGCGATTCTTTGGCCAGTTTGTATCCCACAATTGCGAAACATGTTATGGGCTCAATACGGCTTATCTTCCAGCAAATAGGGTGACCGTGCTATCATGGCTTTCTAGTTCTCCTGACCTCAACCCAATCGAACAGCTATGGAATGTGGAGGGTTGGGAGGTCAGGAGAAGGAGACCCCGTAATGTCCGGCTGCTGGGGCTAACTGTTGTGGAAGAATAGAATTAGTTAATACTAATTCATTTTAGTTCAATTGCGATGAAAGTTTCAAGCTTATTTGAATCTCTATCTAACACTAATTCCGGATGTTATCATGCGCACGCGAAAGAGGCAGTGACTTTTTACACAACTGCTACCTATTTACACCTGGGTGGAGTGGGACAGTTGCATTACGTGACAAGGAACACACCTCGCCTCCGGTGGCCTGATTCGAACCTTCAGCCTCTCGATCATAAGTCGAACGCGTTAACCACTGAGCTATCGAGGTTGCTCAAGTCCTTGTTTGGCTGTAATTAGAACCAATGGTAGCTATACAAGATATTAAGAAATCAAATTCCAAGGCGAAAATTCAGATATCCATAAATTGTTATTTGTTTTTGTTATCAGTTACAGCCTGTCCAAACCAAACATGCATATGTTTGGTGTCCATGTTATTGTGTCAATCATTTACTACCAAGCTCTCCTTTAAGGTTTTTGCGGACAGACAAACATATAAACAGACAGACGAACAGACAGACAGACCAAAAACTATATCCCCCGAATCTTTGCTTCGGATCATAAAAATAACCGTTTGTATAGAAAGCAGCTGGAACCCGACAAAACTTGCCTAATTCCATGCTTTAATATTAATAGTAAGTCTACCGGCCCATGGAAATAAATGAAAAAAAAAATAAGTTCGTGTAATATTTATTTTTACTAAAATAAGGTGTAAACAATGTTGTTTTGTTGTTGTTTTTGTTGTTGTTTTTAATAGCATACAATATTATTATCAACATGTGCTGAGAGCAAGTTATTTATAAAATGCCAAATTCGATTGGTTTCATGCCTGTACGCATATACATGATGATTATACCGTGGTATTATTTCACCAATCTAAAGCAGAATATTTAACAATCCTAAAACTTAAACAGCTGTTAATGAGACTGTTAATCCAATTCATTCTTAAAATGTGCAAAATGCCCATGAACAAAGCGTGCACAATTACGGTCGATGATAATCTACTTGTAAAAAAAACCCATAAAAAATAGATCAGAAACTTGTCAACTGCATGTATGTGTGTATGAGGTTGTTCTCGTTACTAATGTTTTGAAAATGAATGGTAAATAGTCGTTACAATTTTTCATGGTAAAAGGCAAAACAGATAATGAGTATAGTTATGCTAGTTTGTTTGACGTGCTGGATGTAGGTTCGACGCTAAGATAAGAAGACAGTTTTGATTGATTGATTGATTGATTTGAGGTTTAACGTCCCCGTCAACACTGTAAAGGTCATTTTGGAGACGTTGCTTCCAATTTTGTGGGACTTTTACCCGACATTGAGATGAAATGACATCTCAAGCCCTGTCGCCCAATGAAACCAATAGGGCTTATTAGCATGGACGGTCCGCCTCGCACCGCGGTTCCTGGACAGGCTTAGATCCTCTAAGCGGTTTACCAGTACTAGTGTGCGGGCTGGATTCAGCTCTGCGTGGAAGCATCATGCAGCCCATATATTTCTTCAAGCCCCTATGGGCGGGGGCCTATAAGAAGACAGTGTCCAACATAGTGTGCCATGATATCTTAAGAATTTGGATACCTGGTAAATATTGTTATTATACCAAAATCAAAAGTCGTATATTATCTTTTTGTTTGATCGTTGAAAGACATCAAAATGATAAGGAATAACATGATCATCTTAAAGTACATTATTGTTTGTATTTGGGGTTTATCGTCCCCGTCAACACGAAAGTAAAATATACAGTCGGTTTTGCTATGACGGGTCATCTGGTAAAACGGGTATGATAGGTATCTCTTTTCCACGAGCCCTGAACAAAACCCTGAAAACATGAGCAAAAAGCCAAAAAGCATTTTGAACCCATATATTTTGTCTACCCGACGATACCAAAAAAAAACATCCGATTATAACCAAAAATATAGGTTAAAGACGAGCTTTTCGTATTTGTAACTGATCCGTTTCGTATAAGTGATCCAGAAAGTGGTCCGAGATTGCACTCCCTGTATTCGTGGCAAACACTGACGATCTATATAAGCCTTGTCGCGAGAAACCTGTCTTCGGGTATATGTGACCGTATACATGTAAGTCTATACGCCTACCTGCTCAGTGTCAGATGCATTTCGGATGCATAAATTGTTGGGTTGCTGTAGACTTTGTTACTCTTTAGTATTGCTAGTACCTAAGCACCGAAAGACAAAAACCGTGGTAACTTGTCTATGTTGCTAAATAACGGTGTTCAAAATCCTACAGAATATCAGCTACGGCAAGCAGCATTACCCATTTTAGCTCACCGTCACGTAGTGCCGAGATGAGCTGTTGGGGTCACTTTTTGTCCGTCGTCCGTGCGTCCGTCCGTGCGTCCGTGCATAAACAATTTCTTCAAACGACATCTCCTCCTAAACCGCTGATCGGATTTTGACCAAACTTCACAGGAATGATCCCCAGGTGGTCCCCTTTCAAAGTTGTTCAAATGGTTTCGGTCCGTGGCACATCTAGGTCACAGGAGCCAAAAATAGATTTTTTTTCACTGAAATCTTCTACTCTGAATCCACAAGACCCAGGCCTTTGATATTTAGTATGAAGCTTCATCTAGTGGACCACTGCCAAGATTGTTTAAATTATAGTGCTGGGGCAAAAAATGCCCCCGCCCCGGGGCCCTTTGGTTTTACATAGGCTTATATAGGGAAACTCTTTAAAAGTCTTCTTCTCTGAAACCGCAAGGCCCAGGATTTTGATATTTGGTATGAAGCTTTTAAAGCCTATTATTATATCTATTTTTAAAAGTAGAAGTAAAACAAAGATCAGGAATTGATACAATTAACTTACTCCATCCATAAAAGACACCAAAGGGAAAGAAATACAAACATTAAGCGACCAGACCATAATGGAAACCTAAACAAAGGAAGGCCATATGGACAGTTACTTTCCCACAAAATGGCCATATGGCCATCCAAAATTAAAAGACACAAGTGATACACACAGTAAGTAACAAACAACAACATAAATAAATCGCCACAGAAGAGCCGCCTTGGAACGGTCAGTGGAAGATTTCCACTGGGGGGCTTAAATCGATTTTACGTGGCCACAATCCTCGCCCTTACTTCCGTCGCGATTTAGACAAATAATTTGTTCAGTCCGCATGAAGGCCTCCTAACTCATCAGTGCAACATCTCCGTGAACACAGAAATCAAAGAACCACAGAGGTGAGACAACGGTGAGGACTCGACAGCAAGAAACCACTGAAATGCTGGAGCAAAAGAAAACCAACAGTTAGACTCCGATGAGCCCGACCAGAGACAGAGCATCAGGCACCAACCAACATTATCTCTTTAATTTTCAATAAGCCTTTACGTTGGAGCCGTCATAGAATCTGAGGCCTGACCCACCGGCGTGCAATTAAAGAGGGAAGCAAAGTTGCCAACCGTGATTGGGTTAACTACCATGCATGCAGTCTGTCGTATAATATCCATGTTGTACCCAATCTTTTTATATCGAAGAATGATTTTACGAAATTGGGTGCTGAAGTCATTGCGGTTATATATTTTTCTGAATTTATATACTAAGTCACCATAAAATTCGGGTTCCGATAGACCTTGTTGCAGAAGAGATTTAAGTCCAATATTGAATTTTGAAATTAAATCAGAATGGCGTCTATAAAATTTTGAAAAGGCTTTGCGTAGTTTATGGTACCGATAACCCTGATTAAGGAGTTTAGCCGTTAATAATTTATTACGAGTGTTGAAGTCAGTTACATGACTACACACTCTAGCAAATCGAATTAATTGCGAAATATAAACGCCATAGGATGGCGCACGAGGAACATCACCATCCAAAAAAGGAAAATTTACAATCTCAAAATCAAAGTCATCGCGTTTATCATAAATTTTGCACGAAACAAATCCATCTACAATAGATAGATGTAAATCCAAAAACGGGGCCTCGGTATCAGAAGAATTTGCTTTATTTAACTGAAGTTCTAGGGGGTAAATCTGACTGATCAAACCATCAAAATAGGTATTATCAATATTTAATAAATCATCTAAATATCTAGAAGTAGAGCTAAAAGCTTCAATAATTTCAGATTGGTTATCAATGGAAAGCGACAAAATGAAGTCTCTTTCATAACAATACAAGAACAGATCAGCCACAAGAGGTGCGCAATTAGTACCCATCGGAATACCCACAATTTGTCTAAATAACTTAGTACCGAATCTAATATAAATATTGTCAAGTAGAAAGGTGAGGGCATCACACACTTTCTGACATGACCAAAGTGTATAATTCTTATGCTCTTTAGAAGTGAAAAATGCATTTCTGACATTACATGCAAGATAGAGAGAATCTTCTCTGTTAAAAGCCCATTCAATTAAATCATTAAGCTTTTCTTTTATAAGATTATGAGGAAGTGTAGTGTAAAGAGTGGAAAAAGCGTAGGTAGAATTATTATTATTATTAAAGCCTATTATTATTATCTAATGGACCTCTACCAAGATGGTTCAAATTATAGCCCTTGGGCCAAAAATGCCCCAGGTCCGGGGCCCTTTGGTTTTACATAGACTTATATAGGGAAAATCTTTAAAAATCTTCTTCTCTGAAACCACAAGGCCTAGGTATTTGATATTTGGTATGAAGCTTCATCTAGTGGTTGTATCAAGATTGTTGTTCAAATTATAGCCCTGAAACCAAATTCCCCCCCCCCCCCCGCCCCGGGGCCCTTTTGTTTTACATAGGCTTATATAGGGATAATCTTTAAAAATCTTCTTCTCTGAAACCGCAAGGGCCAGGACTTTGATATTTGGTATGAAGCTTCATCTAATGGACCTCTACCAAGATTGTTCAAATTATAGCCCTGGGGCCAAAAATGCCGCCGCTCCGGGGCCCTTTGGTTTTATATTGACTAGTATAGGGAAAATCTTTAAAATCTTCTTCTCTGAATCCACAAGGCCCAGGATTTTGATATTTGGTATGAAGCTTCATTTAGTGGACCTCTATCAAGATTGTTCAAATTGTAGCCCTAAGACCAAAAATGTCCCCGCTCCGGGGCCCTTTGATTTTACATAGACATATGTAGGAAAAATCTTTAAAAAAAATCTTCTCTGAAACCGCATGGCCCAGGACTTTGATATTGGGTATGAAGCTTCATCTGATAGACCTCTACCAAGATTGTTCAAATTATAGCACTGGGGCCAAAAATGCCCCCGCTCCGGGGCCAATTGGTTTTACATAGACTAATATAGGGAAAATCTTTAAAAATCTTCTTCTGTGAAACCACAAGGCCTAGGTCTTTGATGTTTGGTATGAAGCTTCATCTAGTGGACCTGTATCAAGATTGATCAAATTAAAGCCATGAAACCAAACTCCCCCCCCCCCGCTCCTGGGCCCTTTGGTTTTACATAGACTTATATAGGGAAAATCTTAAAAAATCTTCTTCTGTGAAACCACAAGGCCTAGGTCTTTGATATATTGTGTAAAAATTCATTTAGTGGACCTCTATCAAGATTATGCAAATTACAGCCCGTGGGCCAAAAATGTCGCCGCCCCGAGACCTTTTGGTTTTTACATAGACTTATAAAGGGAAATCTTTAAAAATCTTCTTCACTGAAACTGCAAGGCCCTGGTATTTGATATTTGGTATGGAGCTTCATCTGGTGGACGTCTACCAAGATTGTTCAAATTATAGCTCTGTGGCCACAAATGCCCCCATCCCGGTGCCCTTTGGTTTTACATGGACTTATATAGCCCCGGGACCATTTGGTTTTACATAGGCTTATGTAGGGAATATCTTTTAAAAATCTTCTTCTCTGAAACTGCAAGGCCCAGGTCTTTGATATTTGGTGTGTAGCTTCATCTAGTGGACCTTTGCCAATGTTGTTCAAATTATAGCCTTTGTTGATGTTTGGTATGAAGCTTCGCCTTTAAGACCTCCCTCAACATTATGCACATTAAAGCCATGGGGCCAATAATGGCCTTCCCTGGGGCCCACTTGTTACACCATGGATCAGGTGAGCGATCCAGGGCCATCATGGCCCTCTTGTTAATGTTTACAACGGTTCTAAATTATCTTTGAATCTTTTATACTACTATTATTATTATTATTATTTTCTCCCTTATGCCATCATTTTGAACTTGCTTACATGTATATTCTGCACCTTATGTATTTGCATGTGTATGTGGACTGAGGCAATAAAGATTGGTTAAAGGCATTTATTCTTGAAACAGGACACACCGTGTGTTCATTATTGTTTTATTGCCCCCTGTGGCGTACTGTCTATAGCAGATCAAAAGCGGCCCTTAATAGGGTGATAAGTAGCTCTTGTTGAATCCCCTGACTGAGGCACTTAAGGGGAAAATCAATAATGTACACTCCAGTCAACAGTTAGTAAATTATTGATTTTCCCCCAAGGAGACCCCTTACCTGTTGAAGACAGAGGACTTCTCTTCAGTCAGCACTGAGGGCTACATAATATTATGCAATGAAATGATAGTCCTCAATAATCAAGAATAAATGCCTTTAATTACAAAATATACCTATCGTGCTCAATGCTTTTCTTTTCTTTGTTGTAGAAATCCCCTGGCTTGTAGTATGTCCGCTTCGTTCTTTTAAGTTTCTGTTCTTTTCCCTCGGGTCATTACTGGACGAAGGTTTGTTTTCATTTTCACAGTTATTTTCCCGCGGGTCACTACTCGGCGGTGGCTTGTTTTCATTTTCACTGTTCTTTTCCCTCGGGTCACTACTCGGCAGTGGCTTGTTTTCATTTTCACCGTTCTTTTCTCTCGGGTCACTTCTGAACGATGGTTTGTTTTCATCTTCCTCATTGAAATTGACGACTGTAAAAAAGTAAAACATAATATAGTAACCACCCATATCCCAACAGGCACTGACGTACTTGTGACGTCAAATCAACGTCGGTACATCGTCATGATGTATATCTAACGTCACATCTACGTTGGTGCAACGTCACATCAACGTCGGTACAACGTCATGATGTATATGCAACCGTGCATGACCTTACACCGACATTGATTTGACGTTGCCCTAGCGACGTGTGCCTGCGGGGATCAAGCAAGCAACCAGGAATTAAGCCTACCAATGGCACCAATAACATTGAAGAAAAAAATAAGAAAGGAAAACAATACGCGAATCACAAGTTCACAACCTGCACAGCAATCGGCTCCACAAGAGTTGATTAAGGTGCAACATAGGGCAAGCCAAGTGCACAATAAATCTTTAAACCATAGCTTTTAATTTGAAACCCCAATTTGAACTTTTCAAACTAGGTTGAAACCTCAAACTACGGTTTCAAAGAAAACCTGGACAATAGTTCTTTAAACCACGGTTTCAACTTTCAAACCGGGTTTTTCCCTTTGGTGTCTCTGCTGGGGGGTGTGGGTTTATTGTATCGGTTCCCGATCCTTGCCTTCACTTCTATTTATTTTTAGAAGGTGATGACCTTTCAGGTCTCACCTTCTTATGGCAACACTCAGGGAATTCCCTTGATACCGCATCACTCCTTTTTCAAGAAAAATAGGTCCTCATAAATCAGTGAAGAGATGCGCTTGTATCATTTGATATGTGAAAATAATATGCAGATTGAAATAAAAACTGTGGATGCAAAATACACAAATAATGAACTTCAGAGTTAAATGTCGTAAAATTGATCTAGATTTGAAATTGGTCTCGTTTCGCAGCTGACCTGGCCTAGTTATTAAGAGCGAGTTCGGTTGACTTTCTAGAGTTAACTATAGTTACACCAAAACACGGGGGTTATGGCTCGTGCCGCACTACTAGAGTTAACTTGAGTTCAATCAAGCTTGCTTTGGGATTTGGGAGTTCTGCCTAGCAAGAACAAAACCACGACGGCAGGGGGATAATAGTAGGTTAATTAAATGAATATAAACTTATTAGAAGGTGATGCCCTTTCAGGTCTCACCTTCTTATGTCAATCGACACTGGAGCCCACCTCGATGACGAATAACTCCTATGCTTCAAGAAAAATAAGTCTCCATATATTTATCAATAGACGCGCATGTATCATTTGATAAGTGAAAATGATGCTGATTGTCAAACTGAGGAAGCCAATTACACAAACAACTAACTTCAGAGTAAAATGCCATAAAATTAACCCTATGGTTCAAATTGGTCCCGATTCGCAGCTTTGTCATGACCTAGTTTGCTTTGAGCGAGTTCAGTTGACCAACTAAAGTTAACTCAAGAAAAGTAGGGGAGACAGTAGGCTTACTCTTGTACAAAATTGTATAATGACTGTATCAGCCCACGCTCCACTTTTCGATCCCACAATTAGAAGCGACAGGAAGCATCAAATTTCATTTGATGCATCACCCGTAACGATTCAGATTCAGAACTCTACTGACGTCAAGAAAATGTCATCGTTTGCCCTCGGGTAAATCGAAAGTATAAAAATGTTTTCAAGTTGGACGTGATTTTTCCAACACGTGGCCAAAATTTCAAAAAGTTGGAAATAATCGATTTTCGGATTGCATTTAACTTACAATTTTCCACCTTCCACCGTATTCGTTGTTACTAGGCAAGGCTTCCATCTCTCATACCAAGCTAACTCTCGCAGTCGCAATATTCCTAGATGGCGCGTTTTCGAGCAAGCCAACTCTTGTTAACTCTAGTACGTCAACTGAACTCGCTCAAAATCTAGATCGCGGATTAATAATTCAATGAATGAGTTGACAGCATGAATGGAATACTACGACTTGCTATACTACAGATAGAGCGAAGTTTTGTTTGTTTGTTTGATTTGAGGTTAAACGTTCCCGTCAACACTGTAATGGTCATTTTGGACACGTTGCTTCCAATTTGGTGGGACTTTTACCCGACATTGAGATTAAATGACCTCTCAAGCCCTCTCGCCCAATGAAACCAATAGGGTTTATTAGCATGGAGGGTCTGCCTCGCACCGCGGTTCCTGGACAGGCTTAGATCCTCTAAGCGGTTTACCAGTACTAGTGTGCGGGCCGGATTCAGCATCATGCAGCCCATATATTTCTTCAAGCCTCCATGGGCGGGGCGGATAAAGAGAAGTTACCTTCACTGTTGCATTTGTTTGATTTGAGGTTTAACGTCCCCATCAACACTGTAAAGGTCATTTTGGAGACGTTGCTTCCAATTTTGTGGGACTTGTACCCGACTTTGAGATGAAATGACATCTCCAGGCCTTTCGCCAAATGAACTGAGCCATAGGGTTTATAAACATGGGCGGTCAGACTCGTGCATACCGCTTTGCCTGGGTAGGCTTAGATCCTCTAAGCGGTTTACAAGTCCTCGTGTGCGGGTCGGATTCATGCAGCCCATATATTTCTCCAAGCCCCGATGGGGGTGGGGGGGGGGTGCGATTCACTGTTGCATGGATATATTTGTGAACCATCGGGAAAATATAACTTTATAACTTAAACTCCTTTATCTTAACGTTTAAAGTACGGGATAATACACATTTTATTCCGGGCGGTGGGCGCTTGTTTTTTTTTTTTTTTTTTTTTGGAGCCGAGGTCAGAAAATATCAGATTTTGTTTCCTCTTCTTCTGTATCTGAATATTTCCCTTTTTTTACTGAGTTGTATTTGATTTGTTTGATTTGACGTTTAACGTCCCCGTCAAGACTGTATAACGGCCCCGCCCACCGGGGCTTGAGGAAACAGATTGGGCTGCATGATGCTTCTACGCGGAGCTGAAATCGACCGAGCACGAGTACTGGTAGACACCGTAAAGGTTCAGATTCTAAGCCTGTCCAGGAAAGGTGGTGCGTGTTGGACCACCCATGAATATAAGCTATATTGGTTGCATTGTGCGGCAGAGGCTGAGTTGCCATTTCATCTCAATGTCGGGTAAAAGTCCGACACATTTGGAAGCGACGTCTCCAAAATGACCTATAAAGTGTTGACGGGGCGTTAAACCTCAAATCAAACAAACAAAACTGTATAGACGTGCTTCGAATTTCGTTGGACTCTTACCTAACATTGTGATGAAATGGCCTTGCCACACTATGAGCGAGTCCAATGGACTTTCCGACTTCAAAGCATAGCCCTGGGGCCAAAAATGCCCCCGCCCCGGGGCCCTTTGGATTTATACTGACTTATACAGGGAAACCCTTTGAAAATCTTCTTGTCAGAAACCAGGAGGCTGAGGTGTTTGATAATTGATATGAAGCTGCGTCTAGTGGACCTCTATCAAGATTGTTAGAATTATAGCCCTCTGACCAAAAATGCCACCCCCCCCCCCCCCCCCCCCCCCCTGTAGCCCACTGGTTTTACATAGACATCTCGCGGGAAAATCTTCTTGTCTGAAACTATAAGCCTCAGATCTCAGATATTTGATATGTGGTATGTAACTTCGTCTTGTGAACCTATATCAAGATTTTCAAATTATAGTCCTTGTGCCAAAATCACCCCCTCCCCCCCCCCCCCCCCCCCCCCCCCCCGGTGCCCTTTGCTCTTACATTGGGATATATAAGGAAAATCTTAAAACTTCTCTGTAGACGCAAGGCCCAGGTCTTTGATATTTGTGAAGATTTATCTAGCAGACCTCCACCAAGATTGTTCAAATTATAGCCCTTGGGTCAAAAATGGCCCTGCCCTGGGGCCCACTGGTTTTATGTTGACTTACATATGGAAAACCTTTAAAAAGCTTCTGATCTGAAACTAGAAAGCCGAGGTCTTTGATATTTGGTATAATGCTTCATCTGGTTGTCCTCTACTATGCTGTGTAAATTATAGCCCTTGGACCAAAGGTTGCCCCGCCTCAGGCCCCACCGGTTTTACATAGCCATATATGGAAAACCTTTAAAATGTTCTTCTAAAAAAAACCAAGGCCCAGGTCTTTGATATTTTGCTAGAAGTTTCATGCGGATGACCTCTACCAAGATTATTCAAATCAAAGCCCTGGAGTCAAAAATGGCCCCGCCCCAGGGCCCACTGGTTTCACAGACTTACGAACTGAAAACCTTTAAATACCTTCTCGTCTGAAACCAGAAGGCCCAAGTCTTTGATATTTGGAATGAAACTTCCTCTAGTTGCCCTCTACCAAGATTGTCCAAACTATAACCCTAGCGGGTCAAAACTGGACCTGCCTGGAGCCCACTGGTTTTATATAGGGTTAAGACTGAGCCGATTAATCTCCTTCTGCTGCACCCTCAATGTCCACAAGGTGCCTAGACAGTGACATACAAGTCAGCTCTGTATTGTCAGAGGGAACCACTGACACATAACCATCCTCCCTTTGTCACCATGTGACAGTATTAGTAAAACTAATTCATTTCCCTCTGTTGCACTAGGACCTGCATGACTCTCGATGCCCACAATGTTCACAATATGTCCAGATAGTGACATACAAGTTAGCTCTGTATTGTCAAAGGGAACCAATGGCTGTCATTTTACGACAATTCTTGCCCCCCCCCCCCCCCCCACCTCCCACCCCCGCCAATTCTGATGAAAAACCTTGATATTTTTTATACTAATGTTCAAAATATAGGTTGAACCGCCTCAGTAAGGCGTTTCTAACGAGTACCCACAACCTATGTCCTGGAGCAGAAATAAGAAAAACAATGTATACCCTCGTAAACCCCAGTTTTCTCCATACATAGGGGGTTGGGGTCATTTAACGGATTTGTTCACGTGATGATGAGCAAATTCATAACCATTCACTAGGACATGACCCTCAATAACCGGAAAATGTCCAGGTAGTAACATATAAGTCAGCTCTTTAGAAAGGAACTTTGAAAAGACTTCATCCTCATGCAGAAAGAAAATAATTTTGGAAGGAATGTTCCATGGGTGACCCTCTGACAAAGTTGCTCATAATAGTTTCGCTCCACTGAACATAAAAGCCACCAAACGAAACAATAAGACTTCTAATTACGATAACACACCCATGCGAAATAGTGCATTTTTAACATCCCCAAAATGGCTATGATATTTTTCTTAACAATGATCAAAACATAGGTTGTGGGTGCTTGTTAGAACCGCCTTAATGAGGCGGTTCTAACGAGTACCCACAACCTATGTCTTTGAGCAGAATTATGAAAAAAAATAATATATAAACCCCCACCCCCTAACCCCAGTTTGCTCTATATGAAGTGGGGTTTAGAGGGTTCTTCATTTCACGGACTTGTTCACGTGATGTAGTACTAAATAGGTAGACTGATTTTGAAATAATTTCACAGGAATGTTCCTTTGGTCACTCTCAACCAAAATGGCTCAAACCATCCACTCCACCTTATATTACCTACCACTTTATCTGTACAATAAGGATTAGGTGAGCGTTCCAGGGCCATTATGCCTCTCTTGTTTAATCCAGGTTTCACTGGGTCGACGGACGTCTTTCAAACACTTGACAAAACATAGCAACCAACAAACTTTTAAACTTTTGATCGAAGCCTCCGATAAAAACCAGTCTGTGTCCCGGAATATTGGTGTTAGAAAGCCATTTGCTACTAGAACGTATAGTGTTGAGTAAATTATTATCCCCACGTCTTTTCGAAGAAAAAGTGGGGATATTGTTATCGCCTCCGTCCGTCCGTCCGTCTGTCCGTCCGGCTTTCTCCTCCTTAACCACTGGTCGGAATGTAACCAAATTTGGTACACAGCTTCCTTACATGATGAGGGCGTGTAACGTCACATTTATTTTTTGCCCCGTCCCCAGGGGCCTTGGGGAGGGTTCAAAAGGTCATATATCAATTAAATTCAATTTCAAAGTCAATTTTATAGATTTTAAAACCAAACTTTGCATCAGTAATGATTAATGATATATGTAACACATATTGGACGAGATTTTGGCTGCGATCCCTGGGTCATGCACAAGGGGTCGGACTGGGGGAGGGGGGGTGGGGTCAGTGGGTCAAAATTCAAATTTTACCGAATATTGTCATATGGAATATCAAATTGAAGGGGGTGATTAGTAAAATACAATACAAGTAAAATTTTGACCCTGGGGTCAAATTGGAGCCCTGGGGGAGGGGTCAAAGGGTAAAAATTTAAGTTTTTGGAACATAGTCATGTGGCATATCAAATTGAAGGGCATGAATAGTAGAATATAATACAGGTAAGATTTTGACCCTGGGGTCAAATTAGGGCCCAGGGTGAGGGGATTTTGGTACTTGGCCTCTATGTAGAAAGCGTGGGGAATGGCGCGCCATCGACAGTATTCTTGTCTTGTTTGCTAGAGACTATGTATGTAATTGTCTCCAGAATTATTCTCATTGACACAAGAAGGGATTCACAACATGTAGCTTTCGATCCTCAATTTTGTTTTTGACATTTCATTTGTCTGCTCCTCGCGTTACTACAATCATATAAAAGCATGACTGTTTTAAAAATCAAAAAAGGTAATGAAATGAAATGGCCCAGTATAAAAACTAACAGTTTTCTACCATCACCTTCTATTAGTACTTTCAGTACTTTGATTTTCTGATACCTTTACTTCAACACTTAGTTTAAAATAGAAGTGAAGGCAATGGTCAGGAATCGATACAATTAACCCACATCTTCCATCCGAGACACAGGATGGAAAGAAATACAAACACGAAATAACTAGACCCTAATGTAAACATCAATAGCGGAAGGACGGTTACTTTCCCACAAAATAGTCAATTGCCTATCCAAAACAAAATAATAATAATAATAATAAGCAATACACACACTCAAAGAGAAACCATAACAAAAAAAATAAATAAACCGCGACAGAAACACCGCATTGGAGAATCCCACTTGGTGGCTTAAATCGATGATTCGCGGCCGCAATCCTCGCCCTTACTTACACAAAAATTTGTTCAGTCTGCATAAAAAAACTCCAGTTTCAACGCCAAATGTAAAATAAATCTTCAAACTACAGTTTAAAATTTGGAACTCGGGCTAAGAATGAATATTTCATTACGGTTTACTATAGCCTAGCCACTGTGCGTTAAAATGAATAATATGGAATTAAAATCATCCGT
Source organism: Lucinisca nassula (assembly GCA_963580285.1). NCBI lineage: Eukaryota > Metazoa > Mollusca > Bivalvia > Lucinida > Lucinidae > Lucinisca > Lucinisca nassula. The sequence goes on along the minus strand of OY757014.1, from coordinate 161,578,742 downwards.
TTCATTAAAATGAAGAGTGTATAAAAGTTTAGCTAGTCTAGCCTCTCTGGCTCAATTTTAACTGATAATTCTAAGCTTGGAGACTCTACCAAATAGACTTGCCATTACTAACAAGGTAATAAATTTTTAATATAATAAAAAGCAGCAAAAATGTTCAGACTTTTATTATCAGACTAATAGCTAGTCTACGTTTACCATGGCAAGACAAGTAGGGTTTGAAAACTTGAAACCACGGTTTCAAAGAAAAAGTCCACAATATTTCTATAAACCTTGGTTTCAACATTCAAAACAGTGTTTTAACGTCTGTTGCTTTTAAACCTCCGTTTTAACGCCTGATGCACAATAAATGTTTAAATCCAAGTTTGATAGTTGAAACCTGGTGTAAAGAATTAGTGTGCAGTCTTTCTTTGAAACCATGGTTTTAAAGTTTGAAAGCCTAGTTTGAAAACTTCGGGCCTCGGGTTCTGTGGCGGTTCCGGCGTGGGAGCTTGCTGGGAGTTGGGGTTTGGTTTGATGTGGTGTGGGTTGGTGCCTTGTGCTTTGCCTCTTGTTGGGCCCGTCGGGATCTTGCTGCTGGTTTTCTTTTGCTCCGGCGTTTCGGTGGTTTCTTGCTGTCGAGTCCTTACCGTTGTTTTATCTCTGTGGTTGTTTGATTTTTATGTTCTCGGAGATGTTGCACTGATGAGCCAGGAGGCCTTATTGCGGACTGAATAAATTATTTGTCTAAATCGTAACGGAAGTAAAGGCGAGGATTGCGGCCGCGTAAAATCGATTTAAGCCCCTCCAATGAAAACCTTTCCACTGGCGTTCCAAGGCGGTTCTTCTGTAGCAGTTTAATTTCGTTATAGTTAGTCTTTGGGTGTGTTTATCGCGAATATAGTTTTTTGTGTTGGATAGCCAATTGGCCAATTGGTGGGAAAGTAACTGTCATTTTGGCTTTTCGCTATTGATCTTTCCATTAGGGTCTAGTTATTTCATGTTTGTGTTTCTTTCCCTTTAGAGTCTCTGATTGGAGATGTGGGTTAGTTGTATCGATTCCTGATTATTGCTTTCACTTCTGTTCAAACTGGGGTTTCAAGTTCAAACTAGTTCAAGTTCTGCATTGTAGATTATATTTTCTGGACCTTTGGGATCATTGAGTTCATTAAGAATTATTTTGAAAAAGAGATCTACTTAAGCCTTTGCTAGAGGGCGTGACCGGTGTTGCACATTTCAGTACTGGTCATGAACAGACTCAATAAAACCGAGTTAGCTAGTTTCGTTTATTTGGTGTGTTTCTTGATCTATTCAGAACTTATTAAAATATATATTAAGCAGTTGGCTCGCCACATCAACACGTACAATTACATGTAATAAAGATTAAATAATAATAATAATAATAATAATAATAATAATAATAATAATAACAATAATACACGACCATTGGCACATACAACTTGAAGAGCCCTGTTGGAAATCCGTGTAGGAGTAGGACTGGCTAATCGGAGCTGAATGATAATCGAATATCAGTCCTGTCGTTGCGATCGATGATCGATAAGTAATCGCTGAGGTTTTTGTCATAATTTTAGCTCCACTGGCCGAAGGCCAGCGGGGCTATTGTCATGGCCCTGTGTCCGTCGTGCGTCCGTCCGTCCGTGCGTCCGTGCGTTAACTTTTTTCTTTAAACATCTTCTCCTCCTAAACTACTGGGCCAATTGTAACCAAACTTCACAGGAATGTTCCTTACATAGTCCTCTTCTAAATTCCTTCAAAGAATTTTGTTACACCCAGAACTCTGATTACCATGGCAACAAAACCACAAAAAATATAAATCTTTAAAAATCTTCTCCTCCAAAACCACCCGTTGGATTTCATTTTTATTTTGCATGAATGTTCCTTGGGTGGACCTCTTTCAGATTCCTTGAAGAAATTTTGATCCGACAAAAAACATGGCCGCCATGGGCGGGGCTTATTTTCCCTATTTAACATATAGTGTAATGCTAAATCATCTTCTCCTCCTAAACTACTGGGCCAATTGTAACCAAACTTCACAGGAATGTTCCTTACTTAGTCCTCTTCCAAATTCCTTCAAAGGATTTTGTTACACCCAGAACTCTGGTTGCCATGGCAACAAAACAACACAAAAAAATAAAAATCTTTAAAAATCTTCTCCTCCAAAACCACCTGTTGGATTTCATTTTTATTTTGCATGAATGTTCCTTGGGTGGACCTCTTTCAGATTCCTTGAAGAAATTTTGATCCGACAAAAAAAAAATGGCCGCCATGGGCGGGGCTTATTTTCCCTATTTAACATATAGTGTAATGCTAAAACATCTTCTCCTCCTAAACTACTGGGCCAATTGTAACCAAACTTCACAGGAATGTTCCTTACTTAGTCCTCTTCTAAATTCCTTCAAAGAATTTTGTTATACCCAGAACTCTGGTTGCCATGGCAACAAAACCACACAAAAAATTAAAAATCTTTAAAAATCTTCTGCTCCAAAACCACCTGTTGGATTTCATTTTTATTTTGCATGAATGTTCCTTGGGCGGACCTCTTTCAGATTCCTTGAAGAACTTTTGATCCGACAAAAAACATGGCCGCCATGGGCGGGGCTTATTTTCCCTATTAAACATATAGTGTAATGCTAAAACATCTTCTCCTCCTAACCTACTGGGCCAATTGTAACCAAACTTCACAGGAATGTTCCTTACTTAGTCCTCTTCTAAATTCCTTCGTAGTGACGAGGTGAGCTTATGGGATCACTTTTCGTCCGTCGTCCGTCTTTCGTCCGTGCTTCTGTGCGTCCGCGCGTCCGTGAACAATTTCTTTAAACGACATCTCCTCCTGAACCACTGATCGGATTTTGACCAAACTTCAAAGGAATGATCCTTAGGTGGTCCCCTTTCAGAGATGTTCAAATGGTTCCGGTCCGTTGCACATCTAGGTCACAGGAGCCAAAAATAGATTTTTTTTCACCAAAAACTTAAAAAATCTTTTCTCTGAAACCACAAGGCCCAGGTCTTTGATTATTTGGTAAGAAGCTTCATCTAGTGGACCCCTACCAAGATTATCAAATTATAGTGCTGGGGCCAAAAATACCCCCGCTCCGGGGCCCTTTGGTTTTACATGGGCTTATATAGGGAAAATCTTTAAAAATCTTCTTCTCTGAAACCGTAAGGCCCAGGTCTTTGATATTTGGTATGAAGCTTCATCTAGTGGACCCCTACCAAGATTGTTCAAATTATAGTGCTGGGGCCAAAAATCCCCCCGCTCCGGGGCCCTTTGGTTTTACATGGGCTTATATAGGGAAAATCTTTAAAAATCTTCTCTGAAACCGTAAGGCCCAGGTCTTTGATATTTGGTATGAAGCTTCATCTAGTGGACCCCTACCAAGATTGTTCAAATTATAGTGCTGGGGCCCAAAAATTTGCCCGCTCTGGGGCCCTTTGGTTTTACATGGGCTTATATAGGGAAAATCTTTAAAAATCTTCTTCTCTGAAACCGTAAAGCCCAGGTCTTTGATATTTTGTTTGCAGCTTCATCTAGTGGACCCCTATCAAGATTGTTCAAATTATAGTGCTGGGGCCAAAAATGCCCCCGCTCTAGGGCCCTTTGGTTTTACATGGGCTTATATAGGGAAAATCTTTAAAAATCTTCTTCTCTGAAACCTTAAGGCCCTGGTCTTTGATATTTGGTATGAAGCTTCATCTAGTGGACCCCTACCAAGATTGTTCAAATTATAGTGCTGGGGCCAAAAATGCCCCCGCTCCGGGGCCCCTTGGTTTTACATGGGCTTATATAGGGAAAATCTTTATAAATCTTCTTCTCTGAAACCGTAAGGCCCAGGTCTTTGATATTTGGTATGAAGCTTCATCTAGTGGACCCCTACCAAGATTGTTCAAATTATAGTGCTGGGGCCAAAGATGCTTCCGCCCCGGGGCCCTTTGGTTTTACATGGGCTTATATAGGGAAAATTTTTAAAAAATTTCTTCTCTGAATCCGTAAGGCCCATGTCTTTGATATTTGGTATGAAGCTTCACCCCACAAGGCCCAGAATTGTTCAAATTATAGTGCTGGGGCCAAAAATGCCCCCGCCCTGAGGCCCTTTGGTTTTACATAGGCTTATATAGGGAAAATCTTTAAAAATCTTCTTCTCTGAAACCTTAAGGCCCAGGTCTTTGATATTTGGTATGAAGCTTCATCTAGTGGACCCCTACCAAGATTGTTCAAATTATAGTGCTGGGGCCAAAAATGCCCCCGCTCCGGGGCCCCTTGGTTTTACATGGGCTTATATAGGGAAAATCTTTAAAAATCTTCTTCCCTGAAACCGTAAGGCCGAGGTCTTTGATATTTGGCATGAAGCTTCATCTAGTAGACCCCTACCAAGATTGTTCAAATTATAGTGCTGGGGCCAAAAATGCCCTTGCCACGGGGCCCTTTGGTTTTACATGGGCTTATATTGGGAAAATCTTTAAAAATTTTCTTCTCTGAAACCGTAAGGCCCATGTCTTTGATATTTGGTATGAAGCTTCACCCCACAAGGCCCAGGTCCCCCCCCCCAAACCCCCCCCGCCCCGGGGCCTTTTGGTTTTACATGGGCTTATATAGGGAAAATCTTTAAAATCTTCTTCTCTAAAACCGCAAGGCCCTGGTCTTTGATAATTGGTATGAAGCTTCATCTAGTGGACCCCGACCAAGATTGTTCAAATTTTAGTGCTGGGGCCAAAAATGCCCCTGCTCCGGGGCCCTTTGGTTTTACATGGGCTTATATAGGGAAAATCTTTATAAATCTTCTTCTCTGACACCGTAAGGCCCAGGTCTTTGATATTTGGAATGAAGCTTCATCTAGTGGACACCTACCAAGATTGTTCAAATTATAGTGCTGGGGCCAAAGATGCTTCCGCCCCGGGGCCCTTTGGTTTTACATGGGCTTATATAGGGAAAATCTTTAAAAATTTTCTTATCTGAATCCGTAAGGCCCATGTCTTTGATATTTGGTATGAAGCTTCACCCCACAAGGCCCAGAATTGTTCAAATTATAGTGCTGGGGCCAAAAATGCCCCCGCCCTGGGGCCCTTTGGTTTTACATAGGCTTATATAGGGAGAATCTTTAAAATTCTTCTTCTCTGAAACCTTAAGGCCCAGGTCTTTGATATTTGGTATGAAGCTTCATCAAGTGGACCCCTACCAAGATTGTTCAAATTAAAGTGCTGGGGCCAAAAATGCCCCCGCTCCGGGGCCCCTTGGTTTTACATGGGCTTATATAGGGAAAATCTTTAAAAATCTTCTTCCCTGAAACCGTAAGGCCGAGGTCTTTGATATTTGGTATGAAGCTTCATCTAGTAGACCCCTACCAAGATTGTTCAAATTATAGTGCTGGGGCCAAAAATGCCCTTGCCACGGGGCCCTTTGGTTTTACATGGGCTTATATAGGGAAAATCTTTAAAAAATTTCTTCTCTGAAACGGTAAGGCCCATGTCTTTGATATTTGGTATGAAGCTTCACCCCACAAGGCCCAGGTCCCCCCCCCAACCCCCCCCCCCCCGCCCCGGGGCCTTTTGGTTTTACATGGGCTTATATAGGGAAAATCTTTAAAATCTTCTTCTCTAAAACCGCAAGGCCCTGGTCTTTGATATTTGGTATGAAGCTTCATCTAGTGGACCCCGACCAAGATTGTTCATATTTTAGTGCTGGGGCCAAAAATGCCCCTGCTCCGGGGCCCTTTGGTTTTACATGGGCTTATATAGGGAAAATCTTTATAAATCTTCTTCTCTGAAACCGTAAGGCCCAGGTCTTTGATATTTGGTATGAAGCTTCATCTAGTGGACACCTACCAAGATTGTTCAAATTATAGTGCTGGGGCCAAAGATGCTTCCGCCCCGGGGCCCTTTGGTTTTACATGGGCTTATATTGGGAAAATCTTTAAAAATTTTCTTCTCTGAAACCACAAGGCCTAGGTGTTTTATATTTGGTATGAAGCTTCTTCTAATAGACCTCTACTAAGATTGTTCAAATTGAAGCCCTTGGGCCAAAAGTGTCCCCGCTTTGGGGCCCTTTGGTTTTACATAGACTTATATAGGGAAAATCTTTAAAATTCTTCTTCTCTGAAACCACAAGGCCTAGGTGTTTTATATTTGGTATGAAGCTTCTTCTAAAGGACCCCTACCAAGATTATTCAAATTATAGTGCTGGAGCCAAAAATGCCCCCGCCCCGGGGCCCTTTGGTTTTACATAGGCTTATATAGGGATAATCTTTAAAAACCTTCTTTTCTGAAACCGCAAGGCCCAGGACTTTGATATTGTTATGAAGCTTCATCTAATGGACCTCTACCAAGATTGTTCAAATTATAGCCCTGGGGCCAAAAATGCCCCCGCCCCGGGGCCCTATGGTTTTACATAGACTAATATAGGGAAAATCTTTAAAAGTCTTCTTCTCTGAAACCACAAGGCCTGGGTCTTTGATAGTTGGTATGAAGCTGCATCTAGTGGACCTCTATCAATATTATTCAAATTATAGCACTGAGACCAAAAATGTCCCCGCTCTGTGGCTCTTTGGTTTTACATAGACTTATATAGGGAAATCTTTAAAAATCTTCTTCTCTGAAACTGCAAGGCCCAGGCCTTTAATATTTGGTATGGAGCTTTATCTAGTGGACCTCTACCAAGATTGTTCAAGGTATAGCCCTGGGGCCACAAATGCCCCCACCCTGGAGCCCTTTGGTTTTACATAGATTTATATAGCCCCGGGGCCATTTGGTTTTGCATAGGCTTATGTAGGGAATATCTTAAAAAAAATCTTCTTCTCTGAAACCGCAAGGCCCAGGTCTTTGATATTTGATGTGTAGCTTCATCTAGTGGACCTTTGCCAAGATTGTTCAAATTATAGCCTTTGTTGATGTTTGGTATGAAGCTTCACCTTTAAGACCTCCCTCAACATTACGCACATTAAAGCCCTGGGGCCAATAATGGCCCTCTCTGGGGCCCACTTGTTACACTATGGATCAGGTGAGCGATCCAGGGCCATCATGGCCCTCTTGTTTTTTTACCCATTGCATGCGGGAAAACCCTAAATGGGTACCTTGGCAAACAGTACTGGCCCAGATCAGACCCCACAGAACACCGTGTCTGATCAGGGCCTGCACTATTTGCTAACAGAATTTTCCATCAAAAATAGAAAAAATAGGCCTGACACCCCTTATATGACAAATGGACTGGTCCAACAAATAGCAATAGAAGAGTTCACTAGTATACAATTGGTTAATGTAATAAATATGACAATTGTCTGAAGTTAGCCGGTGGAGCGACAGGCCCTCTTGGGCCTCTTGTACCTGTCTGGCTTTGTGTCTAAGCATGACTCTTTCCATAAGTTGCACTTTACCATATGTATATTTGAACAGACAGGCCTGAGCAAAAGTGTAGACCCAGATGAGACGCCGCAGAATGCGGCGTCTCATCAGGGTCTGCACTGTTTGCCACTCATCCAGCTATTTTAGGCTTAACTTTGGGTAGTAATTTTTACCTATCAAGTAATCAATTTAAAGCAAATCAGAAATGATAATCATTTTTATGGAATTTATCGATTGATTAATCGATTATACGATTAATCGTGTCAGCCTTACTTAGGAGGGTCCGGAGCGAGAACCAATTCTATGGGTCCAACCTTAACTCTAGTTTCTAATATTATTTAAAACATACAAACTAGTTGGTCCACCTAAAGGTAACTAACTCAGTCAATGGATCATCACAGAATTACATGAAAATAAGAAAAAAAAAATCTGAAATTCAAATCCAGTTAAACAACTGTGAAGAAAGAAAGATGACGGCTCGTAGCTAGTTCCACACTCTGTCACACGGAGCTAAAGAAAACCACCAAGAGGCAAAGCAAAGCCAAAGCATCAGGCACCGACCAATAATAAGATTTAAGCTAGGGCCATCATTGAGTCACAGACATGACCCCCACCCACCCCACCCCTGTCCCCGTCGTGTAATGAAAGCGGGAATCATAGTTATCAAACATGACTGGGTTAAAACCTAAACATGCTGTCCCCGCAAAATTCCCATATTGGTTTCCATTCTTTTATGGCGTCTAATGAGCTTTTTTTTAATTGAATTGAATTGGAAAATCATATTTTTTGTACAATTTTTCTAAATTTATAAACTAAATCACCATGAAACGCTGGTTCTATGCCCTGTTGCAGAAATGTTTATATTTTTCGGCTAGTTTGAAAATAAAATTGTTTCGAAATTTATTATACCGATTAGGGCAATTTTTGCAGTTAGATGTTTATTGAAACTTTAGCGAAATTTTCATCTTTCGTTTTTTGGGCGTATTTGTTTTTTTGTTAATATGCCTATTCAAATCCTCTGAACATCACGAAAGCACGCCTATGTAATTTAGATCTCCCCCCCCCCCCCCACACACACACACTTGAGTCCCACTTTTTTTAAAGTAAAACTGGGTTTTACAGGGGTAAACCTTATTTTTCTTATTCCTTTAGGACTTCATCATATTCGTACCAAACTGTATCAACTGCCGGTTACTAAACTTCGCTCTTTGCAGAAAGAAGCTTTGGATGTGAACACGTTCGATCCAAACACTCCTGAATATAAGCTGGTTGCTATTATTGCGGATGTTGCTATGTTTTGGTTGTACAAGCTAGTACAAAAAGTTTCTCCAGAAGAGACTCCACCTCGTGACTTTCTGAAGCTTGAATTCAGAAATAAAGGTCTTGACGCCGTTAACATTGGCAATATTCTGAACAATAAAACAGTGACTTCAAACGTACCATCTTATTTCAAAAACAAGAGCCCACCAATTATTTTCTACAGTTATTCTACTCCGATTGCACCCAAAATATTCGATTATAAAACCGTGCTGCAAGGTCTAGATGCCGAGACCATTGCCCAAAACCCCTCCGAATGTTCATGTAATGTCTCAGATTTTGTTACAATCCAGCAGGTCACATCATTACAGGAGACCTCAATATTGTTAGAAATGACAAACTTCGAGACATTCTTTCAAAAGGCCCCAAATACAGAGAACCAAAGTCTTTTACTTGGAAACAGAATTCCAAATTAATTTTGGATTCTGTTGAAGAGTATGCACGGCGCTGGGCTAGGAAAGAGGATGCGGAGGTTGACACCCTCTCCGAATGGGTAAAATCAGTAATGGCCTTGGTAAATAGTCGTATAACAGTACTCAGCAGAACCATGTCTCGCCGACATTATTCGGTGTTTGATAATCCAGATGTTGCTGCTGAGTTAGCTGAAATCCATCAGAAGTTTGTCGTTGTTCCAGCTGACAAGGCATCTAACAATATTGTGTTTGTTTGCAAAACACACTATATAAACTGCTTAAAAGAAGAGCTTGGTTTGAGCACTATGACAGGCAACCCAACATTTAATCTTTCTTCTTTGTCCAAAGATGAAATTCTGCGAACCCACCAATCGGTGATGCTTTCGTTTGGAATTTCCCTCCCAGAGGAAGATATGGAACTTTCAAAGTTGTACTGGATTCCTTAGCTTCACAAGAATCCGTACAAGCAGAGATATATCGCGGGTTCAGCTAAGTGCTCAACCAAGCCTCTTTCACAGATCCTAACACGAATCCTTACTGCAGTTAAAGATGGCCTTCAGAAATATTGTGGCACTGTATATGCCAGGAGTGGTGTGAATCAGATGTGGATCTTGAAAAGCTCCAAAGAGCTTCTAGAACATCTTCAATCACAGTCTTTTCTCTCAGTAAACAGCATAAAATCTTTCTATTTCTCAACGCTCTACACAACTATTCCCCATGATAAATTGAAATCTAAACTCAAGGAAATCATAAATCAATGTTTTTTTCACAAGAATGGTAACCGTCGCTACCAGTATGTTGTCCTTGGCTACAAAGACACATACTTCGTTCGAGATCACTCTGATGCACCACAAAAGAACACTGATGCAGATGTCATAAGGATGCTTGAATATCTAATTGACAATATTTTCGTGGAGTTCAGTGGCCTATTATTTCAGCAAACATTTGGCATACCAATGGGTACTAATTGTGCACCGTTGCTTGCCGACTTGTTCTTGTACTCATATGAGGCGGAGTTTGTACAAGGTCTCCTCAAAGCAGGCAAGAAACGCCTTGCACAACAATTCAATTTCACCTACAGATATATAGATGATTTATTGTCTCTGAAAATGCAGAGTACTTGGAATTCATCTATCCACGTGAACTTGAAATTAAGGAAACAACAGAGACTGCAAACTCCTCCTCATACTTGGATTGCTATCTCTATATTGACAACGGGAAGCTTACTACTAGGCTGTACGATAAACGAGATGACTTCAATTTTCCCATTGTTAACTTTCCCTTCCTGAGCAGTAATATCCAGTCTGCACCAGCATATCGAGTTTACGTTTCACAGTTAATCCGTTATGCTAGAGCCTGTTCAAAGTATCAGGACTTTATGGAACGCGGGAAGGTGCTCACTACCAGGTTGTTATGCCAGGGGTATCAAAAAACCAAACTGGTATCAACACTAAAGAAGTTTTATGGGAGGCATCATGATCTTGTGGATCCGTACAATGTGGCAATTTCCAGAATTATTTCCGATATGTTTGCCAATGGAAAGCCATAGGAAGACTTCCAAAATCTCGGACATACCCTTCCCGGCATTTACACCTTTTCTTCGTTCGGGTCGATGGGCATGGTGGGCGAAGCTTGCTTACCAAGTAATGCTTAATATCCGCGGACGCCTGATTACACTCTTCTGGAGTCCATGTCTGTTGATCCGAACATTGATATTTGCCTTTTTTTCTATGGATTAACGATTTTGGATTAACGCTTTGGTACTACGACCTAAACTACTTCTGAAGTCCTCCAAGGAGGTTAAGATAGATAGATAGATAGATAGATAGATAGATAGATAGATAGATAGATAGATAGATAGATAGATAGATAGATAGATAGATAGATAGATAGATAGATAGATAGGTAGGTAAGATAAGATAAGATAAGATAAGATAAGATAAGATAAGATAAGATAAGATAAGATAAGATATTCCTAAAATTAACCATTTCTGGTGACAATTTTAACACTTCGATGACAAAGTTGAAATTATAAGGATTGAATTATCACTTTTGTGCATTCATCGATGTCACGCTAAATTCCGGCGAATCACGCTTCACGCTAAGTTTGTTTATTTATTCAAAATTTCATGACATGAATACATACATCTGTACAACAAATATACATACAAATGTCAAAGGATTGGATGTAGGCCCAGCCTATATTTATCCTCTCCTTTAAGATGTTGTAAGCATAAACATATCTGTTGCCTATGTACATTTACCATCTTTATCAGTTGTCAAATTATGTAGCATATATATAACACTAAGTATTGAAGAAGAAGAAGAAGAAGAAGAAGAAGAAGAAGAAGAGAGGTAGAAGCCTGTTACTCCGACGTACACCAGTATTCACCGTGATGGTTTTGATGCGATACATGTGAAGGAAGTTTGTGAATGATTCGCCGGAATTTACACATCGCTAAAATCCACAAACATCACGAAAACACGCCTATATAAATTTGATTACCTTAAACCTCACTTTTATACAGTAAAACTGGGGTTTGCCGGGGAATATTTTATTTTTCAAATAAGAAAAGTATCGAAATTTTTCATCTGAGAAGTTTCACTTTTTCCATGGTAAAATTTATCATGTATTTGTATAGGCGTGTTTTCGAAATGATGAAATTAATTCCTATAGGAAATTTTTGGTACAATTAACCAATACATTGCGATAACATTTTCGTTGCAAAACTCGCGTCTTTCATTACGAAAACACACCTATACGAATAAATTGTAAGTTTTACTGACGGAAAAACGAAAATTTTAAGATGAAAAAATGCGACATTTTTCTTATTTCTGCTCAAAATATCGATTGGGGGTACACGTTCGAACAGCCTCAATAAATAAGGTTTACCCCTGTAAACCCCAGTTTTACTATATGAAAGTGGGGTTCAAAATTATATGGGAGTACATCCTAGAGCTATTCGTTTTCAGATGAAAGTTTTTGATGCTTTTCTTCTTTCGGGCTAGTCCTTTTGGTACTCGTTAGAACCGCCTAACTTATTAAGATAACACACCCGTGCGACATGGTGCATTTTTCACATCTCCAAACTGGCTACTTTTCTAATGAAAATCTTTGATATTTTTCTTAATAATGCTCAAAATAAGGTTGAGGGTGCTCGTTCTATGTCTTGGGGCAGAAATAAGAAAAATAATGTATTACCCCGTAAACCACAGTTTTCTCTATACAAAGTGGGGTTTAGGGGGTCATCATTTTACGGACTTGTTCACGTAATGGAGACAGTTCTTACGTGTGCCCATTATTTATGTTTAGCAACAGCAAGGGAAATAATATCTACGCCTGTAAAGTTTGGAGGGGTGTTCATCACACGGACTTGTTAACCAGATGGAACTTAGGAAGCCTATTTTCTTACATGCTTTTCAATGATCTCGGTGAAATCTAAATCTGTAACGTTTCAAACAGTGAAAATACAATATTTACATTTCAATGTTTGTGAATTCGATATATCGCCAAAAATAACATATATTCTCTCTTTGTGAAAAAGTCAATTAGCTTAACGTTATTAATGTGTGACAGAAGTTACGTCACGCACGTTTTCGCGTCATTCCGACGTTGATGGAGTGACTTTTTGCACCTACACAACGTAAATAATGCCCGCGACGTCAGACAAGCTAAGCAACAGCGAACATTATCTGGATGCAAATTTCAAGTGAAACATTTGATCAATTTACATTCCAAGCTGTTTCCAGTTGCAAACTTTTGAGTTAACACCCAATATTATATCCAGTTAACACGCTGAACACCACTAAATCGATGCGAAATCGCCCTGGTAAAAAGTTTGTTCTCTGCGATGATAGCTGATGCTTTGAAATTGTGTCTCAAATTTCTATTTTAAGCATGAAAGAAACAGAAAAATCGTGGCTTCGCAACTCCTGAAAATACTTCTTTCGATGTCCATTCGGTGGAAAAATCAAATATCCTCTATTTGACCATATTTTCAAAACAGTTTCACTCATGCTTGTGTAGACAGAAATAAAAAATACCCAGCCTGTTAAAAATGCCACCAAAACGTAAATGTTCAAAAGGATGCAGCATGGAAACAATTTGTTCCCTATTGCAACATATTCCTTTATATGTTTTGAAATTTTGATCCTGGGTCGCGAATGGCCAGTTAATGACAATACGCACTATTTAGGTTGGGCCCTTTGGGTCCTTTTCCAACAGGGATTTAATGGGACAGAACCCCTACAGTGCAGCACACACATGCTCTCTCATCCCCGAGTTTCTGAAGTGAAGGCTTTAATTTATGGATTCGGTCACATCTGTTGATGTTGGGACTTTGGTAAAATCCATTGCTCAATCCTTCTGCTCAGTAAGTTAGTATTATTCTGAATGTGTTTGTTTTGTTAGATGTTTGGTTTAACGGCCCTGTCAACATTGTTAAGGTCATTTTGGAGACGTTGTTTCCAATTTTGTCAGCCTTGATAGCGCAGTGGTTAACGCGTTCAACTCATGATCGAGAGGTTGTGCGTTCGAATCCGGCACCCGGTATCGAGGTGTGTCCTTGGGCAAGACACGTAATGACACTGCCTCACTCATCCAAGATGTAAATGGGAAGCAGTGGTGTAATAGTCACTGGCTCTCTCTCGCGCGCCTGAAACATCCGGTATGAGTGTTCGAGAGCGATTAAAAAAGCTTAAAGCTTCCAGCGCAATCGACCTAAAATAAATTAGTATAAACTAATTTTGTGGGACTTTTACCCGACACTGAGATGAAATGACATCTCAAGCCCTGTCGCACAATGAAACCAATAGGGTTTATAAGCATGGACTTGCACCGCTTTGCCTGGGCAGGCTTAGATCCTCTAAGTGGTTTACCATTACTCGTGTGCGGGTCGGTTTCAGCTCTGCTTGGAAGCGTCACGTAGCCTATCTATTTCTTTAAGCCCGATGGGCGGGCCGAATACTTTAAGAATGCGTTGTGAATGGAAAAACTATCTGCAACGACTGCACACATATACAGAAATCAATAAGCGATAAAGCACATTCACACAAATGTAACACAACAAAAAATTCGTCTTTTAATATTCATACCTCCTGAAGAAAATCATTTTTCCAGTGATCCGCTGAAGTTGGTGTCTAAAGCATCCATTTATTTACATGTAAAGTGCTACACATGAAATAAAAACCCGAGCATGTACATTTCATGACCTGCTTTCCTTGACACTTACTTGACAGCAGTTTGATGACAAATTGAATGTCCATTTCATTAAAAGTTGATAAGGACATGTCATTTTCACTGTAAAAATGTACATTTCAGGAGAAACTGAGAGGGTGCTCCCCTAATCGCATGGATAACAAAACATGCTACAAAACAAATTTACCTCCAGCTCAATGTGGGTGTTTTGCAATGACTGGCATACTGAGATAGCTAATAAACCCTAGAGTGAGGCAGCAGTATGAGGCAAAGAAAACTAACACTTAAGAAATGAAATTTATTTTTCTGCTGTTCATGATAGTACGAACGCAATGGGTTGCGTGCAAAGTAAATGTAAACTTTGCTAGCGACTCTCTGTCGTTCATACTTTCATGAAAAGCAGAAAAAATATGTTAATTTTTATAATTACATTCTTTGCCCCTCATCACTGGGCGAAAAATGCTTATAGGGCAAACTTTCTAAACTGAAAAACATTTACACGCCGTTTTTTTTTTTTGTTTCTACAAAGAGTGGAACAGCGTTGACCTCACCAACGCCCGTAGAGAACCATGGTTTAGAATGACGTCACTTGACGTCACTGAAAATCATGTGACACGATGCGTTCATGGAAGTATGAGCTACATTGTTTTCTATGTGTTTACATTACATTTTTTTAGCTCACCAGAGCCGAAGGCTCCGGGGGAGCTTATAGGATAGGCAGTTGCCCGTCGTCGTCTGCGTCGTCTGCGTCTGCGTCAACACTTTCAAATGACATCTTCTCTGAAGCCACTGGGCCGATTGGGGCCAAATTTTATCTCTAGCATTCTTGGGATGGGGGATTGAAAGTTTGTGTTTTTAATGAAAATCGGCTCATTAGTTTGGTTGCTATGGCAACTTAGAGTTTCCATAGACTTATAATAAGAAAAATTGAAAAATGGCATTTACTGCCAAGCCTTTGCAGACATTTTGACAAAACTTTCATAGAAATGTTCCTTAGGCAATCTACTATCTGCCATATGATTTTAGGCATACTGTTCATTTTTATTGGTTGTCATGGAAACCAAAATGCAAAAAAAAAATGCTTAAAAAATCATCTCCTCAGAAACCATATGCTCTAGGAGGCAGAGACTTTATGAAAATATTCACCATTTTTGCCTTTACAGGTCTTGTGTTTTTTATGAAATTTGGCCTTTTAGTTTGGTTGCTATGGCAACTTAGACTTTCCATTGACTTATAATGGGGAAAACTGAAAATGGCATTTACTGTCAAGTTGTTGCAGATATTTTGACAAAACTTACATAGAAATGTTCCTTGAGTAAACTTCTCTTAGCCATATGCTTTTATGTCCACCTGGGGGTCCCCTAGGTTGTGCCGGGCCATGCCCCGCCCCCTCCACTTCATAAAATGCCTTATATCTCAGAAATCTTACAGATCCCCACCCCTAAACCATATATATTCTTGAATCTTATGATAAGATGTATTAAGTGACACCAACCTGGGGGTCCCCCGGGATGTGCCGGGGACATGCCCCGACCACTCCACTTCATAAAAGGCCATTTATTTCAGAAACCATTCAGATCCCCACCCCTAAACCATATCTATTCTTGTTCCTTATGATAAGACGCATTAAGTGACACCAACCTGTAGGTCCCCAGGGATGTGCCGGGGACTTGCCCCACCCCCTCCACTTCATAAAATGCCATTTATCTCAGAAACCATTGAGATCCCCACCCCTAAACCATATTTATTCTTGTTCCTTATGATAAGACGCATTAAGTGACACCAACCTGTGGGTCCCCCGGGATGTGCCGGGGACATGCTCCACCCCCTCCACTTCATAAAATGCTATTTATCTCAGAAACCATTGAGATCCCCACCCCTAAACCATATATACTTAGTCAAAAAAGTAACTATAACAACTTTCGGGTGAAACTCACTAGATATCCGACAGCTATTGAGCTAAATTTAGCTGTAGACATTTCAAACAGACGTTTAGCTAGAGAATGCTCAAACTTGCATTTGCCCATACCTTTCTGCTCCAGAGTTGTCTTGCAATATGTGCCTAGAAAGATTTTGGTAGAAAATGAACATTGCGCATGCGCAGAAAGCTCTTTTTGTCTAAGATGGAAGACAATATTCTCTGAACACATCGGATAACACTTTACTTTTACAATATCTCATGATCTCGCATTATAAGCGAGGTTTCAACTTGTGACATTCTCAAATTATCTCCCTTGCAATTAAAAATATAGCAATTTTCGAACTGCTGTAATTTTTATTCCTGTCAATCAATTTTTGCCATTTTTTTTTTCAAAAAACGCTTTGTGTCTACCATTGCTGTTCATCATGATGGTAAAAAATACAGAAAATTCATGTAGCATGTAGCACTGTCGATTTCCATTTTCTATGGAGTTCCCATTGAAAGCAGCATTTGCACACAACTTCTAAGAATTGGAGGTCAATATGTGATAGCCTGTTTCTCGTAGCTGATGCAACTAAAGTTCCAATTCTTTTGTGAATCAACGCAAATGGTGTCTAAAGAAATGTCACATGTATCAAATTTTAGAAATGTAGGGTACAGGGAAATTTTGTGATGTTAAATCATAGCACATTTAAATGATTTTATCTGCGAAAATGACACAGTGACCCCTTGGGTGTTTAAAGCAAGCGTCTACGATGATGTGTTTACGAAAACAAAAACGAATGGTGCTTTTGCACGGAAAATGAGTCTTCTTATCAAAACATAACAGACGTTGTGTAGTTTTTATCTGTAGTAGCTATAGTAACAGAAGCAATTTTAGGTATAGGAACTTTTTTGACTGAGTATATATTCTCATTCCTTATGATAAGTTGCATTTAGTGACACCAACGTGGGAGCCCCAGGGATGTGCCGGGGCCATGCCCAACCCCCTCCACTTCATTAAAGGCTAAATATTCCAGAAACCTTACAGATTCCCAGCCCTAAACCATATATATTCTTGTTCCTTATGATAAGACACATTCAGTGACACCAACCTAGGGGTCACCCGGGGTGCGCCCGGGCCATGTTCCACCCCTCGACTTCACAAAAGACCATATAGCTGAGAAACTGTTCTGAGCCCCAGCCCTAAACCAAATATATTCTTGTTCCTTATGATAAGATGCAATCAGTGACACCAGCATGCGAGTCCCCCGGGGTGCCATGGGCCATGCCCCACCCCTTTACCTCATTAAAATCCATATATCTCAGAAACCGTTCAGATCCCCGCCCCTTAATCATTATATTCTTGTTCCTTAAGATAAGACTACTTTTAAATAGGCCATATATCTCAGAAACCATTCAAATCCCCACCCCATAATCACATATATTCTTGTTCATTGTTATAAGACACATTCAGTCACCCGGCTTGGGGGTCCGCAGGGGACATTTCTTTCTCTGCCACTTCATAAAAGAGCCTCATATCTCAGAAACCATTCAGATCCCCACCGTTTAACCATATACATGTATACTCTTGGTCCTTATGATAAGACATATTCAGTGACAACAGTCTTGGGCTTTTCTGGGAACTGACATGCCTGAATCCCTCCATTGCTTAAAAGGCCTTACATCTCAGATACATAAATATCCCCACTGCTAAATGTCTCTGTTCCTTTTTATACGCATTTAGTGACACCAACCAGGGGTCCATTGGGTCCATGCTCCACCCTCTCTACTTTATAAAACACCTAATACATCAGATACAGTCCACATGGGCGCTCATTTGGGTATGGGGTTTGTTTGGGAGACTTTATAATTGGTAGATTAAAATCATATCATGTTATAATACATGGCTGCCATTGGGCATTGTCCACCTGAGCTCTGTTTAATGAAAGATGCCACTTTGGTTTGTTTAGAAGCCTCCGTGGTGTAATGGGTAACTCTACTCGCCTTGTTAACCAGGGATCACAGGATAGATCCCGGGCTTCTCCAGACTTCCGGATGAGTCTTTAAACCGAGGTCCATATGACCTTTGCTGTTGGTGGGACCTAAAACGCAAACACTCACTCTTTGGTTTGTTTGCTATGGCAAGTTAAGAGTTTCCATTGACTTACAATAGGGAAAATTGAAATATGACATGCATGCTTTTCAAGATATTTTGTCACACGTTCATAGAAATTTTCCTTTTGGCCTATTTGTTGCCACAGGTTGGAAATTGTTAATTGTCATCTGTTGTCCTGCAACAACACATTCAAGCGACATCAGAATCTGATTGGGTCCAAATTTTATCTGTAGCATCCTTGGGCACAGGGCTTCCATGGTTAATTAAAATACATTGTTGCCAGTGGGTAGTGGCCTCCTGAGATCTGGTGAGCATTGTGGCCCATGGGCCTCTTGTTATTTATGGGCCGGATAAATTTCATACCCTATCAGTTGAGCATGAAAGTAAGTTTTACAATCCTTGGGCCAGGTTGGTGCAGTTTAGGTCTGTACACCGTTCTTTCTATCTCTGGAATGAACAGTACACAACATTCCCATGCCCCTTTAATTAATCTTAAGACCTCACTTTTTTCCAAATATCTGAGAGAGAGAGAGAGAGAGAGAGAGAGAGAGAGAGAGCAGCAAACATAAGACAAAATACACGTTGAAACGCTTTTTCCTTGGTTTCAACCTACCACAAAGAAAAAAAAAGAAGAAGAAAATTACCTACAGGCCTATTGGCACCAAAACAGCCATTGTTATTTAGGTAACAACATTAGAACACACGTTTAAAGTCGTCAGTCATTACGACAACTATGAATCCAAATTTGTAAAACAATTCCAAGTTATTTCTAGCCGTATCTCTTTTAACTTATATTCTGAACCATTACTGCTGCATATTGTATTTGCTTAGCTAACCGTTGCCGTGTACCGGGAATTGGCGTTTAAACACAAGGTGACGACGTCATGTGCACACGTTCTTTTGCACTCTGCCAAAACACATAAAACATATACGATACCCGTTGTGCAAGAAACTGACAAACATTTCCTTTCAATGCGGAGCACTCTAGCAATCTCCTCGATAACGTGGGTTGTGCCCGTCAAAGCCTGGGCATAAACAAGGCAGTTGTGCCTTGTTTTTATCAGATCTAAGGCCGTCTTCTGCTTTTCAGTCAACATTTTATGTCCTTTTCTGCGCACGTGTCAAAAAAATTACAGCGGCTGAATTGAAAGTTGACCGCAAAGCGATACAATACAATATTCCCAGCGGCCCCCGCCCATCGGGGCTTGAAGGTATATATGGACTGCACGATGCTTCCACGCAGAGCTGAAACCGTCCACACACTACTACTGGTAAACCGCTTAGAGGATCTAAGCCTGTCCAGGAACCGCGGTGCGAGGCGGACCTCCATGCTTATAAACCCTATTGGTTTCATTGGGCGAGAGGGCTTGATATGCCATTTCATCTCAATGTCGGGTAAAAGTCCCACAAAATTGGAAGCAACGTCTCCAAAATGACCTAAACTGTGTTGACGGGGACGTTAAACCTCAAATCAAACAAAATACAATATTCCCAGAGCACAGCCCATTATACGTAGAAACACCGTACAGTTATCTTATCAGCGTATACATGTATACGTTGTCCTCGCAAAATATGTTACATTAAAAAAATCAAAGGAGAAATCAAGGCTATCACACACATTTTAACAGTAACCCTAGCTACTCCACTGCCGGACGTAGTTTGCAAAGCTCCGGATTATATCTGCACGTTCCGCTTTTTAAACACGACGATTATTGCAAGCGCCTTGTCTCTGTTCCGATCGTTGACAGAATACTGCGGAAAGCGAACCAAAAGTAGCAAAATCTAAATTTAGAGCTGCGAATACATCTTTTTGGATTCAAACTGGCCCAGAGGGCTGAAGTTAAATGAAAGACAACGGGTGAAAGCGTAAAAAGTTTCCTCCGTAACACTAGTTCGCTTGTGATTGATGAAAACCTGAAAATGTTTGTCACACGTTTATGCCGAACTTTGAGATTCTGCTTTATTCAATGCGAGAAAAACATGTTTCCTGCAAGTGATAGACAGAGCCGAAGTTTCCCCCCTTGTCTCTAATATAGTACCCAAAAAAAAACAATTTTTCATTTTTTTTTTTTTTCATGATTCAAGCCCCTATGATTTGACCTTCTTTAATACTTATAAATGCATTTAGGGGATAACTGTATTCAAAATTGTTATCGACGCTTTTTGCGGTCGGAAATTTCGTTTTACGGCGACGGCGAGAATAGCGACCGAAAAACCGACGATTTACCTCCGAAATACAGTTATCCCCATTCTATTGCATTTTTTTATTGTTTTGTTAAAATAAATTTTGCTTTTTTTTTGTTAAAACAAATATCCCGTTTGCACGAAAGCGGCAAGCGAAGTGAGCTGCGTAAAATCAACTGACAGCCAATGAAGAGCGAAGTTACGTTATGACGTCGGATTTGCAACAGTATACCGCAGGATATGCTGTCGCAATTTTATGTTATCCAATCAGGCGTCGCGTTACATGCGGGCGTGCATTATAAAGAAACTTAGAGTATGTAGATGTTCATTGATGATCGTGTTTTCATCTAGTTGCCCTTGTAATAACCTTGTAATACCGGTCTCTTATTTACGTGTATCAACAAAATGATTTCCAGACACTTCGGCCCCACTACCACCTATAGTATAGTGAGTAGTTGAATGAGACCGTGTGAGAGTCTGTTCGAAGCCGCTCAACAATTAATCTAAGCCCCGCCTACTCCATTAGATATGCACAAGCATTCTGAATAGCAGACACTTGTAGTATGTATGTCGATTATGTATGATGTATATTAAACCAGTAGTGTAGACTCACACCAGCCTTGTCTTATACTTAACCACTCGACACTACATCTGGCGACGAGGATAAAAGTGTTTTTTAAATCACCTGGATAACGATCTGTGAACATAATAATTTCGTTATTTTATGGAATTATTTCTGTTATAACAAACATTGTCAGCGCAATGTTCTGAAAACAAAGCTCATAATGGCTACATATCGTTACCAGCTTTTCCCAAATTTGACACAAATGGGGACACTTCCTCACTTGGACATCGGCTGGAGAAATATCTCCAAAAGCTTGAAAATTTATTTGTCGGTATGAACATTGACAGTAAGAAAAGACGCAAGGCTCTGTTATTACACTACTCAGGAGACGAGGTATTCGACATCTACCAAACCTTACCAAATACGGGAGATGAAAGTGGGTACGACGAAACAAAAGAAGCCCTCACAACCTACTTCAAGCCACAAGTCAATGAAGAATTTGAAATCTTCCAGTTTCGCCAAATGAAACAATTGGAGTCAGAAACGGTGGACGAGTTCGCGACACGCCTTAGGAAAAAAGCGGAGTATTGTAGCTTCACGGATAAACCAAGGGAACTTAAATCCCAGATTCTCCAAGGATGTAAATCCGCAAAACTACGACGCAAGGTTCTCCAGGAAAATCTTACCTTGGAAAATATGTTGTTAGCTGCTAGGACAATGGAACTCGCAAATAATCAGGCAAAAGAAATGGAAAATGGACACTCCAATGACCTCAGTTTTGAACAGACAAAAACTCAAGTCCGCTCCGAGCAAAAGAAGGCCAGAGCATCAAAACAGACAGAGTCGGAATGTAACTACAGGCCACAAAAGTGTAAAATGCCGTAACTGCGGAGGTGATTTTCCTCACAAACAAGGCCCCTGTCCTGCAAAAGGGAAGTTTTGTGCATACTGTAAGAAACAGAATCATTTTGTTTCAGTTTGCCTCAAAAAGAAAAGGAAAGACGGTCGTAAAAATGGACAGTATGGAGTAAAACAAGTCGAACTTGACTCAGTTGTGTGCTCAGACTCGGAAAGTGAAGCCCACGAGTCGGACAATTCTGATTTGGACATTTCATTTGGAATAAAAGTCAATCAGGTGAAAAGAAAACCGCCGAAAACGGACGTTCTTATCAATGGGCTAAAATGCAGACTGCTAGTGGATTCAGGTAGTTCAATTAATTTACTGAATGAATCACTTCTTAATAGAATGAAAACACGGCCTGTAATCTCTAAGACAGATACAAAAGCGTATGCGTATGGACAAAAAACATAAGTTACCGATGAAAGGAAACTTTACAGCGACTGTTGAGACGACTAAGAAAATATCGACAGCAGTGTTAGAACATAATAGGTGGAAATAATGACTCTTTATTATCATATGACACCTCTGTTCAATTGGATATAATCCCAGAAATAAACTCTGTTCAGGAAGTAAACATAGACAATTCAGCTGGAAATGTGAGAAAGTTGGTCAGACAATATTCGGACCTATTTAAGGGCATCGGAAAGTTGAAGGACACGCAAATTAAGTTACACATCGATGAAACCATTCAACCTGTGGCGCAACATCACCGCAGAATTCCGTTTCACATGCGTGAAAAGGTGGACAATAAATTAGAAAGGCTGGAAAGTTTGGACATTATCGAAAAGGTAGACGGCCCAACAGACTGGGTAAGTCCTATTGTTATCGCACCACGGAAAAATGGAGACATTCGAATATGTGTCGATATGAGAAAGGCAAATGAGGCTATCAAACGGGAAAGACACATCACACCTACAATCGATGACATCACCGCAAATTTAAATGGAGCAAAGATCTTTACGAAAATTGATATGAATAATGGCTTCCACCAGTGCGAATTAAGCCCTGAGAGTAGAAACATAACTGTATTCTCAACACACGTAGGACTAAGACGTTACAAACGGCTGAATTATGGAATTTCCGCCTCGCCGGAAATATTTAATAATGAAATAAGAAAGGCTTTAGACGGACTGAGCGGTTGTATCAATATCAGTGATGACATAATTGTTTATGGGAAAGATCAACAAGAGCACGATAGGAATTTACAAGCAGTGTTTGAACGCCTAAAATATAAAAACTTGACACTTAACAAAAGCAAGTGTTTATTCAGTCAAAAACAAGTGAAATTCTTTGGCTACATTTTCTCTGAAAATGGCATTTCAGCTGACCCGTAGATGGTAGAATCCATCAAAAATGCCAAGAAGCCTGCTACGCCCTCGGAAGTCAAGAGTTTTCTTGGAATGACAGGGTATGTTTCACGTTTTATTCCCCAATATTCAACCCTTACAGAACCTCTACGGAGACTAACAAGAGAAAATGAACAGTGGTTATGGACTGATGAGCAAGAACGTGCATTTCAGACATTAAAAGACAAATTAACAAGTGACACTGTCATGGTCTACTTCGACCCGTCAAAAGATACAGAACTATGGGTAGACGCATCGCCAGTAGGTTTAGGAGCAATATTATCCCAGGACAACAAAATTGTTGCTTTCGCCAGCCGAGCGCTAAGCCCGGTGGAACAACGTTACTCTCAGACAGAGAGAGAATGTCTAGCTATAGTGTATGGTGTTGAACATTATCATTTGTTCTTGTTCGGAAAATCATTCACTCTGATCACCGATCATAAACCTCTTACTGCCATATTTGGCACTGGGAAGTTAAAGAACAAACAACAATCTCTAAGACTTGAACGTTGGAGATTACGTCTTGCTACATACGATTTCAAAGTGACATACAAAAAAGGTGACCTTATGATATCGGATTATATGAGCCGTCATCCGTTCAATGGCTATTCTGATCACAATTCTACCGAGGATTACGTACGGCTCATAGCTTCAAATTCAGTACCCAAAGCACTGAATATGTGTGACGTAGCTTCTGCAACACAGCAAGACAAAACATTACAAAATGTAATCTTATCAGTCAAAACGAATCGATGGAGCAACAAACTGTGTCGGATTAACAGATCTTACGGAGTGTTTTCTAAGGTATCTCATGAACTCACTGTAGTGGAGGTAGATGGACAGGAGATATTATTGCGAGGATTAAGGTTAGTAATACCACTTAGCTTACAAAATCATGTTGTAAACCTCGCACATGCAGGACACTTGGGAATTGTCAAAACAAAAACTTTGTTAAGAGAAAAGGTGTGGTTTCCATTTATTGACTCACTTGTGGAAGAAAAGTGCAAAAACTGTATACCGTGCCTATCTGTGTCAGCACATAACCCATCTGAGCCAGTAAAAGTCAGTGTATTTCCCAATCAGGTTTGGGATGAAGTGTCAATAGACTTTCTCGGACCTATAAATGATACAAACTATGTTCTAGTTATCATTGATGACTATAGCAGATTCCCAATAACAGAGACATTGACATCTCTTACAGCAAAAGCAGTTATCCCGTGGCTAGAACGTATATTTTCCTTATTTGGAATACCCTCTGTATGCAGGTCAGATTCGGGACCACCCTTCCAAAGTGATGAATTCCGTCAGTTTGCTAAGCGCATGGGATTCAAACACCGTAGGATTATACCGCTACATCCGAAAGCAAATAGTGTAGCAGAACGGTTTATGTCACCATTGCAAAAGGCAATAAAAACAGCTGTAATCGAAGGTCAAGACTATAAACAGGAAATGAATAAATTTCTAATGAACTTTCGTTCCTGCCCACATCCCAGTACAGGTATGGCCCCCAGGACAATCATGTTCAACAGACCTGTAAAAACATTTTTGCCACAGTTTTCGGTAAAACGTAGTGATAAACAAATCCGTAATCGGGACAGAAAAGCTAAGCTAAAACGCAAAGTATATGCGGATCAGAGAACGGGCGCAAAACATTCAACGACTAAGCCAGGAGACGCCGTGCTCGTAAAACAGCCTAAAAAGAATAAACTGACCCCGCCCTTTCATCCAAATCCAGGGACAGTCATTCAGAAAAAGGGTTCGATGTTAACAGCACGCCATGGAGATAAAACGATCACTCGAGATGCATCGCATTTCAAACGGTTATCGGGTACGTTTGCTGGTCAAAGTCTACGTGGATCTCGTGAGTCTGGGAATATAGCAAACAAAGGTACATTTCAGTCACGGGACTTGCCGCAACGAGAGCGGAAAAAGCCAGCAAGATTCAAAGATTATGTGTAAATGTGTAAAACTGTGTTTAAAGGGCCATAATAATGCCCAGAATGTGTAAAATGTGTTAAAAGGGCCATTATAATGCCCAGGATGTGTTTAAAGTGGTTTTAAAGTGATTTTGCATACAAATTTTGCCTCTCTAACTATGTAAATTGATGTTAAGCTTTTCAGCTCATTATCACTATTCCAGTGTTTATGTGCCGTAAGGCTACAATTTTTTATTTTCTGTTTTGTGTTGTTGTTTTTTTCTTTTGTCACTGCGCAATTTTACTTTGTTTCCCCAACTGGCAAAATTTGTATCCAACTGACGCTTTTTAATTTTTGTTCAGTATACAAAAAATTGTCAAACAATTTCAGGATTGATTAATGAGGTTGCATTCTCTAGTTCAGACGTACTGTATTTTTATTATTGGACAATCCTGTAAGTGCCAAAAGTTAATTTGGAAAATCAACATCTCTCAGCAGGCTGCTTTAACACGGCAGATTATGAAACAATTGAAACTGTCATTTCCTGCTTAATATGTTTTCATGTGTGGTTAACATGTTTAGTTTTAATTCCAGGCTTTGATTGAAATGGCAGACATATAGTTTACAAACAATTAACTCAAACCAAAACTGATAGATCCAACCTTCCAAATAAAAAACTGTTAGCAGATTTACAACGTGTTCAGACATTTCGGCTTCAAACAAGCGTGTGAACGAAATTTCTGTGACAAACAATTTTGTGACTTGCCGTAGAAAAGACACTTTAAGTCACATGGTTTTGAGAAAGGTATTATCAAAACATTTTCGAACATTAAACGTTTTACACTTTCTTTAAAGTAATAGTAATAGAGCTTAGAGTGTTAATGCTGTTTACAATCTGCAGGTTTGCTCATTATCATTTACGTAATGTTCATTCTTTAAACAAAAGAAGGGATATAGTATAGTGAGTAGTTGAATGAGACCGTGTGAGAGTCTGTTCGAAGCCGATCAACAATTAATCTAAGCCCCGCCTACTCCATTAGATATGCACAAGCATTCTGAATAGCAGACACTTGTAGTATGTATGTCGATTATGTATGATGTATATTAAACCAGTAGTATAGACTCACACCAGCCTTGTCTTATACTTAACCACTCGACACATAATTAAAGAACACTGCCTGGCCCAAGTTGTTAACATACCCACCCGACAAGAAAAGACCCTTGATTTATTGTTTACAAATTCTCCATCCCCAGTAAGCCGAGTTAAGGGGATGCCCCCGATTGGCAAAGCTGATCATGACATAGTCCTTGTTGAGTATGACATAAAAGCTAAACGAATCAGACAAGTCCCGCGTAAAGTTTTTCTATACAAACGTGCGGATATGGATGGTCTGCGAGACCATATGGCGCGATTTAAGGATTCGTTCCTTTCCTCTGACCTCTCACACATGTCAGTTAATGACCTGTGGGTCAGTTTTAAGTCCGAATTAACCACGGCAATGGAAAGGTTTATACCAACTAAAATGACCAAAACAAAATATAGGGCACCATGGATCGATAACACGATCAAGCATCTCATCAGAAGACGGAATAGAATGTATTTTCGTGCTCGCAAGTCTAGCAGCCCTGACGTTAAGAACCATTACAAACGGTTCAGAGCACATGTGCAAAAGGTTATAAGAGATGCATATTGGAAGCATGCGTTTGGGATCACTTCGCTAAGGGAAAATGGAATTCTAAAAACAGATGCGCGCGATAATGCTAATATTTGCAATAAACAGTTTCAATCAGCATTTACGCGTGAAACTGATGGTGAGCTACCATCTAAAGGTTCAAGTCCGTTCCCCTCTATGGGGGACATAACAGTTGACCCCAATGGGGTCGCTAAACTGTTAGGTAAGCTCAAGATACATAAGGCATCTGGGCCCGATGACCTGAATGCCAGGGTACTTAAGGAATGTAGTGCTGAAATATCTCCTGTGTTGGCCTTTATATTCAATCAATCACTTGCCCAGGGCACTGTACCAGATGACTGGCGACAAGCAAATGTAACCCCGGTCTATAAAAAAGGGGAAAAATATGATGCAGCAAATTATAGACCAGTGTCGCTAACATGCATCTGTTGCAAAACCTTGGAGCATATATTAGTAAGCAACATCAACAAGCACTTAGCCTTTGAGAGCATTCTTGCTGAATGTCAACATGGTTTCCGGAGTCAAAGGTCTTGCGAAACGCAGCTTGTTCAATTTTACCATGACATTGTGAGCAATCTGGATGGGGCCATAAATCGTGGCCACAAACAGACTGACTTGATCATCATGGACTTTGCTAAGGCCTTTGACAAGGTACCTCACAGAAGGCTATTACATAAACTGGAGTACTATGGGATAAGAGGATCCACGCATAGGTGGATTAGCTCATGGCTCTCTGGGCGCTCACAACAAGTTGTACTTGATGGCCAAGCGTCTGATCCAGTCCCTGTTTTATCTGGAGTCCCCCAAGGTTCGGTCCTTGGACCGGTCCTTTTCTTGGTTTTCATTAATGATCTCCCCGATAATATTAGGTCATCGGTCCGTTTGTTTGCTGATGATTGTGTCCTGTATAGGAACATATATTCTCCTTCTGACTGTCTTATTTTACAAGATGACCTGGATCAACTTGCACAGTGGGAGGCCGATTGGCAAATGAAGTTCAATGTGGCCAAATGTCACTCAATGAGAGTGTCACGACACCCTCCGGACAAGCAAATTAAGTTTGACTATACTCTTCACCAGCAAGTTTTGGAGCATGTTCAATCCGCCAAATATCTTGGTATCACCATCACTGACGATCTTGATTGGGGTCAACATATCTCAGAGATTACATCTAAAGCAACTAGGACTTTGGGATTCCTTAGAAGGAACTTGGCTTTTGCACCTAGGCAGACAAAGGATGTTGCATATAAAACATTGGTTCGCCCTCAACTCGAATATGCATCACCCATTTGGCACCCCTATGTTAAAACTCAGACTCAGCAGGTGGAGAAGGTGCAGAGGACAGCTGCTCGATGGACCTGTAGGCGATGGCGAAATAGAAGTAGCGTCGGTGACATGCTTAATGAGCTAGAGTGGCCGTCCCTGGAGGCCCGTCGTGAGCAGTCCTCTTTAACCTTCTTCTACAAGATACACTCTGATTCAGTGTCTATTGATAAAGATAGGTACTTGACCCCTGTAACACTGTCGACCCAAACAAGGGCATCAAAATTAAACGACTCACAATATCGTAGATACCAGTCCTATAGTGATGCCCTGAAGAACTCGTTTTTTCCTAGAACTATTCCCCAATGGAATAGTCTTCCCTCCTCTGCGGTGAATGCCAAGTCCGCAGAAGAGTTCAAAGCCCGCACAGTGTAAGATTGGGTCTCAGAGGTATGCGTTTTAGGATACCTCTGTTATGCAGATTGTAAATAGTTTTAAGGACGCATCCAGTGCCTCTCTTTTTTTTTTTTTTTTTTCAGCTAAATTCTAAATTTAGCCACCCAATCAACTGAGGTAATGGCCAGATATGACCGACTCAGTATAAGAAGATAGATAGATAGACACTACACCTCGGCCCCTAGACAGGTCGGCCGAAAACCAAGTCGGCCCTAGACACCTCGGCCCTAGTCACCTCGGCCCTAGACACCTCGGCCCCACTGTCACCTCGGCCCCTAGACATCTCGGCCCCAAGACACCTCGGCCCCACGTTTGATATCTGTTAGGGTATGGGCATTTATATCATGTTAAAATCGCCCCCGCCCATCGGGACTTCAAGAAACCGACAGCCTGTGACATGAGTACTGGTAAACCGCTTAGGGGTTCTAAGCCTGGCCAGGAAAAGCGGTGCGAGTCGGACCGTTCATACTTATTAACCCTATTGGTTTCATTGGGCTGCAGGGCTTGAGATGTCATTTCATCTCAACGTTTGGTAAAATTCCAACAAAATTGGAGGCAACGTCTCCAAAATGACCAAGACAGTGTTGATTGGGGCGTTTAACGTCAAATCCAGTTTATATGGGGAAAACTGGGGCTCATAGGGGCATACGTTATTTACATCACGAAGACCCGCCTTTATAATTTTGACCTCCTTGAACTCCATTTTTATATAGTAAAATTGGGGTTTACAGGGGTAAACCTTATTTTTCTTATTTGAGCAGAAATAATAAAAATGTCACAATTTTTCCTCTTATAATGTTCGTTTGTTTCGGCGGTAAAGTTTACAAGTCATTTGTATAGGCGTGTTTTCGTAACTCTTATTTCTGCTCCAAGATACAGGTTGTGTGAACTGGTTAGAATGCCTCTGTGACAACCTTTAATTACAACTAGTTTAATATTAATCTGTGTTTTAGCAAACTAGTCATTTCTGAGATCCCTTTCATATAAGTTAACAGGTCTGTGCGATAAACCATCTCCTTGAGAACGATTGAACCAGTATCAAAGATCTATGTTTTCGAGCAGAAGTAAGTAATATAATTTTAATCAACTTTTCGTTATATAATTTTGATTTTACGGAATCTTCTATTAAGTTGTTAGGAAATAAGATAAAATTATTTTATTGCTATTTTTATTTCATATAAAAAAATAAAAAACCAATGATACGTTTATAATAAATATAACAACGCATACAAGATATTTTCAGGTTAACTTCGACTACACTCTTGAGGACAGCTAATCCCCCGCCGCCCTAAACCCTGACGTTGACCTTGGGTCAGCATCGCGAAAAGTGGGGTTTAGCGGGTTGTTATAATTGTGAATATTTGATACTGATAGTCAATGAGCCTTTTCTACTAAAATGTATAGGGCCATGAAGGCTTTGCACTCAGTGCACATCCAGATCCATCTGATCTGGATCTACACTGTCATTCAGTTTGCGAATTTTAAATGAATACAATATACATGAATTAAGTATTTTGAGGGTCTGATAGTCAGAAATGTAACTAATAAATAAATAAAAATAAATAAAGTAATAAATAAATTGTACAGTATACATGTTCCTGTCCGTTTTCAAATATGAGCTGAAATGACAATCAAATAGGAATTTCTAAATGTGTGGAAATTGATAACAATGGAAACATACTGCGCAATTCCTACAAAAATACGAGCAGTGAATACTTTGCACACAGTGCACATCTACACTGTTTGCCACTAATATTCACCATATTTGCATTATTTGCTGGCTTCCAGCTTGCACATTGACAATATTGGAAAAACAGGTAACCAGACCCCTGACCTTTCAAGGTCAGGGGGTCTGGTTACCTGTTTTTCCAACTCTGATAACCTTCAGACTAGGAACCAGCAGATAATGCAAATAAGGTGAATAAACATATAGTACACATGTATCAAGTAATTTGAGTGGCTGATTGTCAGAAATGTGACCAATAAATAAATAAAGTATACAATATACTCGTTACTGTCCGTCTTTAATATGAGCTAGAATGACAATCAAATGTGTGAAAATTGATAACAATGATCTGTTTATCATCAAGGATCTCTTTATTGGGGGAAAATGGATAAGCAACGCCTGGTTGTTTATTGAGCTTCACACTTTACTAATTTAAGTCAATAATTAATTAATTTTCTTGTAAAACTTTTTGGTAAATAGTGTACTAATACAAAATTCATTTATCCCTACCCCGTTGAACACGATAATCCTTATCTTTGCAAACAGTGTAGATCCTGATCAGATTGCTTCTGAACCGGATCTGCACCGTTTTTCATGCAGTTTTTTAATTGCATGCAAACATTATATTAATTGGTTTACTTACGAGGATAGTTCCAGTCAACACTATTTTAGTTCATTTTCGAGCCGGTCAGTTTACCTATCCACACTTATCCTGGGCGGGCTTATACGTAAGCGGTTAACCAATACAGTGCACATTTTTTTTTTGCCAGAAAGTGACAACTGCCCTTCTTGAATCAGCAGAAGGGAGAGATTGACCGTAGAAAAGATTTCATAGTTAATCTCCGCGGAAGAAAGTTGCCGGCCCCGGAAGGTATCGAGTGTGTGTGTGAATTCGGGTTTAACGTCGCTTTCAACAATTTTTCAGTCATATCACGACGGTGTCTGGTTGCGACAGGGAGCTCAATGTTCACTTTTATAGTGCTGCCTCACTGAAGTATCATGTCCCAGATACATTACATGATATCACACCCAGTCACATGACCCTGACACTGGGTCGACCAGTCCTAGCTCTGCCCCGTAAATCTGAGTGCCAAGCGAGGAGCAGCTAGTGCCATTTTTAACGACTTTGGTACGTCGCGGCCCGGGATCGAACCAGTGACCTCCCGTTCCACTCTACCAACTGAGCTATCGGGGCCGGTCCGGTAGGTATCGAACCCGCGTCCTCCTGATCACCAGTCAGACGCGCATCCGACTTAGCTACCGAGGCCAAAAAATAGATTAATTAATAAATAAATATATAAATTTGCTAACAAATATAAGATTATCCCCCATCATCACTATGATTGACGAAACAGAGGAATGTTTTTTTTTTTTTGGTTTTTTTTTTTTTGGTTTTTTTTTTTGGGGGGGGAGGGGGTGTTTACGGGCCCATCCGCCGATCCATCCAGATTTCATTTCCATCCAATTAGTAAAGATAATTAGGTATCTTGTTCTTATTGAAATTAACGTAAAAAGTATTTTAGCGGTGTGGAATTATTTCGGATAATAAAAAAAGCCTATAGATGATCAAAAGAGCAGAAATGTAGAAAAAAGAGTCTGTTCTAAAGCATGTTGCAATGATATTAAGTTATACATGGAAATAAAAAGAGGAGAATTTTCAAATGTTTCTTCCATTCTTCTTAAATGGACATATAGATTTTCTATTTAGTAACGTTATAATATATAATAAATATATATTTCTATATGATAGGTTCAAATCTTCGTGGCTCCCTATCAAAATAATCAAATCAGCAAATAAAAAAAAAATCATCGGGCATCCAACCCGATCTCCTATTTAAGTGGAAGCCCCGTGAAACGCAAAGTGGGGCCGAAGTGTCTAGGTATATGGGGCCGACGTGTCTAGGGGCCGAGGTGTCCAGGGGCCGAGGTGTCCAGGGGCCGACCCGTCTAGGGTTTCAATTTTATGTGGGGCCGAGGTGGTTTTGGGGCCGAGGTGTCTAGGGGCCGAAGTGTCTAGGGGCCGAGGTGGTTTTGGGGCAGAAGTGTCCTGTTACCAACAAAATGCAGCCCGTTTGTCTGAGGCTTGTCAGCTGGGACCAATGAATTATTGGATATATTTCTAATTCTTATCCCTCTGAATATTTAATTTTGTCACACCCATTTCTGACTTTGAACCAATCAGCTGACTTGATGTAATTTGTTCATGCAAATTGGTACTGATCTGAATATGAAACAGTATAGATCCTGATCAGATGACCGTCTGATCTGGACCTACACTGTTTGCAAAGGTAGGGGTTGTCATTACCAGCTGGATGAGGGTGAAGGTGCCTGAACGAGACTTGGTTTAGTGTGTGTATGTGTGTGTGGGGGGGGAGGGGGGTAAACACGTATTTTAGCAAAGTATGCACCAACCGTCCAAGACACAAAACGCACTTAAAGCATCACAAACAGAATGCCCATATATTGCGGTCTAATCATATACATTACGATTACACAGCTGTGCGACATAGTGCATTTTTCACATCCCCAGAATGGCTACTTTGTAATGAAAATCCGTGATATTTTTCTTATAAATGCTCAAAACATAGGTTGCGGGACTCGTTAGAACCGCCTCAATGAGACGGTTCTAAGAGTACCCGCAACCTATGTCTTGGTTTTTTTTTGTTTGATTTGAGGTTTAACGTCCCCGTCAACACTCTAAAGGTCATTTTGGAGACGTTGCTTCCAATTTTGTGGCCCGACATTGAGATGAAATGACATCTCAAGCCCTGTCGCCCAATGAAACCAATAAGGTTTATAAGCATGGGCGGTCCCACCTCGCACCGCGGTTCATGGACAGGCTTAGATCCTCTAAGCGGTTTACCGGTACTAGTGTGCGGGCCGGGTTCAGCTCTGCGTGGAAGCATCAAGGGCCCCAAGGAAGATTGGGTAAACCAATTGGGTCACCCTCGTTAAATAAAGTATTTACTTACTTACTTACTTACTTACTTATCATGCAGCCCATATATTTCTTCAATCCCCTATTGGCGGGGGCGAACCTATGTCTTTGAACAGAAATAAGAAAAATAATGTCTACCCCCCGTAAACCCCAGTTTTCTCTGCATAAAGTGGGGATGGGGGTGGGGTCTTCATTTCACGGACTTGTTCACGTGATGTATCCAAAAATTTTCCGCACAAAAAAAATAATAAAAATAAAAATAAAATAAAACCAAAAAAAAAAATCAGAGAAAAAATTCTGATATTTTTCTTATTTCTGCTAAAAACATAAATTGTGGATACTAAGTAGAAACCGCAGAACCGTCTCAACGCGGTTCTAACAAGAACCCACAATCTTTGTATTTGAGCAGAAATAAGAAAAATAATATATTCCGCTGTAAACTCCAGTTTACCGTATAAAAATGGGTGTGCGGGTGGGGAATGGGCTCATGGGGCCAAAATCATATATGTGTGTTTTCGTGATGATAACAGTTTTAAAATGGCCTAACGCCTATCCAAAATAATAAAAATATGGGTCATGGCCAACTTTGTCTGACATTCAATCTATTCACCAGTTCCCTGATAGTCACACTACAAGTCAATATTGGATTGTCTCCCTTTGACTGAGGCCTATAATAGGTACCTGTTGTGTAATCTCAACTGTGTTATAAGCCGGCTGTGTGTGAAATCAGTTTCGCTTTTATGACCCCGGGGGATATTGAACGAGAATCGCTCATGTCACTTGATGTCTAGTAAATTTCGGACTGGCTGTTTTGGTGTGGCCTGAGTTTATCTCCAAATAAAGTTCTGTTCTGTCGTTACTAAAAAAATACTCTTTTAAAAGTGAGCCATTTTTGTGCCTAACACAAAATATTATTGGTTCTCAAAAATCCTATTTTTGTGTGTGCTGGAATGAAATATTCTTCTTTATATATTAGAAAAAAGAAGGAAAAAAACTTAATAGTTTATGGTGGGTGTCGGTTGAATTATTTTAATTGACATTGTTTAGAAATGCCACATATTCACAAGTCCATGTAATGAAAACCCCTTTAAACCCTACTTTACATGGAGAAAACCTATATTACAATTTCTAATATCTGCACCAAGCCATAGTAGATAACCGTTTGTGAGATATGAATTGCCATTTTGGAGATGCGAAAAAAAAAAAAAAAAAAAAAAGAAAGAAAAGAAAAACACTATGTAACGCGGATATGCTATCTTAATGGGGCCTGTCTAATACGCTGAAAAACCTGCTGAATTAAGCAGGCTGCGGATCAGCAGAAAGTGACTAAAACGCTGATCTGCTGAAATGTAAATGTAAATGTTACTTTATTTTGTTGTTTTGGGCCACAATACTGGCCGTGCCTATTGATAATATATTTATTTATAACATTTAATAATTATTAAATTTGTTTTACGCCACAGACATTAATATTGTTGTAATATCGAGTATCGGGTTGTATGCCAAAAATACAGACAGTGCTTTGCTGAAGATTTCGAATTAAAAGTTTTCCAGACATATTACTGGTCGCATATTTTAAAGCAGTTATATAGAAGTACATATTTTCTATTGTTGTCTGCAATGTTTACGTACCGGCCAGTGAAATAACTGTTATATCGAGCTACATCACGAAAGCATGGCGATATAAATTTGACCCCTTAAACCCCACTTTCGTATAGTAAAATTGGG
This sequence comes from Lucinisca nassula, assembly GCA_963580285.1. Lineage (NCBI taxonomy): Eukaryota > Metazoa > Mollusca > Bivalvia > Lucinida > Lucinidae > Lucinisca > Lucinisca nassula. The sequence continues at coordinate 161,543,749 of OY757014.1, read as the reverse complement.
GTTTTGAGGGGTACAAGTTATTTTTCTTATTTCTGCTAAAACAAAACATAGATTTTGGGCGCTCGACAGAACCGCCTCGCCGATGCGGTTCTAACGAGCACCCACAATCTATGTTTTGAGCAGAAATATGAAAAATAACACAATTTTTCATCTGAAAAATTTCATTGTTTGGTGGTTAAATTAACAATGTATTTGAATAGGCGTGTTTTCGTAATGTATCCGTTAAGACGAGAACCTTGAGTCTGAGTTGTAAGCATAGAAATACAAAGGAGATACTCTTACTGATTTTAATGCGGATAGATCTGTCTTGACACAATAATGGCCGATTATCTATCTGTCTATTTAGTGACTCAGTAAGCCCTATCATGCCATCATTGATAAACAACTTAGCATAATACAATTCTAGTTTTTAGTTGTTCACAAATAATATTCATCTTTTTCTTTCTTTCTTTCTTTCTTTCTTTATTTATTATGAAATATTGTTATATTCTCATTTATGCTGATAACACAGAGATTGAGCACACGTAAGAACACCTCGTCGAGGCGATTCTAATGGGGTCCAACAGTCTATATTTTAAACAAGCAACAAGCAATAAGTTATTATTCTCTTTCCCGTGAAGAGGTAATTGTGGCGGCCTGTGCTGCAAATGTCTGTTAGCTAGTTTATATGTTTCTCTTCCTTATTTTTTTTTTTAATGCAAAACGAGTAAATCTTTCTTTTTTTCTTAACTGACGATACATCTTTGACGATAACTTCATCATATGCGCTCTTTCTTTCTTTCTGCTCAGGTAGATGACGCTCGTCAATTTAATCGTCCATGATGGATTGTTAATCGATCAATACATTGAGTAAGCACACTTCCGACTACCTGTTGATAATCGAATTATCACCAAGTATCGTGACGCGCGCTGTTAAACACAGTAGTCTCTAGACCCGTAAGTGGCAACTTGACCTGTAGTTGTATTTAAAAAGTAATATCATATACCTAGAATAATTCAGCTAAAGTGAACAATTAAGACTCCGGGTCTCATCCGAGATTACACTTCTTGCTTAAATAATCACCGATTTATCATCACGATAGCAAGTCCGTGTAATGAAAACCCTCTAACCCCACCTATATAGAGAAAAGTGGGGCTTCGGTGATATACATTATTTTCTTTATTTCTGCACCAAGACATAGGTTGTGGGTACTAGTTAGAACCAACCGCCTCAATGAGGCTGCTGAAATGTTGAATATTACATTTTTGTTGTTGTTGTTGTTTTGGGCCACAATACTGGCCGTGCATTTAGATAATATAATTATTTACAACATTTAATATTTAATTTGTTTTACGCCGCAGACATAGAATGATATTGTTGTCATATCGAGTTGTACGCAAAAATTACTGAATAAAGACAATGCATTTCTGAAGATTTAGAAAGTAAAAGGTTTTCCTAGACATATTACTGGTCGCAAATTTTAAAGCAATTACTGAGTTTCATGCGGGTAGATCTTCATTGACACAAAATCTATCTATCTATCTATCTATCTATCTATCTATCTATCTATCTATCTATCTATCTATCTATCTATCTATCTATCTATCTATCTATCTATCTATCTATCTATCTATCTATCTATCTATTAGGGCCCGCCCATAGGGGCTTGAAGAAATATATGGGCTGCATGATGCTTCCACGCAGATATGAATCCGGCCCGCACACTAGTACTGGTAAATCGCTTAGAGGATCTAAGCCTGTCCAGGAGCCGCGGTTCGAGGCGGACCCTCCATGCTAATAAACCCTATTGGTTTCATTGGGCGACCGGGCTTGAGATGTCATTTCATCTCAATGTCGGGTAAAAGTCCCACAAAATTGGAAGCAACGTCTCCAAAATGACCTTTACAGTGTTGACGGGGACGTTAAACCTCAAATCAAACAAACAAATCTATCTATCTATCTATCTATCTATCTATCTATCTATCTATCTATCCTATCTATCTATCTATCTATCTATCTATCTATCTATCTATCTATCTATCCTATCTATCTATCTATCTATCTATCTATCTATCTATCTATCTATCTATCTATATATCTATCTATCTATCTATCTATCTATCTATCTATCTATCTATCTATCTATCTATCTATCGTTCATGCATATAAGTCTAATAATAACTATTAGTGTAATTAGGTGGCAGGGCTTGTGACGTCATTTCATCTCAATGTCGGGTAAAAGTCCCACAAAATTGGAAGCAACGTCTCCAAAATGACCTATACAGTGTTGATGGGGGCAAATTAAAGACGTATGTTGTCGATGAAGCGTTTCCAGCAATCATCCCAAACCTTTTCTTCTGTACAATACATAGGTTGTGGGTACTCTATAGAACGGCTCTAGCAAATCTTGGATAATATGTACTTGTCTGTTGAAGCAATTAAAATAAATTTCAAAGCAACTGTTCTAACAAACACCTACAACCTATAAGAAGGTACTGTGTCAAACGGATTTATTCTCGTAACTTGGACCCAGTAAACATGTATATTTCACGGCCCCCGCCCATCTGGGCTTGAAGAAATAGATGGGCTGCATGATGCTTCCGCCCAGAGCTGAAACAGACCGCACACCAGTACTGGTAAACCGCTTAGAGGATCTAAGCCTGCCCAGGCAAAGCGGTGTGAGTCGGACCGTCCATGCTTATAAACCCTATTGGTTTCATTGGGCGATAGGGTTTGAGATGTCATTTCATCTCATTGTCGGGTAAAAGTCCCACAAAATTGGAAGCAATGTCTCCAAAATGACCTATACAGTGTTGACGGGGTCGTTAAACCTCAAATCAAACAAACAAAACAAACATGCATTTTGGATCCAAGATATAAAAATAATAATAATTATTATTATAATAATAATAATAGATACTCATTATCTAAACAGTACCGATTCTGCTTAAAACTTAATGCATATGAATAAAGTCATTCGATAAATTTTGATCTCTCCGGAAAGACGGTAATACAGTATGCATTGCGCGCGTGTCCATTTAATCGCCAGGCTTCCTGACGGGCAGTAGCCGCTATACAATACACATTACGTGTGTCATAAAAAGCGATAATTGTCTTCAGTGATGTTTCCCCCTGAGTGAGCTGAAAAAAATATATGATTCCTGATTACCTGACTGTTTTGTATAAAGTTTGGTTTACATGCATATATTCTTTTTCACAGCATCATGGAAAGAACACCAGAAAAAGGGTAGACACCTTATCTTAAATCATTTAACAGTTGAAATAAATAAATAAATAAGAAAATTTTCTAATAATCCTTAGATTATATATAAATGAATAGAATAATAATAATAATAATAATAATAATAATAGTAATAATAATAATCACATTACGATAATACATCCGTGCGGCATAGTGCATTTTTGATATCTAAAAAACAATTACAATGTAATTCGTCAAAGTAAACTCATCAATACTTAAAACATAGTTAGAACCGCCTCATTGAGGTGGCTCCAACGAGTACCCACAACCTATGTTTTAGACAAGAAATGAAAAAAATGAATACCACAGTAAACCCCAGTTTTCTCTATATAAATCAGTTTTTAGTGAGGTGTTCATTACAACCAATATGATAATAATGAAAACAAAACAATTAACACAGGCATCAATGGCATCTCAACTTTTTTTTTTATATATATATATATATATTTACCAGACGGAATTCACAATAGCATTTAAATAATCAAACAGTGTTACAAAAAGAAAAAAAAAGTAATATAAAACAAACATTCCTCTGGTATTCCAGCAAAACAATGTGCGAACAACGAAATGTCAGATTAGCCTGTATCTGAGTAATGGGAATAAGATATAAATTATAACAAAGATAAATTTTTAACTTTTTAGAAATTTAGTGACGAATTCACATGGGCTTCTTTCTTTCTTTCTTTCTTTCTTTCTTTCTTTCTTTCTTTCTTTCTTTCTTTCTTTCTTTCAGCTGTAATCATACAAACATACAAAACAAACAAATGTAATCATAAATCTTATTACTAGCAATGTTTATTTCAATTTGCGTAGAAGTATAAAGAATGTGCAAAAATCTAATCAGGTCATGGAAATAAAAAAAAACTACGTGAATAAATAAATAAATAAATAAGATGCAGATCAGACACCGCATTCTGAGATTGATTTACATTCCAAGGAGAAGCCCAGGCGAAGATGTGTTGATTTTACAGTCGATTGAAAATGACCCGCTTTGGGATTACACGCGTGTGTAGACGATAAAGCTTTTTCTGAATAAGCTCCAAGTTTAATCGCAAAATGCCGTTATTAAATATTATCTTGAAATATTATAATTGCTTTCAAAATGCACAATATTGTGAACACATTGCGTCTGATACGGGCGCTTTTTCATGATATTAACAGAAAGTGCAGATTTTAGCCGTTAAAGTAGGGTACTGTCATTGTTTTTCCACAGTTTCGTATGATTCAAGTAAGGATAAAGGGTTATTAATTTGAAAATAAAAATGCCGGCAGCTAATTAAATAAAAGTTCCACTTATTTGATATCGTTTTAAAGAAATTTAAACGGACAATTAGATTAAATCGGAACATGTTTGTCAAATTTTAAAATAAAAAAGTTATATTTGTTTAAAAATTGTTTTCCATTAAAGCGCCTGCTATTTCCAACAAGAGATTCTGTACAGGTAAGCCGAGAAGGTCAGCGCATAGTAAAAGGCTTAATCCTTTGCGCCAAAGGTATAAATGTCAATAATAGTTGCGGATGAGGAAAAACAAGCAAAGACATGCATTGACGATGGTAACAAACCACAACAAAAGCATCGCCTTGTAACGGTATATATTCACCATATTTGCATTATTTGCTGGCGCCCAGCTTGCACATTGTCAATATTGGAAAAAACAGGTAACCAGACCCCCCTGACCTTTCAAGGTCAGGGGGGGTCTGGTTACCTGTTTTTCCAACACTGATAACCTTCAGACTAGGAACCAGCAGATAATGCAAATAAGGTGAATGAAAGAATGCACTGTACCGCACGGTTGTGATATCGAAATGTGAAGCCCTACAGCATACCTCTTAGGATCAAAGTTTCCCGGTTGCTTTTTTGTGGAGTTCCCTTGTTTTTTTGGTGTGGTCCTTGCTTTCCGAAATCACTGTTGTTTTCCCTCGAGCCACTACTCGACGATGCCATGTTTTCATTCTCCTCATTCACGTTACAGGTCATGTTTTCAGTAGCTGCAGTAAACCCCTGCCTGAATGATACAGCGTATGCCCAGCGGGAATCATTGTTCGGGATCACATCAGACACTCGTCTACTTAACTGATTCATGTGACTATTGAGCTCTTTTGAAGCTGGCCTTTGCGACCAAGCACTGTTTCTCGATGTAGAAGCACACCCAGCATATTGATCGATCCTATTACGTGTCCTTACAAAGTTAGGTGAATGATTTGTATTTCTATGTCTAGGGACGTTGTCCTTCCCCGGGTTTCTGGCATCATCTGGTTTCGTTTTTCGCGAGGAGACTCGAAGTTTCAGTATTATCGCACTAAAGATAACGTTGGTTAGTAACGAAGGTACACTGAACACAGAAATCATATATGTTAGACCAACTTTATAATTGTCTTGGAACATTTCATTCAAAGAGCAAACGGTACCTTCGAGTCGATATTTGCTCCACAGAAAGAAAGGCAAAGAAAAGAACAAGCAGCCGGCGATCCATGCAATTACTAAATACGTAATTACGACGAATCTCCTATTCTGAGGTGTTCTAGATGGTATAGAAAGTCGACCCACTACATACAGACGACTCAGACATATTCCGAGTATGTGTACCAAAGCGACGAACTGGGCAGAAAAGAAGAATACAAACCGCACCATGCAGAGTTCAAAGCTGACCTGTTTACTAAGGGCCGTCGCGTAAACTGGGAGCGTGGAAATCCCAACAAGGAAATCGCTTGCACTAAGTGTCAAAATTTGCAAGGTGAAAGAATTTTTTATAAGACTATTTCTGTATCTAATTAAACTCACAAATACAAAAAGGTTCGATATGATAATCCATGCAGATAAAGTAACGCTTAAAAAAGCCACGACAGGAGATCCTTGGTCACCATATGATTTCACAGTTCCATTTATACTTTGATTATTGTCACTTTCCATTTTGAAGATTTGGTTGTCTAATATCTCATCTTTTTCAAGTCTTTAGTTTGTAATAATAATAATAATAATAATAATAATATTTATAAAATATAATTATTATTATTATTATTATTATTATTATTATTATTGTTATTATTATTAAAACCGTTATTTATTATATCTTAGCAGATGACTGCTTTTCTCAACTGGTTTAGGAGTGCTTATTGATCCTGTATTCGAAATTATTGTTGCAACTGCGAGTATATATATGTGTGTATATGGTCCGCACGACAAGCGAAAAAGTGTCTCCGGCATTTGCACATAGCAAAGACTCGCAATATGATAACACACCCATGCGACATAGTGCTATTTTTCACATCTCCAAAATGGCCACATTTCTGATGAAAATCCGTGTAATTTTTCTATTTATACTGCAAACAAGTTTTGCGTGCTCGTTAGAACCGCCTCATTGGTTTTGGGTGCTCGTTAGAATGATTTATTTTATAGATTGTGCGCACAAGATATCTTGTGCGGACAAGATATTATCTTGTTCACACAACATATTATTAATATCTTGTGCGCACAACTTCCCAAGATCTATGTTGTGTAAAAATATATATAATATGTTGTGCGAACAAGATAATATCTTGTGCGCACAAGATATAACGTTGTGCGAACAAGATATAATTTTGTGCGCACAAGATAATATGTTGTCGGCACAAGATAAATTATGTTGTCCTCACAAGATAATATATTGTGTGCACAACATATTATCTTGTGCGAATACATATTCGCACAACATATTAAAAACATTCATGTCCCTTCCCGAGTTCCGTACGGATTAATTATTTTCGAATATTGTGTTGTTGTTTTATTCACAGACATTGGCTACAAACAGTCAGTTTCTTTTAATGGAACAACTGATTTTTTAAACACTTCAGTATCAGTCAACGGCCACCATTTTTACACCAGAACTTGAGCAGTATTGACCCCTTAGCGTCTGCGTGCGTGCGTTTTTGTGTGTGTTGCATGATCTGTGTTTGGGGCCTAGTCCCTGCCCTCTCCTCCCCGGGTAAAATCCAAGTATCCACGCATGTAATGTTTGACCACACATTGTTTCCTAGACTCCAAAAACAATTTTCTTATTTACTTTGTTCACACACACACACACACACACACACACACACACACACACACAAAAAAAAAAAAAAAAACTAACACGTACTTTTATAATATATCCTTATCTGTATCTATTACATGTTTTGAGGCCGTTCCAGTGGGTAAGAGGCATTTATTTTAATAAGAAGCATGGGATTTTCAGGATAAAAGGGTTGAAGTAAACAGAGAAACGGAGAGTGGGTGTGGACTACAACAGGACGACATGTATCAGATAGAGGGTAATTTGTTTCCTTAATATTTCCTAACATATTCTTTTTTTCTTTTTCTTTTTTTTTTTTGTCGTTGCGGTTTTTGTCTTTTGTTGGTTTGCTTTCGTTATTGTTTTCTGAGGTCTTCCCAGGCCATGAAATTGTTGACCAGCAACCCCCAACTCTCCAAACTTATTTCACCAATTTTATGCTCCTTGCTCCCTGAAAATATGTTTCCCCCTTGTTTTGTTTCATCCCCAAGTCACTTAAAATAATGACGTTTCTCCCCAGCTTCCCGAAATCCCTGGAAGGGCCACCTTTCTGTCTGGGCATGTCTTATACCAGCTGCTAACGCACGTCATTGCAACAACACGCCTATACAAATACATTGTAAACTTTACCGCCGAAAAAAACGAAAATTTTAAGATGAAAAATTGTGATATTTTTTTTATTTATACTCAAAATATAGATTGTTGGTACTCGTTAGAACCGCCACATCGAGGTGGTTCTAACGAGAACCCACAATCTATATTTTAGTGCAGATGCAGAAATAAGAATAATAAGGTATATCCCTGTAAACACCAGTATTGCACTACCCGCAGAAAAAGCGACCGACTGAAGTCGGTTGATTTCTAAGAGTGCCCTAAAATCACCGTGTCATTCTGTCATTCGGTCATTCTGTCAGTCTGTCAGTCTGTCCGTCCGTAACCCGTTTGTGAAAATTGGTGATAGTGACTTAACCGCTTGGAATATTTAAACAATTTTTGGCATACTGATAGATATCAATGAGATCTAACAAATGAACTTGCGAAACATTACATTCAATTTAGTATAGCCTCGCCGCGGCGAAAAATGTGAAAATTTTCGAACTGCTTCTCCTCGGAAACCGTTGGGCCGATTGAAGTCAAATTTCATATGGAGCCTCTATGGGATGGGGGAAACCAAAATTTGCTCACGGGGTCCAGGTCACATGACCAAAATGGCCGCCTAGCCATATATGGTAAAAACCCTTCAAAAATTGTCTTCTCCAGAACCACTGAGCAGATTTCCACGAAACTTGATAAATAGCATCTGGGACGTAGGCCCATCATAAATTGCTAAAATGGTGACCCTGGGTTGACCTTGACCTTCTTTGTGCCTAGGTCAAACTTTGACACATACGCTTTTGTTGAAATATTTAAACAATTTTTGGCATACTGATAGATATCAATGAGATCTAACCAATGAACTTGAGAATATATTACATTCCATTTAGTATAGCCTCGCCGAGGCGAAAAATCTGAAAATTTTCAAACTGCTTTTCCCCGGAAACCGTTGGGCCGATTGAAGTCAAATTTCATATGGAGCCTTAGCGGATGGGGGAAACCAAAATTTGCTCATGGGGTCCAGGTCACATGACCAAAATGGCCGCCAAGCCATATATGGTAAAAAACCCTTCAAGAATAGTCTTCTCCAGAACCACTGGGCAGATTTCCACGAAACTTGATAAATAGCATCTGGGACGTAGGCCCATCATAAATTGCTAAAATGGTGACCCTGGGTTGATCTTGACCGTCTTTGTGCCTAGGTCAAACTTTGACACATATGCTTTTGTATTGGAAAAGTGAGAATGCATTTTATCCTGCAAACGATTCAGAATACAGTACTAAAGTATAAGATATATTTTTGCTCCTTACGATAAGGCGCATTTATTGGGGGAACAGTTTTAGGTCCAGGTCATATCACCAAAATGGCCGCCATGCCCATATATGGTAACACTCATAAAGCTAAAAGCATCCGGCGGGTCGTGCACTTCAGCTGAAGCACTGGTTTCTATACAAAAGTGGGGTTCAAGGGGGTCAAAATTATATAGGCGTGTTTTCGTGATGTGCAGATCAGTGCAGATCAGAGAAGGGGACAGAGCGGAGTACCTGTTTGCATGAAATACATTTTCAAAGGGGTATAACTGAAAAAAGAAATGTGGCTAGGGCTATGGTTCTTGTTTTCCGCACTGCGACGTCGTCTAAAAGGGCTTTACATCTCTGTAATATTTCATAAAAATATCGCCAACTTACAGCTTTAACTCAGAAAAGCGAATCCAGTGGTATAGATATTATCTTTTGCACGTCCACTGATGTTAAGGTCACAAATTCGGCGCACCCCGACCGAGCTTTACAAGACGTGGTGTTCGGCCGAGCTGTCCAAGTCGAGCACGGGTCGGAAGCGGATGTGTGGCTCGGTTTTGGCAAACAGTATGCCGTGCGGGGCCTGGAAGGAACATCCGCCGGGAATCTGGCGGTGTCCGCCAGATTTTTGTGGGGAAGCATCGGAGAATACGCCGGGCGGAAATCGGCCGGTGCACTGCAGGTTACCGGCCGTACGCCGGCCGTATACCTGGCGATTGTTACTAGCCGGCCGAGCATCGGTTGATGTTCTGCAGATGTCCGCCTAGTTCCCGGCCGGGTTAACGACGTCGGTACGAGCTCTGCCAGACATTTCCGACCTAGAAGTCGGCGGGAATTCGGTGAGAATTTTAAGTGCGAGTTTAAATTTCACCGGGCCCCTCCCGACCACCACCGACGCTCCAACATCCGGTGGGACGCCGGCCGGAATCCAGCCCGATTTCACCCCAAATAAGTCGCCAAGTAGTCGGGCGGGGCTCGAATACTGATTTGTGACCGTGGCTTTCTCTGTAAAATCTCATGAAAATAGCTCGTATTTACAGTTTTACTCATCTGACACGAGTAAATTAACAGTACAATATTTACAATGTTCAAAGGGTCGTTACTGCAGAAGTAATACAGTTAAGAGTTAAGGTTCTACAATCTACATCATAGTGTAGATTATATTTTCTTGTCCTTTGGGATCATTGATTCCATTGTGGGATTTCGAAAATAGCCGAGGGTCACTGATGAGGCCTAAATGGCCACAACTAGCTAGTCTGGCCCAGAAAACATGTACACTCCATATTTTCAGTTCTGTGGTGTATTCCTTGCTTCCATAGGATAACCCTTTTATAGAACATATTGTTTTGGGCACATTGTCTTATGAAGCTTTGCATTTTTGTTCAGTTGCACAACGCATCTCGCACGGTTTTCAAGTTGGAAGAGCGGGCATCAGTTCATCAACGAAGCTTCGTTAATAATACCTTAAGGTCAACAGAGTTGCGAAACGTGACAGCCTATAATTTTATGATGGGTAGTCTGATAAGATGATCCTTATAATGAAAACGCGCATATTCAAGCAATTTTACCACCATAATAATAGTAATTGAAAAAAAATCTGATATTTTTTACATTGCTGCTCCAAAACGTAAATTGTGGGTAGACGTTTGAAACACCTCGCCGAGTTAACTATCGTAACTTTTTCAACCGGTGGAGGGGGTAGGTTAAATAGATTGATAAATAAATAAATAAATAGCATGAAAGTCATAAGTCCGTCATTTGTTATCTCGGCTGTTCGTTAGTTTCCGAGATTTAGCGTACATTTCCGGATTACTATTTCTATCAAGTTTGAGAATAGGGTTGTCAATTTCAAACCAAAAAAAAGGACCAAAAAGTTTTGCATTTAATTAAGTAAATTTACATCAATAAAAAGGTCTAATATTAAGAAAAATGACCCCGACTGAAAATGATCGATCAAATCTCAAAAGCGCGTACTAATCTTTGTCTATATTTTAGTTCATTTTTTCTTCATTTTGCTATATATTTTAATCATTTCAATGGTTGTGTAAAATAACCCGAAAAAGGATCAAATTGGTCCGGCGATAAAACTGCGAAAAAAAATCAGCTTTCTCGGGATATAATATAGCATTCAATTCCGACTGAAAAATGTTTCTGTCTGTAACAATAAGTTCGAAATAGATCATTAAAAAGTAATATCCTATCTAAATATCTAAATCAATGCATTTTTTGTATCGGTCGTCCAGGTGATAGAGTGTCCCTTTGTACTTCTGGGGCGTTCTGAACAAAATATCCGAGGAACTGCCACATAAATCAATTTTTCTCCGAACTTTCAGTACTTTGATTTATGTTACGCGCCGGTGGAAAATCAAAGGACTGATCGTTAAAACGTTGATCATTAAATATGGCAAATATGCTAATATATTTTGCTGAAAAAAAATGTGACCACCAACGAGCTCGTTAAGCTAACGATGCTTTGAACAACTGGCCCCTGATCATTGACGAGCTTGTTAGGCTAACGATGCTTTGAACAACTGGGCCCAGTGTTTTTAGCTCACCTGTCATGTAATGACGAGGTGAGCTTTTGGGATCACTTTTCGTCCGTCGTCCGTCGTGCGTCCGTGCGTGCGTAAGCAATTTCTTCAAACGACATCTCCTCCTAAACCACTGAAAAGATTTGACCAAACTTCACAGGAATGATCCTCAGGTGCTCCCCTTTCAAAATCATTCAAATGGTTCCGTTCCGTAGCACATCAAGGTCACAGGAGCCAAAAATATTTTTTAATGAAAACTTAAAAACCTTCTCCTCTGAAACCGCAAGGCCCAGGTCTTTGATAATTGGTGTGTAGCTTCATCTAGTGGACTTCTACCAAGATTGTTCAAATTATAGCCCTGGGGCCAAAAATGTCCCAGCCCCGGGCCCCTTTAGTTTTATATTGACTTATACATGTACGTGTATAGCAAACATCTTAAAACATCTTCTCCTTTGAAACCACAAGGCCCAGGTCTTTGATATTTGGTGTGCAGCTTCATCTAGTGAACCTCTACCATGTTCAAATTATAAACCTTGTGCCAAAAATGACCCAGACCCGGTGTCTTTTTTGATTTTACATTGATTTATTTAGAAAAAAAAATCTTTAAAAAAAATCTTCTTCTCTGAAACCGAAAGGCCCAGGTCTTTGATATTTGGTGTGAGGCTTCATCTAGTGGACCTCTATCAAGATTGTTCAAATTATATCTCTGGGGCCAAAAAATGCCCCCGCCCCGGGGCCATTTGGTTTTACATTGACTTATATAGGAAAAATCTTAAACAAATTTCTCCTCAAGGCCAATGTCTTTGATATTTGGTGTGAAGCCTCATCTAGTGGACCTCTACCATGATTTTTCAAATTAAAGCCCTGAGGCCAAAAATGCCCCCGCCCCGGGACCATTTGGTTTGACATAGACTTATATTGGGAAAACCTTTAAAAATCTTGTCTGAGCCAGAAGGCTCAGGTGTTTGATATTTGGTATGAAGCTTCATCTTGTGAACCTCTATCTTCGACAATTTTGTTAATTTTTCATGCCCCCGTAGGAGGCATATAGTTTTTGCACTGTCCGTTTGTTTGTGGGTTTGTGTGTGGGTTTGTGGCTTAGCCCGCACTTTTTTTCTCAAATTGGCCCCCACCGGGCCATTGCTCACTTAAAGTGTCAGCTCTTGTTATCATTTTAATTTTTCTCCCCCCCCCCCAGGTAGTTTGAAAAAGAGTCAATCTTTCAGCGGTGAATTTTGGACATCTGAAAAAGTAGTGTTCTGCATTCTCAGTTTCACCTAAGCAACTGCACATAGGATTACGTGCTAAATGATTACGATATAAATCTGAAAGCAAATTGCTACAATTGTTTGTAATCCTTGCATGTAATGTTGAGAAATATTTATTGTCTGAGTTGTAGTTTATTGGTAATTTAGAATTATTTTGTTGGGTTTTAAGTTGATATTTAAAACTTATAAGTGACGCTAAATTTTGAATTCCACTGTCAAGATAGTTCCATGCTGAAATAGAGGAGAGAAAACAGGATCTTCTAGAAATCTCTGTACTGCAGAAGAGAACGGTGATATCATGCTCATTTCTCAAAGCATAAGAACTTGTTTCTCTTACAAGAGGCGGTATCAAATCTGGCATGTATTCAGGAATTAAACCATTGACTGATTTGTACATAAACACAAAATGTTTGCTGTCCTCCAGTGACCCCAACCACATGTTCTAATGAAACGGATCTGGTTAATCCAGAAGCGGGCGGCTTCATTTTGTAGTTTTTGAAGTGAATTTATATCCCGTGCTGTACAGCCATCCCAAACAACATATGAATATTCAACGATAGGTTACAAATAGGAAAGGTAAATTTGTGTCAGTGCCACACGACCAAAAGTAAATTTGAGTTTTCGCATTATACCTATGATTTTGGATGCGATTTTAATAATGTTTTCTAAATGAGTATGTCACTGACCATTATTACTGAAAGCAAGACCTAAATGTTTGTGGTCAGTTACAAAACTTATGGGTGTACCATCAAATATGAGTTCAGGTAGAGATTCGGCACGTTTTAAGGCAAAGAGGATCGCTTCAGTTTTTAATGTATTAAAGTCAATGAGCCACTGTGTTACCCAGTGTACTAAAATATGTGGATCATCGTTGATAATTCCTTCAATGTCAATAATAGTGGAAGCAGAATACAATAATGAGCTATCATCTGCAAATAACCTGGTTAAGCTTAGTAGTGATTGAGATATAAAAGAGAAGGGGTCCAAGAACAGACCCTTGAGGCACTCCAGCATGAACACTCATCAAACTTGATGAACAATTTCTGATGACAACTTTTTGTATCCTGTCTTTTAAATAATCTCTTATCCATTCAAGTAATTTGCCATCTATCCCAAACTGCTTTAATTTAAAAATGAACCATTTATGTCATACTCTATCAACAGCTTTGGAGGCGTCTAAAAAGACCATACATGAATCCTAACTATTATCAAAACTGATTGGCATATATCATCATATTTGTCAAAGATACCTCATTGCATTGTCTACATGTTTGTATGCAGTTAAAGCTCTGATAAGACTATGCTTTTGCTCAGGCTTGCCTCATCACGTGAACAAGTCCGGGAAATGAACACACCCTAAATCCAACTTTATATAAAGAAAACTGGGGTTTACGGTGTTATACATTATTTTTTCTTATTTCTGTTCCAAGCCATAGGCTGTGGGTACTCATTGGAACCGCATCCACAGCCTATAATTATGATGAGGCGGTTCTAACGAGTACCCATAATCTATATTTTAGAGCAGAAATAAGAAAAGTAAGGTTTACCCCTTTAAACCCCAGTTTTACTATAGCGAGGTTCAAGGGGGTCAAATTATATAGGCATGTTTTCGCGATGGCACACTTTGACACTAAGTACATGTTTCTCACGAGCCGCCATGGTTTCATTAGTTTTTTATGATATACGGTGGAATTCCGCTATTAACTTGAAGACCACCTAAAATTAAGACTAATTCTGCTTCTAAAAGCTTGTTTAGAAGGATGCACTTAATTTTTGCTTTGCGTTTTCTGCCAACAGTGTCCTCTGGGCATGAAATTTTGTTATTATCGACACAAAAACTGTCATTTGCTGTTTCAATAGAGAATGAAGCATGAGGTAGAAATGCCTTTAATTAATGGTGTGCAATTAGATATCTTTTCTATATTCAGTGGGCAAATGAGTAGTCATATTTTCTTTAATATTTCAGCCGTAGCACGGCAAAACTAGAATATGACATGTATACGACGTGTGTACGACAAGTAGAGACACATACTGTTTATTATCATTATTCTTTTTTATCAGAGAAACGTCACTTCCTCATTTTGGCAAGTTCGTGTGTGCGTTTGAGTTTTGCGTCCTACCTACAGCTAAAGAACATCGGTTTAAAGACTCATCCGAAAGTTGGGAGAGGCCCGGGATCGAACCCACGACCGCTGGTTTAAAAGACAAGTAGCTTAATCCCTACATCACATGTAGGCTTCTAACAAGTCCGTAAAATGTCATTATGAACACCCCTCTAAGCCCCACATCATATAGCGAAAACATATACATTATTTTTTTTCTTTTTCTGCTCTATACATAGGCTGAGGGTACTCGTTAGAAACGCCTCGACGAGGCGTTTCTAACGAGCACCCACAACCTATTTTGGAGTGCAAATAAGAGAAAAAATATCGGAAATTTTCAACAGAAAAGTAACAATTTTGAAGACATGAAAGAATGCAGTACATGTATGTGACACTGATGTGTTATCATATGGTGTATTCTGAACATATTCTCTTGTCATTTTGTAGGTTTTGCTGTGGTTTGGCTCTTCTGTGAAAAAGAAACAACAAAAAAGGATAAACAGGAAAAAGCGTTATTAACATTATTAAATACAATATAGTTTATTATCTGTAATTATAGTCGACAAAGCTACCCCTTTCTTTGAAATCTGGTAAGAACACCCCTTAATTGGGCTTCCGGTTATTTACACAGCACAACGTATATGGTATCAACTGCAGACCATACGGGTGAAAAAAGCAATAACCAGATGTGTGTGCCAATTAGCCGTGGTCAAAAGGTAAATATGAAAGATGTTGAACTTTCCAGGTACATATGGAATTACAGTTAAGTGAACAAATAAGAAAGCAAGCAGACATGCAGGTGGACAAGAGGGAGAATGTAAGTTTTGGTTTGGATTGATTTGGCTTTTACAGTCATTTTTGAGACGATTTCACTTTCTTCGAGCCGATTGTTCATCAGCGGTGGGCACAAACCGGAGTTCCCGCAAAAAATCTAACCTTCCAATACAGAGCTTAGCGTCTCGCATGTGACCCGAGTGAGGCTCGAACTCACAGCGGTGAAAGACTTAATGCTTAAGAGACAGCGCTCTTACCTACTTTTGGCCACGGAAGCTCGTAGGTAGGTACAGGTAGGTAAGTAGGTATAAAGGTTGGCAAAGTCAGTTCCAAGGCATCCTCTGAAATCTTACATGTATACGGGTACATATTGCGTCTGAGAGTGTAATAACTCCGTAATCCACAAGTGGATTAAATATGCAAGTAGAGGATATTTGATTTTTTTCAGTGTAAGATCGAAATTTATTTCATCGAATGAACACCAAACCGATATTTTCACGAGTGCTTCAAAACCGCAATATTTAGCCTCACTAATCGCGTCACTCGCCCTCAGAGAAAACTAACTTTGTTCCTGGTCGTTTCGCATCAATTAAATGGTGTCCAACGTAATTACTGGGTATAAAATTGGGTGCACTTGAGAAGTAGTCTGGGATGGCATTTTTATGTCCCAGGTAGCGATAGCGGGGACATATTGTTTTTGCCCTGTATGTTTGTTTGTTTGTAGGTTTGTTGGTTTGTTGGTTTTTACGTGGACAACTTTAACGTTGGCCATAACTTTTGAACCGTTTGAGATAGAGCTTTCATATTTGGCATGTAGGTTCCCTGTGATTAGAGCTTTTCATTCATGCAACATGTTTGGACCATGACCTTGACCTTTGACCTACTTAAAAGAAAAAATAAAATTGTTCATAACCTTCGAACCGTTTAAGCTAGAGCCTTAATATTTGGCATGTAGGTTCCTTGTGACAAGAGCTTTACATTCATGCATTTTTTTTTACCTGTGACCTTGACCTACTTTAAAGAAAAAAAAATATTATTGTTCATAACTTTTGAACCGTTTAAGATAGAGCTTTCATATTTGGCATGTAAGTTTCTTGTGTCAAGGGCTTCCCACACAAACAAAAATCTTGAACTGTGAGCAACTTTGAATAAGAAATGACCATGCCCGGGGACATGTTCGTGTTTCACAAACACATCTTGTTATGAATGGTTACTGAAATAATTGAGACATTAATTTTACAAAGAAGGTGCGGACAGATCTAACGTCGCGCGACAGAATACATGACGTCAGCGTCGAAATTGAGGTCATTAACGTCATCGTGTCGTGTGACTGGGCTAAGCGTCAATTCTAATACAGTTCATCTGACAATGGTAAAACTGGCGACAGAATTAGATACGGAGAAAAAAGTAGTCCCAAACAGTGAAAAATAAAATTGATATCAGTCACTGTTTGAAACAGTGAACAGTGACAATATCATTTTTTCTGAGATACTATACTATATCACAGCCTCGTTATAACACTGTTCGTTATAACACGGTTTTAGATATAACACAGTTTCAAGATGGATCCCAAAATGTATAGATTATATAGAAAAATGACCATAAAAAGTCATGTTTTTGTTTAATACACCTGTGGACACAAAAACGTTCAAACTCCTATGAAATAACTTTCAATGAATCTCTTTGCATCAAGTTAGTTTGATTCATCAAAGAATTCTAAAACTAGATCAAGCAATTGATTGGTCTCATTTTGGAAAACACTTTCTGATTGACATTTGAGATGTATTTTGATTGGACAGTGCAGGAGACAGCAATGAAATGTACACCACCTTGTGTTTTGAATTTAGTTCTGTTTGGCATTTGACTGATAGGATGTTAGGATATTGAATGATGTATCAAGTCAGAATGAAATGAAGCTCATCAAAGTTTGAACGCTTTTGTGTCCACAGGTATATGTTCATTTTTGTTTGACTATAACACGGTTGTTTAACTAACATGGTTTCTGTTATGGACCCCACCCAACAGGCACTCAACGTTGAACTAACGTTGAAACAACGTTGAAAACGTTGTTTCAACGTTAGTTCAACGTTGAGTCAACGTTTTGTGCCTGCAGGGCATTAATAGTGTTATAAAGAGGTTGTGATGTACTTCCAGAACTTTGTTGAATAGTAACAATGGAGGTTGAAATGTTATTAGATATATATAATTTGAGCCGGCGTATCACAAAACCTACAATAAGACCGATGTGACCAGCAGACACTCAAATTAACCTGTGCACCCATCCACTATGACAAGACCTTTTGCTTATGTCTCTTTGCATAGATATTAGCCTATAGTAGGTACATGCGATCAGCGAAGACTCTGATCAGACTGCACAAATGCGCCTGATCTGAGTTTTTGCTTCTTGTAGATTTTGTCATGCGCTGGCTCATTTAGTTAATATTTGATGGGGAGGTCTAGGTGGGTGGGATTCTTCCATGTCGGAATAAGTTGGGGATCCATGATCTTTTAATTACAGATTAACTAAAGGTTGAGGCATGTAACTGGTAGGGCTTGGAAATCTTTTTGCATACTGCCAAACTATGCTGAAATATGTCACTTTATTTGCACTTTTTGAATTTTGCAATGTTTCTTTACAGCATTCTACCTCTTTTGGAGCAAGTACATGTAGTTATCAATGACAGGAGTCTGCATATTTAACGGGAGATATTCTGTAAAAGCTCCGTGATAAGAGACAAGTAGTTATGCATCATTGAATGCAGAAATTGAGAAAACAATTACCCATGTTCTTTTTTACAGGTTTTGCCCATTTATTTGGAGGGTAAAAAACACCCTTGATCTTGTCAAAACTTCTATTATACAGTCGAACTTCAATGGCTCGAACACCTTTGGGACCTCTGTTCGAGACAGGGGTAGTTCGAGCCACTGAGGTTAGTGTCAGGAGGCATAACGAGATACTTTTAGTCATCTTTTCGGTGTTCTATAATGAAAATGTATGCTGTGTGTACTCATTAGAATCGCCTCATCGAGGCGATTCTAATGAGTACACACAGCATACATTTGCAAGATAAAAGACTAAAATCTTCTTAATTATCCTCCACTATTTCTTATGTAGAGGATTTCGTTAGGGGCTAAAGAATGGGTTCGACACATCCGTGGTAAACGAGCCATCGGTGTTCGAGCCATCGAAGTTCTACTGAATCAGCTTGATAGAGTAAAAAAGAAGAACAATATATGGAAGAACTTGCCAAATGAGTCTATAATAGTTCTGTCCCCCAGCAAAGGGGAAGGTGGAGGAATAAACTAAGGTATATCATATTAATTCAACCTACCAACAATTAACTTCATAAGACTGAAGTAATCTCATCCTAATGTTCAAAATTACAGTCTTCCAAAAATTGTCAAAGCTCCATTTAGCTCTCTGCTCTCAATTTGCAGAACAAATTCGTGTATACTTATTGCAGTCAAATTTGGTACAATCTACCAAAGACTTGATTAGGTTCTTCTGACCTTGACATAGTCACATGAGCACAAAGACTGTTCCCGGCCCCCGCCCATCGGGGCTTGAAGAAATAGATGGGCTGCATGATGCTTTCATGCAGAGCTGAAACTAATCACACATGAGTATTGGTAAACCGCTTAGAAGATCTAAACCTGCCCAGGCAAAGCAGTGGCTGAGTGCAAGTCGGACCGTCCGTGCTTATAAATCTTTGGTTTCATTGGGCAACAGGGCTTGAGATGCCATTTCATCTCAGTGTCAGGTAAAAGTCCCGCAAAATTGGAATGCCTCTAAAATGACCTATACAATGTTGATGGAGACGTTAAACCTCAAATCAAACAAACCAACAAACAAAGACTGTCCCATTTTGGACTCTGCTGTATATCTTCTGGACCAAATGATGACCTCTAGTCAAATCAAATTCGGTCTATTGTCAGTTCAACATGCAAAATACTTGACTAAATTTTGGTTACAACGACCTACTTTTCAAGGTCAAAAGGGTCCAACATATTTTCAAAGATTATCAACTTTCGCCCCATCTGCACAATCTCTCCTGAACCAAATAATGAATTACAGCTAAATTTGATTAGATTTTGACTACTTTTCAAGGTCACACACATGCACAGAATGTTCAGTTTTGCTTATCTTCACCATATCTCCTGATCCAATTAGAAACTTGAAATATACATTTACCAAGTTAGACCAAAATTCATCAATTTGTTCATGAGCACTTTTGGCTGAAACTTAAGTTTTCAGGAGCCTAATACCTTGCAAATTAGGTCAAGGTCACTAAAATGTTTTCAAATCTTAGGTAGGTTGTAATGAAGTGTAAGTGAAATTCAAATGATTCGTTCATGAGATAGGATGCAGACAAGCCATTTTTGGCCCAAATTGACAGTTTTTGGGGGCCTGTGCCCTTGAAAATAAGTTGAAAGCCATCAAAATGTAATGACTGTTTTCCCCAATCCTAGCGATAAAACCATGTAAGTAGTGAGTGAGTGAGTGTTTGAGTTTTACGTCTCACCAACAGCTAAGGTCATACGGAGACGGGACCTCGGCTTAACGACTCATCCGAAAGTCTGGAGGAGCCCGAGATCAATCCTTCGATCCCTGGTTTACAAGGCGAGTAGCATAACCACTACACCACGGAGGCTTCTACCATGTAAGTCAAATGGTCACCATCGATCCATAGGTGCAAGAAATATTGTGCCTCAAACAGGCTGTGCCAAGTTGCTGATGCCACTGCAAACAGGATCTGCACCTAAAACAACACGTCCCTCTCCCCTTGGTGAATTTTTTTTTGGTGGTGGTGGGGTTGGGGGGGGGGGGGTTACAACCATTTCAATATTAATTCATTTATTTCTATCTGATTGTTAATCAGAGGTGGGTGAGCCCCAGGGTACCTGGACAAAAACCACATGACCTTCCCTTGCAGAACTTGGCGGTCTCAATGTGACCCTAGCAAGGCTCGGACCACAGTGGTGTGAGACCTACTGGTTAGTGCTCTTATCCACTAGGCCATAGAGTCTGTTTGTCAGGGAAATAAATCTGGTCAGAGATGGGTGGAAACCAGAGTACCTGGTGAAAAAACCACCTGACCTTCCGTTGCAGAACTTGGCATCTCCCATGTGGCCTGAGTGAGGTGGAAACCACAGATTTGAAAGACTTGATGATTAAAAGCATGCACTCTTACTCATTAGGCCACAGAAGCCGATCTTGGTGGCCCCCGCCCATCGGCGCCTGAAGAAATAGATTGGCTGCATGATGCTTCCACGCAGAGCTAAATTCCACCGCACATGAGTACTGGTAAACCGCTTAGAGGATCTAAGCCTGCCCAGGCAAAGCCGTGCGAGTCGGAACGTCCATGCTTATAAACATTATTTGTTTTGTTGGGCAACATGGCTTGAGATGTCATTTCATCCCAATGTCTGGTAAAAGTCCCACAAAATTGGAAGCAACATCTCCAAAATGACCTATACAGTGTTGACGGGGACGTTAAACCTCAAATCAAACAAACAAAAGCCCATCTTGGTACATTTTGTCGTGGCAACATAACAAAACCTTGATTCTGTCTTGATGACCCTGACCTCATTTTCAAGCCAAATAGTTCTTGAGATCATATTTATAGTAGGGGCATAGTTTGCTTATGAAAACAATTCTTAGAAGCTAGATTAATTCTCTTCTTTATTAGCTGAAAACCCTTGACCCTGTATTTGTTCTTAGCTAGGTGTTTTTTGGTAACATGCACTTTAACTTATTCTAGGAGCCTTCCATTCAGTGAATCACTAGATGAGTTCCACATACATGTATTACAATCGCAGCATCAGTCTAAAATGCAAGTAGAAAAGCATTCGTGCCATATCCCAGATGTTCAGTTCTATGTCAGTATAGTTCAAACCCAGATGAAGTGTGGGGGAAGACTACACACCACTCTTCCTTCTGCTTTGCAAAAACAACCAGTGATGGGATTTAAGCCTAAGCTGTGCTTTATCAGCAGTTGGAACATGTACGTTCTGATGGTGGTATGCATAGAAATATCCTTCCTGTTCTTTACTGATTATGATTTCTTAGTTGCAATTACAGTAGAACTTCGATGGCTCGAACACCGTTGGTTCGTTTACCATGGATGTGTCGAACCCATTCTTGAGCCCATAGCGAAATCCTCTACATAAGAAATAATGGGGGATGATTAAGGAGATTTAGTCTTTTATCTTGCAAAAGTATGCTGTGTGTACTCATTAGAATCGCCTCGATGAGGCGATTCTAATGAGTACACACAGCATACATTTTCATTAAAGAAAACTGAAAAGATGTCTAAAAGTATCTCGTTATGCCTCCTGGCAGTCACCTCAGTGGCTCGAACTATCCTTGTCTCGAACAGATTTTCGAGGTCCCAAAGGTGTTCGAGCCATCGAAGTTCGACTGTATACCAGCATTGTTGCACTTAGTTGACAAAAAATACAAGTCCACATAAGAAAATATTGCAGCCTTCACATTCAACAAAGCTCTGTAAGTAGTATAGTATCTCATGAACAAGAGCTCCACAAGCGGGGCATTATATGCCCATGGCAGTTAGTAAGATGGAGCATATATCATCACGTGAACAAGTCCGTGAAATGAAGACCCCCCTGAACCCCAATTTATATAGAGAAAACTGGGGTTTACGGGGGTATACATTATTTTTCTTATTTTTGCTCCAAGACATAGGTTGTGGGTACTCGTTAGAACCGCCTCAATGAGGCGGTTCTAACGAGCACCCACAACCTATGTTTGCAGTATTTATAAGCAAAATAACACGAATTTTCATCAGAAAATTAGCCATTTTGAAGATGTAAAAAAATGCAATATGTCGCACGGGTGTGTTACCGTAATGTATACTGACTGTTGTACAAGTTTGGGTTTGTGGAGTGTAACCAAGGAACATGCTCCATATATTCTTAACGGCACTATTAAAAACCCTCAATGGCTCAAACTACCTGTCTCCGACAATTTGTCATGGTTGGTAATATTTGGTGGACCATAACCTCAAAATAATATAGGCATAACTCTGGCAATAAGTGGTGGACTGTAACTTTGAAATAATATGCGCTCCTCCACATCATAGTATAACTATACGTAAAGTTTCAGCTTCATCAGATGTTAGATGTGGAAGACATTATCCGGAAACAAAATATGTTTAGACAAATATGTGAAAGGGGAATAACTCTGTAATATTTTGCGGACTGAAACCTCAAAATAATATGCACTGTTCCACATCATGGTCTTACTATATGTAAAGTTTCAGCTTTATCAGATGTAAAACATAAAAGGAGTTATCCAGAAACAGAATATTTAGAAAAAATCTGTGAAAGGGGTTTTACTCTGGTAATATTTGGCAGATCGTAACCTCAAAATAATATGCACTGTTCCATATCATGGTGTTAATGTATGTAAAGTTTAAACATCATCGGATCTAAAATGTAGGAGGAGTTACTCGGTAACAAAATGTTTACAGAATTTTTCAAAGGGACATAACTCTATTATTATTTGGTGGACCATAACTTCGAAACAATATGCGCTGCCCCACATCATGGTCTAACTATGTATGAAGTTTCAGCTTGATAGGATGTAAACTGTAGGAGGAATTATCCGGAAACGAAAAGTTTACAAAATATTTCAAAGGGGCATAACTCTATTATAACTTGGTGGACCATAACCTCGAAACAATATGCGCTGCCCCACATCATGGTCTAACTATGTATGAAGTTTCAGCTTGATCAGATATAAACTAGGAAGTTTACAAAAATTTCAAAGGGGCATAACTCTATTATTATTTGGAGGAACGTAACTTTGAAATACTATGTGCTGCCCCACATCATGGTCTTACTATGTATGAAGTTTCAGCTTGATCGGATTTAAACTGTAGGAGTTATCTGGAAACGAAAAGTTTACAAAAAAAAATTCAATGGGGCACAACTCTAATTATATTTGGTGGACAGTAACCTCGAAACAATATGCGCTGCCCCACATCATGGTTTAACTATGTATGAAGTTTCAGCTTGATCGGATGTAAACTGTAGGAGGAGTGATCCTGAAACAAAAAGTTTACAGACGGACGGACGAATGTTAAGTCTATGGAGACTTTAACCCCATAACGCATCATTGTACAGACTGTAACCCCACATACACCCAATTTTTAACCCCACAAACTGAAAAGTTACTGTGCCTTACGGAATAAACCCTATTATGTTGAATTGGTACCTCTCTTCTGCCCGGACTGGCGGACGGACGGACGGACGGACGCCGAGGGGCATAACATAATACTACCGTTTTACAAACGGGCGTATAAAAAGGATAAGTTTAATAGTGAAAAAGATGCTTATTATTGACAAATACTATAGCCGGCTGTCAGCAGACTTTTAGGTCTGGCGACAGCCGGCTGTCAGCAGATACTTCCAAAAAAATCAACTTTCCCGGGATATAATATAGCATATAGCATTCAATGCCGACTGAAAAAGGTTTCTGTTAAAAAGCAATCTCCTATCTAAATCAATGCATTTTTGTGTATCGGTCGTCCAGGTAATAGGGTAAGCTTTGCCATTGTCCCTTTGTACCTCTGGGGCGTTCTGAACAAAATATCCGAGGAACTGCCAGATCTAACACTGACACAATGCCACATAAATCAACTTTTCCCCGTACTTTCAGTACTTTGATTTATGTTACGCGCCGGCGGAAAATCAAAGGCCTGACAGCACTGATAGATCTAGCAGCTCTGACTGTAGCCAGGGAAAATGGCCCTGAACGGAGACTAAGACTGTTTCATTTAACCCTTAAGGGGAATGGGAACACCTGGCAGATTTTTTCGCCAATTTTCAAAGGGAGACAACTTTCGGGACTTCCTGTTCGCTTTTCTATAAGCCCTGCCCCACTGAAAAAGGGGTCTACTCTTAGAGGAAAAATTTGCTCCTCAGGAGCAAATTCTTTCCTTTAAGAGTTGACCCCTATTGACATGGGAGAGAAACATACTTTTGCAGGGGTTGCCACCCCTGAAGGTGTTCCCATTTCCCTTAAATTCCAGGGCTCAGTTGTTGAAACTAACAATGTCTTTATCGACAATATCATAAAATATTTGATTTTGCTGGAAAAATGTGAGTAGCTTTTGCAAAGCCCATTTTTCCAACAAAAATTAGCAGGGTATCAGATAACACGCTTGTTGAACATTTAACAATCAGGGGCCAGTTGTTCAAAGCATCATTAGCTTAACGAGCTCGTTAGTGGTCATATTGTTAAATGTTCTAGCAAGTTTAATATTTAAAATTTTGATATTTTTGCTGAAAAAATGTGAGCAGCTTTTGCAAATGCAAAAGCTGCTCACATTTTTCAGCAAAAGTATTAGCATATTTGCCATAATAAATGATCAAAGTTTTAACGATATGTTAACTAACGACGTCGTTAGTTTTGAACACTGAATTGGCCCCTGACCACTTACCAACTTGGGTTAGGTTAACGATGCTTTGAACAACTTGGCCCGGTATTTGAAATAAATGTTGGAGACCCTGATTAGACGCCGCGCTCTACGACGTCTGATCTGGATCTACACTGTTTGCCAATGTAGCACCACATAAACCAGTTAATGTTTTACAGATACGGAGGACCCGCGTTACAACGACAGTATTTGTTCCTTATTATTGTGCCGTTATAATGAATTTGCCGTTAAAAGCATCCCAGTTAGGTGTATGATAGATAATAAATAACCATTTCCTCATTATTACTCCAAGAAACAAATGGTATAGACATTTGTTAGAATCGCCTCGGTGAGGCGAATCTAGCGATTCTAACAATGTCTATAACATTTGTTTCTTTGAGTATTAGATTACAAGACCCTTTCATGACTATGGGCTCGAGTTATGCATTTCCAACCCGAGGGAAGCCTACGCCGGTCGAAACCGAGGCTAAGCCTTTAGCTAAGTAGTCATTCCATTCATATTGCCGTTATAACGAGTTTTGCAGCTGTGACGAATGTCAGTTTAAATGAGGGTTCACTGTAGCACCATGGGCTCACAGTTCACTGTAGCACTCTGTGCTCACAACGGCAAGACTAGCGCGGCTACAAATAACCGTTAACCTGAATTTCGTACAAATAAATGATTGTCACGTTTACATCAGATCGGAACGATTTTAGCAATTTTGGTAGGGAGTCACATAGCCAACACTCCTGTGAAGTTTGAATGAAATTGGACAAAGGGTACAGGAGGAGATGTCGTTTGAAGATTTTATCTATTTTTGGCACTGGTGGCCATCTTGTTCGTCAGAGCGGAACGATCTTAGCTATTTTGGTAGGTAGTCACCTAGGCAACATTCCTGTAAAGTTTGAATCAAATTGGTCTTAGGCTTTAGGAGTTATTTGCGTTTGAAGCAAATTTACGATGTTTTAGTTCACCTGAGCACGAAGTGGTATTGTGATCAGTGAATGTCCGTCGTCTGTCGTGCGTGGTGCGTCGTCAACAATTTGCTTTAAATGCGAACTCCTCCTAAACCCTTGGGCCAATTGGATTCAAACTTCACAGGAATGTTGCCTAGATGGCTCCCTACCAAAATAGCTAAAATCGTTCCGCTCTGATGAACAAGATTGCCACCATAACTTAAAATAAAAAAAAAACTTTAAACACCAACTCCTCCTGCACACTTGGGCCAATTTCATTCAAACTTCATAGAAATGTTGCTTAGGTGACTCTCAACCAAAACAGCTAAACGGTAAATTTGCCTCAAACGCGAACTCCTCCTAAACCCTTGGGCATATTTGATTCAAACTTCAAAGGAATGTTGCCTAGGTGACTCCCGACCAAAATAGCTAAAATCGTTCCGCTCTGACAAACAAGATGGTCACCAGAGTTATAAATAGAAAAGATCTTCAAACGACAATTCCTCCTCTTTGGACTATTTCATTGAAACTTCATAGGAATGTTGCTTAGATGACCCTCTACCAAAATAGTTAAAACAGTTCACCTCCGATGAACAAAATAGCCACGAAAGCTAAAAATAGTAAAAACATAGTAAATTTGCTTCAAATGCGAACTCCTCTTAAATCCTTATGCAAATTTGTTTCAAATTTCACAGAAATGTTGCCTATGTCATTCCCTACCAAAAACAAAAACTTAAATCGCTGTGCTCTGCTGAGCAAGATGGCCGCGAGATCTAAAAATCGAAAACAAATCTTTAAACGAAAATTCCTCCTGGTCTCTCCGATCAATTTCATTCAAACTTCATAGGAATGTTGCTTCAGAGTTAAAAATAAAAAATAAAAACACGTAAATTTGCTACAAATGCGAACTCCTCCTTATACACTTGAGCCAATTTGATTCAAACTTCACAGGAGTGTTGCTCAGATGGCTCCCTACCAAATGAAGTCCAACCTGTATTAAGCAAGGACCTAAGGAATAACCAAAATTTGCTTGCTTAAGACAGGTGCTTGCTTAATACGTGTGAAATTGAAGGCAACTGCCTTTTTGGGAACGAAATGCTTTGCTTGTTTAAGACAGGTTGCTTGCTTATAAGACAGGCAACTAAGACAGGTTTGACTGTAGATAAAATCGTTCTGCTCTGACGAACAAGTTATCTGCCAGAGCTAAAAATAGAAGAACATCGTAAATTTGTTTCAAACACGAACTTCTCCTGAACCCTCATGCGAGATTCATTCAAACTTCATAGGAATGTGCTTAGTTGATTATGCTGTGTAAATGGCAGTGCAGATAAATTGCGGGTTGAAATGTAAACCTCAGTATTCTTGGCATAAAATCGGATTAACAAGGGCATTATTTTGGCATGTTAATGTGCTGAAAATAAAATTGGACATCACATTAACAAGTCCGTGAAATGAACGCCCTCTAAACCCCACTTTATATTGAGAAAACTGGGGTTTACAGGGGTATATGTTGTTATTCTTATTTCCAGTCCTACATATAGGCTGTGGGTACTCATTAGAACCGCATCAATAAGGCGGTTCTAACGAGCACCTAAACCTATGTTTGCAGTAAAAAATAAGAAAAAAATCACGGATTTTCATCAGAAAAGTAGCCATTTTAGAGGTGTGAAAAAAGGCACTATGTCGCAAGGGTATGTTATCGTAATGTAAAATTAGCCAATATCGGTTGTTGGAATTTACATAAATAATAATAATAATAATGATGATACTTCTATACATACTGCTTACTACTATTACTAATTACTACTACTACTACTACTACTGATAAAAAAATTTATAATAAAACGAAGATGATAATAATTATACTGTTACTACTTTTTCCACTGCTACTATTATTCGGCCCCCGCCGATCGGGACTTGGAGAAATAGATTGGGCTGCATGATGCTTCCACGCCGCAGAGCTGAAACTGACCGCACATGAGTACAGGTAAACCGTTTAGGAGGTCTTAGTTTGCCCAGGCAAAGTGATGTGAGGCGGACCGTGCCTATATATAAACATTTTGGGTTGTTTGGATGGCAGGGCTTGAGATGCCATTGCATCTGAATGCCGGGTAAACGTCTCACAAACTGGAAGCAACGTCTCCAAAATGACCTTAATAATGTTGTAGGTTACATAATATCTCAGTACAAAGAATCAACCTACTACTGATGACACTACTTATAATAACGTAAATAATAATTTAAAAAAAAAAAAAACGATGACAATAATAATTATACTCTTACAACTACTCCCACTACTACAACTACTACAACTCAGTCCGCTATAATAATAATAATAATAACCATCATCATCAAAACGATGGTAATGATAATGTTATCTTGCCACTACTCCCACATCCATTACTGCTACTGTACTACTACTACTACAACTACTACAACAACAACTACTACTTCCACTGCTATCACTGAACTACTACCACTGCTTCAACTATTATCATTATAATTAGGCCTATTATTAACGTGATGAATATAAAGTGGATAAGCACCAGCTAATATTGTTTGTAGGAAAGAAAATTTAACAATAACAATGATAATAATGATAACAAACGATACTACTACTACTACTACTAATAATAATAATAATAATAATAATAATAACGTGTCCTTGATGTTGGAAAGGAGGGTGCTAATTATAAAGATCTGTTTTCATCACGTGAACAAGTCCGTGAAATGAACACCCCCTTAAACCCCACTTTATATAGAGAAAACTGGGGTTTACGGGGGTATAAATTATTTTTCTTATTTTTGCTCCAATACATAGGTTGTGGGTACTCGTTAGAACCGCCTCATTGAGGCGGTTCTAACGAGCACCCACAACCTATGTTTGCAGTATTTATAAGAAAAATATCACGGATTTTCATTAGAAAAAATAGCCATTTTGGAGGTGTGAAAACATGTACTATGTCGCACGGGTGTGTTATCGTAATGTTGTTATTTTTTTTTTTTTTTTGGCTGATTGTGTTTGTCAGTTTATAATTTTGCAAAGGCTGTGCGCACTGATCAGTCATGGTCGAATTCATCTCTGAAATATACATTAAAAAAAAGAACAGAAATGTACAGCTGGATTAGATATTGCAGATTCAGTGTTCATGTAATTCTAGTTTATAAGTTTACAACAATTAGATACCATTGCCTGTTTCTTTCCTAAATGGTACAATGCAATCACAATCGAGTCACTTGATATAGTCTGTGTCGAATGGGAATCTCGTGCAAAATTCATGACGGTTTTTGATGACCTATACCAAATTAAACTTTAGGGCATATGAAATGATTTCAACCAGTTCGTCGCCCTGAGACCCGCGTCTGGGAAAAATAATGATGTCATCAAAATGGCGGCCATTGCGCTATTTTTAATGAAACTGAAAGTATGTATGCTTTATAAAAGTTATTTTTATCACTTTAAATGTCTTTGTGGGTCCTTATGTGTGATACGAAACTGTTCGTATCATCAACATGTGCACCAAAACGCAATATCGTACTCGCTCCATAAAACGCCCCGGACGCTTAAAATTTGATAAAAAGCAGGGGTGCTTAATATACACAAAGCTTTTACCAGATTGTGCATTTAAGTCTGTTAAAATGTAAAAAAATGCAATTATCTAAACAGCATTGCAATTTTGTTGCTTTAAAATCCAATACCATATTTGCTCCAAAAACGCCCCGTGCGCTTAACATTTGATAAAAAGAAGCGGTCCATAATATGAAGAAAGCTCCTACCAGAATGCACATTCTAGACTGGGAACTAAGTAAAATGTCACTTGTCATAAGCACTTTGATGTTTACGCATATCAAGTGAGAAACAGTAATCACAGACTCATTGGGATGGTTTGGTCATAGAATGCAGAGACCCTGAGATTCAGGGGGGACACAAACATTCCTTGCATGATAAATTCTAAAGTAGATTAAGGCTACTGATTCAGAAATATTCACTGTTGGTTAAGTAAGTAAATTGTTCTTTAAATGCAGAAAGAGCTATCCTTACATTTTCTTGGGAAACAGGGGCGCTTATAGAAGCAGGGGCGATGCCTGAGATGAATACAGTATGCTATCACAGGTACATTACCACAGTATTGTACGTTGTACTCCAGTCACACAAAACAGTAACATACTATTTTGATTAATGACCGAAGTTTTTGCTATCATTAAGATACATTGCCCTGAAAGTACAAAACTTGCAAAACTAAAGGCACGCTAGACTCCTCAAAAGTCGCCGTCATAAAATCAGCAACAATGTTCTTGCATGCATCTGCTTCAGCTCCAAAAGAGCACTAGTCAGTGCAAAACAAATTATTGGACTTGCATTAGCAGCGCGAAGTGTCGCAAGCAGATTTACTGCAACCACACTATACCAGCTGGAGCATGGTCTCTGGAGCAGGAGGCAAGGTAGTCATATTAGGGATATAAATGTCACCATCCCGTCTCCAACCATGGTTTTCAGGCAATGGTATATTGGGAGTAGGTTCAGTTGCAGATTTCCATATGATGCACTGATTGTGGGACCTCCCTACACTTTCCAGGAAAGCAGCTCTAGTTGGTGGTAACTTGTTGGATTCGGCCTGTTTTCGACGAAACATCCACCACCTTAACTCAGTGAGATTACTTATTGATGTTCCTGGTTGATACAGCAGACAAACATATTTTTCGAGAGCTGTCCTAGTGTCGTCCTCCAATGGGACCTGGCCAAGCCTGTTGAATGCTTCATGAATAGAGGATTCTGCGTTACTGAATGCCTGCCAACATGATATTTTACCCTTGCCTGACATTGACCCAGTAATATCTGCACCGGAAAAGGCATGCAATCAAATAATAGCTCTGCTTTTGAGATCACCAAGGGCATCGCATAGTGCTGCTAGCTTTATTTTCCTTCTCCTCTGGCCACTTCCTGTGACAAAGAGTGTATCCTCTGGTAATTTGTCAAAATGGGCAAGGCACAGAATGAAGACATCCGTGTCAGCTGAATGAATATCAATTTTAGATACTCCTTGTCTGGACACGTCGACTGCATGGAGGATTATTTTCGTGTCTGCTTCTTCCTGACTACTGGCGAGGTGCTCATAGTCGCCTTTAGTAGCTACGACATTGTCCCGATACGTTACCACATATGATTTGTCTGTTTCTTTCACATATTCTATCAGATTGACAGAAAGATAAGCCGTCCAATCATCCTTTGTTGTTGAACTTGACAGCAGCACTTTCATAGATACATTCTCAATTCGACTTGAGTATGTGATATGATATGCAATGCTTTGTTTACTGCCAAGTCTTCTTGTTCGAGTTTCTGTCTTGAGTGATCTTTCAACATCGTATCTGTCAAAAATCAAATGCACTTCTTCGTAACGGTTGTAAAATCGTGTTACTTTTTGACAAAAATGATCTGAAAGATCTTTGCATGTCTTGATGGACTTGGGCTTGTCCAGGCCGTGCACTATAACCATCGCGTCAACAACTGCAACTCTGCCTGTTTCGCTGGTTACAGTAGGTGCGTCGTTTGACAAAACAGGTTGCACCGCTTGTTTCTCCAGAATAGCCATTAGTTGACTTTTGTCAGAGCAATGATTCATTAATCCATCTGCTGCAAACAACGACCTCGGCACAACTGATAGCTCATAAGTGCCTATAGTTCTCTCCAGGCTTATGTCAGGTCTAGAATTGGCGACAATGAGCATTCTTGCAAACAAACCCCTGTCTTCTTTCAACTCCACAGTTTTGTCGCCAACTTTAAGCTTTGTTTCCTTCAATGACGCCTTCCATGTTTTAAGCGAAATCTTTTTCATGGGGTCCCAGACATTTATTCGCTGTGTCTTCAGTCTTGATTCAAGAAAGTCACTTTCTGATCCTACTTTCTCGATCTTTGCCAGGTCACTTTGGACATTTTCAGGAACTACAGCTTTTGTTACTATATTGACAATGTCATCACCCTCTTATTCAAACGGGTTTGTAAAACCTTGTAATGTCGTTGAAAGAGACAATGCTGAGAAAACAACTTATTACGAGCTGTGTTTGACAGTTCGTAATGCTTTGATGAGGGCTTTTGGTCAAGGTTGGCTAATTGTTTTGACTCTGCCTTAAGTCTCGCTAACTCCGGGGCTACCAAAAAGAACCTTGTCCTTGCAGTCTGATTCTGAGTTATTCCAACTATTCCACCCCTTACCTTCATCCAACGATTTACTTACTCCAATGCATGATCTGCACCAAGCGCACAAGAAGCAACTTGGGTTTTGTTCACCACCCAATTTCCTTTTGAGAACTCGTGCCATAACGCGGGATCGCTTTCCTGTAATGCAAACATTTCTGAAATATAGAGTGGCGTCATTCTAGCGTAGTTCAGTTTGTCAAATGCAAAAAAGTGCTTGACAAATGCTGCGAGGAAATACAAATGCCCTTCCCAGTCACCATTACGAACTGCTCTGATAAATTGTAACATCAGGGTAACCATTCTCATATACACCAAAATGACTGGATGCATCAAATTGCCTTCCTTGTTAAAAGGGGGAGTTCCAAATCTGCCCACGCACAGATTTTCTTGAAACTTTAATTGTTGTTTACTTGAGGACTATCAACTATATATATAACTTTGTTTCACTTGATAAATTACTATAGGTCTCAGGAGAGCTCCCTGGGGCAGTCCCCTGTAGAGGTCATACACACCTGTGAACTGTTCATTCTTAAATCAATAGGTATGATTATTTTCAAATTTTGTTGCTTTGATTGGCAACAGAACTCTATAAGGATTAATCTAATACAAAAAATGTAAATGTGTCTATGTCTTTTAATTTTTCTGATAAATTTATTTTAAAAATTTCTTCTACTTTTCATGAAAATTTATAAACAATGATATTTTCATCATAAGTGTTAGATGTGTTACTGATCTTTTCACCCCAAGATATTGCATATAAAATTGGCCACATATATCCTCTATATAGCAAACAAATTTCAGAAAAGACAGAAACCGGTAACATTGTTTTGATTGCTAGATATGGGTTCAGGTCTATTTTTGTGCTAAAATCAGTTGCAATATAAGGGGACAAGATTTCCTTAAAGTGTATTTTTATTGTGTATTTAATGACCATTTGGTGCCAGGTTATCATACATAGCTTAGCATACGCATGTATGTAATAAAAACTTTTTTCTTACATCACTTGGTCAAAGAGACTTCACTCCGCTCCCCCACCAAAGGTTTTGTGAGATCATGAACACTATTTTCTGCATTGTTTCTAGGTTCATTATAACATCTGCAAAAGTGTAAGCTATAATGTCTTAGTCTTCAAAATAAATGCAGAGCAAGTCACACTGTAACTAGTTGTAAAATTGGCATTTGGTATACACTTCCCTATATGAAATAGATGGAAGGCAAGTTGCTGTACCTAATGCATTTGATAGCTGATAATATATTTAGATGTTGTAATACCATTCGCATTTTTAGTCATCTGTATGCAGTATTTGTCATCTGTGTTACGTTTTCTAGCTCTGTATTCATCTGTTTTTGCAAATGGCGTAAATCAGCTGTTAGTTGTACTATTAGCATATTTCTGAACCAAAATCTGCAGTTGGCTTTATATTTTTCCATAATACTGATAGCAAATATACCGTTTGCTCTTTTCTTCATCTGAAAATAACTGGTTGCTTTCTGGATCATATTTAAGAATATAAATAGATCATATTTAAGAATATAACTTTCTGACACTGATTTGCACAGCAGGCGACATTTGTTTGTGCTTTAGTCCAGATTTTGTGGGGAGGGAGTATGGGGGCATTGTTAGAGTGACAGAAGAGCCAACACAATTGTGTTTCCATTTTGTCTTCAGTAATCTGTGTATACAGTGAGCCAAAAAAAAAAAGATCAGAAAATATTGTCTGTGGTATTATGACATACCTGGCTCAACCATAATAAAACATCGTTACTCTTGGTCATTCAAGCAAGCTGTGCCATTCAGGTATGACAATCAGACTTTTCAAACTTTTTATTGTTTGTTTGTTTGTTTGTTTGATTTGAGGTTTAACGTCCCCGTCAACACTGTAAAGGTCATTTTGGAGGTAGACTACATCAGTTCAGAGAGTCAAGCAATAGAACCATCCATTTTACTTGCCATTTCAACAATCTTTGTCATAATAAGCTTCAGCAGGCTTTAGGATTACATTAAATGCCAAAAACGCCTGTTAAGAAATGAAATATATTTTCAATAAAATCCGATTGAATTGTTTAATGAGGGCTCAAAATGAATTGTGTTTCTGGTGTTCCCCAGGGTACCCTAACTGATACAAATGCTGATTAAATGAGCGCATACTACACAATCAAGGTTTAAACATACATATATTCATGTGTGTATATATATATTGGTGAGCAATTTCTCGACTGAAAATCTTACACCATATCTACAAATGGTTTGAAAAAAAAATAAAAATCTGACCACTACTATTCAATGTTCAAATGCAGTATGTTTCCGGTCTCAGATTTTCAAGAAAGTTTGACAAAATGTTCTACATATACATGGGCAATTTTCATATTAAAATGATGAGCTGACAAGAACTGCAACAATGTGACATCAAAAGTCAAACATACTCCAAAAGATTTTATGTTTGTGAAATCTGGGGTCTGCTCCATATGAAATTGATCATGGTCTATGGAACTTCAACTGAACAATAGCAAATGTGATACAAAAATAATCACAAATGACTACAGAGGCCTGAGAACAAAATAACTCCAAAACATAAGAAGCTGTTATGTATATTTATATTTGTTTGAGGGTACCCCTATTTTCGAAAGTGGAAATAAACAAAACATTATAGATTTATAATGAAAACAGATATGAGAGTGAAATAGCTAATTAATGAACAATCATTTACCAGGCATTAATTATGCATAATATCATGGAAATCTGTGCGTGGGCAGAACCCTATGGAAATTTACTATAGGCTGGACCCCCCCCCCCCCCCCCCCCCCTTTGCAAACTTTGCCTCAAAGTCTGAAGATCTGATATAGTCTTTTACCACTTCATACCCGCTGGAAATTTTCTCAAGGGATAACAAATCATTGCAGTTCTCAACGAATTTCCTGAACTCAGCTTTGCATTCATCGACGACTTCTGGGGCTCGCTTAGAAAATGCTTCCATATTCATAGTGAACAACGACAGGAGGGTCACGGTATGTGCTCTCACTCCCCTTTTCACATGGTAACCATCTAGTATCTGTTTTATAGTCATTTGACCATACAGGTCGGCATGAAGCCAAGCTGCGTCAATTCCCGAATTGTCAATGAAACAGCCAATTGTCCGTAGCATAGCAATAACTATGTGGAGTTCACCCGGACGTAGCACAATATTTTTGAGTTCATTCTTCTTTGCCATGAGCAGTTTTTCAGCAGGTTTGTACAGACCCATGTCAAGTGTTACAATGGTCTTGTGCTCATCTCCAACAAGAACTATGTTTATCTTCTGAGCTTGTTTTAGTACCGTGAGAAGTGTGGAAAATTCATGTGCTGGAGCAGCAATCAATGGCGGTGTAGCAACTCTGGTCAAAGGCAATTGCTTGTTCAAAATAATATTTAGAGCTGACCATGTTGGTGGACAACCAGCTTGCCGTAGAGTCCCAGAGTCCGGTTCTAACTCCGGTTCCATTTTGTTTTTGAGACCAACGAAAGCTACTGCAAGCCAGCACAATTCTTTGGTATTTGCAATCTCAGTTCCTATCTGATTTGAAAATGTGCTTAATATTTCACAGTTTGGCTTCGTATCGTTAGATAAATTGCATTCTTCAATCTCAGTGATGGTTTTGGGGAGGTCGTAAAGCCGGCGATCTTCAATCTTGTCATCAGAGGCAAAGCTGGTTACTCCATCGTTGTCACTGATTCTCTGATATATATTCATGACTGTGCCATGCAATGTATTTTTTCCATCCGCAGTATCTTCTTGAAAATCACAGTTGTCTACAGCAAAGAAAATATGTCTCCCAGGAATGAAGCTTCTAGGGACATAGACTCCTTCGTTTCCATACATGCTTACTACAGCTTGATTAGCGAGCTGAGTTTCAACTGCTATGATACGCCTGTAATCTACTGATAGGCAAAGTCCATGCAGAAAGTCTATAAGTTCCTTGCTGCGGAATGTTGTATGTACCGTCAAACCAACGCTTAATTGTAATGGCCATTCATTAGAATGCTGCAATGTTAGGGTTTTCTTATTTTCACTGAGCTGCTTTCTTGATAAACAAGCATACATTGCATGCTGAGCTAGGGTCAAAGCTCTTTTGTGAACCTGCTCATCAACATTGTCGTCATCCATGGCAAGTTTTGAAGGTCCTTGAATTAACCATCGCAAGAAAATTACGAGCGATTTAGGTACACACTTACCAAGTGTCTCGTTGTTATCTACAGAGCCGGAGAACCTCCAAGACTCGACATTCAACATTTGTTTACGTAAGGTTTTGGCAACACTGAACATATTTTGCATGTCGGTTTCTAATTGGGTTTCCTCAAAAGCCTGAATGGCCCTGTCACTTTTCTTTTTCAGAGTTACCCTTTCAGATTCATTTAATCTGCTGGGCTTACTGAATTGTATGTCATCAATATTTTCTGTCAAGATTTGTTTCATTTGAATTTTCGAAATTCCTGATTGTTCAACCCCATTGCTTTCTCTAATTTCTCGGAACTTTATTACTAAACCGTTCATTGTTAAAATCTTGCTTCTGTTGAGACGTTCATCATCTTCTTTCTTATGAATGTTTTCATTGCTCTTAAAGGAACTCATTTTTGATTTTTATTTTCTCAACTTCGCCAAGAAATTCAATTTCGGCTGCCAATTCAGATTCGACCGTTTTAGACTTCGAACTGTCTTGGGGCTCGACCCGCAATACATTTGTTACATGGTTAACGTAACAGTTGTTATGGTACCTTACATCAATTGCATGAGCATCGTCAGGGTTGATGGCAGTACTAAGACGAACACGGAAAACTTCATTCCCTGACTTCTCCACTGCTTTGCGTAATTTCTTACCAGCACTGTCTGTTTTCAGTTTAATCAATGCATGCTTTTTTGTCTCGCCCTTTTGGCAAAAGAAACATACTCTGTTATCAACAGGTTCAACAGACCGACGGGTTAGTATCGGGCTAGCCCGACTTTGTTTAGATTCCTCTAAAACATAGCTTGCTATTCACGGCTTTACTTTTGCTCCTTTGAGATCAGCGTAAATATTCTGAGAAATCAGAAATAAATTATTGGTTTAGACTCATATTCTAGACAGGTTTTTATTATTTGGGCCCCATTTTGATTTATATCAGTCTTTGAATCGACTGCCTATTCGAAATTCGCAAAATTGCAGTACGTTTCCTCTGGCTTTCGTTGGCGGATCATAACAGGGTCACTGATGAGGCTTTATTAGCCGAAACTACGTAGTATGACCCATCTTCTTTCTTATGAATGTTTCCATTGCTCTTAAAGGAACTCATTTTAGATTTTTATTTGCCTTCACTGCAGCTGGTGTTGTGCCGTGTGGCGGCCGTAAAACGTCTCCCCGTACATCAACCATAGTGCAGTTTATATTTTACTTTTGCTCCTTTGAGATCAGCGTAAATATTCTGAGAAATCAGAAATAAATTATTGGTTTAGACTCATATTCTAGACAGGTTTTTAATTATTTGGGCCCCATTTTGATTTATATCAGTCTTTGAATCGACTGCCTATTCGAAATTCGCAAAATTGCAGTACGTTTCCTCTGGCTTTCGTTGGCGGATCATTACAGGGTCACTGATGAGGCTTTATTAGCCGAAACTACGTAGTATGACCCATCTTCTTTCTTATGAATGTTTCCATTGCTCTTAAAGGAACTCATTTTAGATTTTTATTTGCTATCTTTTTCTCATATCGAGCTTTCGCTCTTGCAATATTGTTTTTACTTGTAGTGTTTTTTAACACTCTTTATGCCAAGTTACACCTTTTTCTTTCAGCAAAGTGGTTGATATATCACCAAGCTGCCTTCTTCTTTCTGGGTATATCCCATCCCCGTATTTCCCGCGAGTATGGATGGAATCAAGTATTTGTTCGTAAGAGCTCGGTTTCTCCCACAGAAGCTTGGCTTTATCGTCTGTTTGACAGACAATTCAAAGGTTCCAAACAATTTCCATACGCGGCCTCTTTGGGTCACTTGGTCCACCCTCGTCGACGTCGGACATAGTTCAGAACAAATATGAATCAACAGGAAATAAACATACACAAAAACTAGTTCAACACTAATCAGATTGGGGAAGACAGGCCTACAGGAAATAGGAATAGAAAAAGGTACAACGGACAGACAGATTAACAGACAGATAGACATATATATAGAAATATTGATAAAAGAGTAAGTTATATTAAACGAATAAAGTAGGTAGACAAAACTGTCACAAAAACAGCACGAAAATGAAACATAAACAGCGAAATAACACCAATGCGTGGTTATTTGTCAAACAAAAGGATTGAAATCAATCAATTACAAGGCTCCAAGCGTGGTCTATGGCTCGTAGCAACAGACAAAACAAACGCGTAGTGAATTACGTCACGCAGAGAAAACAATATCCGGCTATTAATAGATGGTGAAAATACATCGTGCATAAATTGTCACGGTAATATTTGTGGCAAGTTAACGTTCTAGATACCAAAAAATACCCCTATATAATATATGAGCCAGCGCATGACAAAACATATAAGAAGGTTTGAGCGGCCATCGAAGACTCAGATCAGCCTGCGCGTTCGCTGATTGCATGTACCTACTATAGGCTACGATCTATGCAGAGATACATAAGCAAATGGTCTTGTCATAGTGGATGGGTGCGCAGGTTGATTGAGTATCTTCTTATTGTATGTTTTGTCATGCACCGGCTCATATAGGCCCTATGTTCTCTTGCATTAAAAAAGTCATTTTTGGTCATTTTTGTATAACTGTCGTTTCTTTGATAAAATTTTAGAAGGCAAAGATTTTTAAAACTTTTCAATCTCAATTAGACTCAATTACTTGAAATTCCATTACTATTTATAAACGTATATATAGACAGCGTTATAGCCGCCATTTTAATGACGTCATTATTCAGCTCAGACGCGGACCTCAGAGTGCCGAACTGGTTGACATTGTTGCACATGCCCCAAAGTTTAATTTGATATAGGTCGCCAAAAATCGTCATGGAATTTGCACGGGACAGGTTTTCTGTCCCATTCGACATAGACTAATATGACACTTTGTGCCATATCTTTTCTTGTTCTATTTTCAGCTCTGGCGGCCATCTTGTTCATCGGAGCGGAACGATTTTAGCTCTTCAAGGCAACATTCCTGTGGATTTTAACTGAAATTGGCCCAAAGGTTTAGGAGGAGTCTTTCAGAGCATATTGTTCATCACGAACACAAGCTTATAATTGAGCCCCGCCAAGCGAATTTGTGTCTTCGAGCATTCCGTCATGACAAATTTTAACCGCGCATGCCCAGTCATTCAGAGGGGCCAGGGATATGGCTTTCTGTCTGAAGGTTCCTCTTGATTCACTGCTTGTATGAGCGAGCAGCGAAGATTCTGGCGAGACTGCGCGGATGCGCAGGCTCGCCTGAACCTTCGCTGCTCGCATAGGCGATAAGTACCAAAATCGCTTGACGGGGCCCAATTATAATTTTGACCCCTTAAATCCCATTTTATATGGTATAACTGTGGTTTAAGGGCGTATACATTATTTTTTTTTATTTGTGCTCAAAAACATTGTGAGTACTCGTTAGAACCGCCTCGTCGAGGCGGTTCTAACGAATACCAGAATTTTTTATCCGAAAATTTTCTTTTTTGGGTTTTTCAATATATTTGTTTAAACGTGTTTTCGTAATGTTGAGGCGGGACGACGACCGACGTACGACGTGAGCTAGACTTGCCCAAGTCTGTTAATTAAGTGTCCGTTGTAGAATTAATTGTTTACAAAACAAAAATAATAATAATAAAAAATAAAAAAAAAATAGCAGAGAATTGTGAAATTAACATTCAGAGATGAAGACTAAAGAGACTTTTGCATATTTTTTGTTTAAAGGGACTTTCATTTGATATAAAAAATGTAAATGTAGGGACTTGGGCAAGTCTAGACGTGAGCTAACAAAAGCCTGAACCCGGAACCACTTGTGTAACAAAGTGCAACATCAGAATTCGTTCATCGATTTTCAGAAATACTCAGATTCCGAAATACGACACCCCAATGGAGCACGAAAAAATATCATTCTTGAGGCATTCAAAAGGGAAATTGTCTAATCCCAAATTGATTTGTGATTCAAATGGCACATATGAAACACTTTAACCCCTCTGGTCGCTCAGCAAAACATTTGTGGGAAATTCCACGTGGTTCTTTGTTAGAAGAAATGTAGGGTGATTGGACTGAATAGAATGGTTAGTGGTAAGTTTTTGTTTGTTTGTATGGGAGTTTAACGGCCCAGTTAACACTATTTAGGTCATTTTTGAGCCGGTTAATTTACCTATCAACACTTTCCTGGGCAGGCTTATATACTTAAGCGGTTAACCAGTACAGTGCACATTCTTTCGGCAGAAACTGACAACTGCCCTTCTCGAATCAGCTTAAGGGAGAGAATGACCGTAGAAAAGATTTCATGATCAATCTCCACGAAAGAATGGTGCCGACCCCGGCCGGTATCAAACCCGCGACCGTCAGACGCGCACCCAACTGAACTACCGAGGCCGGCAACACATCCGTGTGACACAGTGTTTTTTTTGTTTTGTTTTGTTTTTGTTTTTTCATATTTCCGAAATGGTAATTTTTCTGATGAAAATATGTAATATTTTTCTTTTTATATCTCGATCAAATATGGATATGGGTGCTCGTTATAACCGCCTCTGACGAGTACCCACAACTTCTTTTTGCAGAAATAAGAAAATTAAGGTATACCCCTGTAACCCCAGTTTTGTCTTTGAGAAATGGGGTTTAGAGAGGGGGTGGGTCATTCTCGGGCT
This sequence comes from Lucinisca nassula, assembly GCA_963580285.1. Taxonomy (NCBI): domain Eukaryota; kingdom Metazoa; phylum Mollusca; class Bivalvia; order Lucinida; family Lucinidae; genus Lucinisca; species Lucinisca nassula. The sequence continues at coordinate 161,502,497 of OY757014.1, read as the reverse complement.
ACTCGTAACGCGATGTACTTTTTCTGCCTTCTCGAATAAATAAATAAATAAAGTCTCACTTCAAAATAACTCTTTTCTGAAATAAGCCGATCACACGTTATATGAGGTTTCGTCTTTTGTTACTACATGTTTTGGAGTTTAAGAGTTTTGGTATTATTGTCCTTTTGAGATTATGATACTTATTTTCGAGCCTCTCGTTAATCAGAGGTGGGCGAAAACCGGAGTACCTTTGGCGAAGCTCGTGCCCTTTACGAAAATAGACCTATACAAATACTTTGTAAATTTTTCCGCCGAAAACAAGATGAAAATTTTAAGATGAAAGCATTCAGATATTTTTTCTTAAATCTGCTCAAAATATAGAGTGTAGGTACTTGTAGAACCGCTTCATCGAGGCGGTTCTAACGTATACACACACTCTATATTTTCGCGCGATAGCTCAATGGTTGATGCACTTGCCTTGGCCTCTGAAGCTAGGGACTCCAGGTTCGATCCCCGGTTTCGGTTTCCGAACACGCCCCACTGGCATCTTTTGCATGGATCAATGTCAAAAAAGTGCACCGTCCTTAGATAGATATTATCTATAGATAGATAGATAGATAGATAGATAGATAGATAGATAGATAGATAGATACAAGACAAGGTTTTACCCCTGTAAACCCCAGTTTTACTTTATAAAAATGGGGTTCAATGGGTCAGAATTATCATCATCACGTGAACAAGTCCGTGAAATAAAGACCCCCCTAAACCCCACTTTTTATAGAGGAAACTGGGGTTAATGGGGGTAAACATTATTTTCTTTATTGCTGCTCCAAAACAAAGGTTGTGGGTACTCGTTAGAACCGCCTCAATGAGGCGGTTCTAACGAGCACCCACAACCTATATTTTGAGTATAGATAAGAAAAATATCGGAAGTTTTCATCAGGAAAAAAAACACCTTTTTGAGGTGTGAAAATGCACTATATCACACGGATGTGTTATCGTAATATAAAGACGTGTTTTCGTGATGCAAAAATGAAGAGTCAGCACACTTTCACACTGAAATGACCTAAATAGTTTTTACGGGAACGTGGACCTCGACAGAAACAAACATCTAAATGGTGATGACAAACTTAAGAAAAACAAGCCCTGCTATGCAAAATAGAAGTGAAGACAATGATCATGAATCTATACAATTAACACACAGCTCCCATCAGAGACACCAAAGGGAAAGAAAAAGGATGTCATCTTGAGGAACGGTGAAAAGCAATGCATTGTAAATGCAAGCCAGGGCGATTCGGACCTCCGTCTCTATATATTAAACCCTTGCGGTTTCTTTAGGCGGTAGAGCATTTGGTGTTTCAACGTCAGGTAAAAGTCCCACGACATTGCAACAACCTCTCAAAAATGACCTAAATAGTGTTGACGGGAGCGTAAACCTCAACACAAACAAACATCCAACAAAAAAAAATCTTTCATTGTTTTAATAAGGTTGCTAATAATAATAATAAAATATTTAAAAGAAGTTTTATTAGAATGAAAAAAAAAAATGTGTAAATAAATAAACAAAGAAATATATAAAAGTAAAATAAATAAATAAATAAATAAATAAATAAATAAATAAATAAAACAATAAATAAATAATGTAGATAAATAAATTGCTCTTTTTTCAGCATTAATGAACCCCATTACGGATAACACACTACGACATAGTGCATTCCCAGCAGGCACCGACGTTGATTTGACGTTGACCTTACGACGAGTGCCTGCTCGGTTAAAATGTCTACTTTTCCGATGAAAATGTGATATTGTTTCTCATTTATACTCCAAACATAGGTTGTGGGTGCAATGAGGCGGTTCTGACGTGTACCGGTATCCCTTGTCTTGGAGCAGAAATAAGAAAAATATTGTATACCCTCCTAAACCCATGTTTTCTCTATATAAAGTGGGGTTATGGGGTGTTTATTTCATGGACTTGTTCATGTGATGGTGTTTGGGTTTCCTAAGATGTATTCCAGATGTAGGTTTGTTGTATCAGCAGGATCTTAATTTATCTTTTTCACAGCAAGAGCTGTCAGTCAGAATGTACGGAAGAGCATTAGGGCCAAGTGCTCTTTTTATTTCTTTTAATTTCAATGTAGTAACTTGAAATTTCGACTTAATTACTCGAAATTTCGACTTAATAACTCGAAATTTCGACATAATAACTCGCAATTTCGACTTACCTCGAAGTTTCGACTCGACAAATTTACTTGAAATTTCGACTTGCTATCTCGAAATTTCGACTTAATGTCTCGAAATATCAATTTTTTATCTTGAAATTTCGACTGATACTAAGTTGAGTCGAATTTTTCGAGTTAAGTTGAAATTTCGAGTGCATAGTCAAAATTGAGATAACATGTCGAAATTTCGAGTTAACAACATCATGCACATTCACGTAATCGTTTCCGATTCTGGGCATCTGAAGGATACTTCTAACTCGTACAGCACATAGAAAGAGTACAGTCAGACTATGTTACTTACAATAAAAGTAAAGGAACTTTTCCCATAATACAGCCTCTTATATGGACAGAGTCTAACTGTTTATTTTGATAGATTTACACTCAATGTAAAGTCTAATGTAAACCTAGTTCATACTTCCATGAACTCATCGAATCACATGCTTGTCGGTGACGTCATTCTAAACCATGGTTCTCTACGGGCGTTGGTGACGTCAACGCTCTTCCACTCTTTGTAGACAAACAGCGTGTAAATGTGTTTTCAGCTTCAAGTTCAAGGTCAAGATTTTATTCAGAACCCCTTTTAAAGTTTGTCCTAGAAGCATTTTGTTCGCCCAGTGAAGAGAGGCAAATAATATAAATATAAATAATAAGGAAGAGTCTATTGCCAGAAGTCTGTCAATAGCATAAAGTCGGGAAATGTGCTATTGCCAGACGTCTGTCAATAGCATAAAATCGGGTAATGTGCTATTGCCAGACGCAAAATTACGGGAAATTTTCTATTGCTAGATGCTATCATACGACTGGTAACTTATGGCAACGCCTGAACAATTCACGTTTAACATCTATGCAAATGTTACACTCGTAAAAACGAAATGTTTAAGGTAAAAAAATGTGACATTTTTCTTAAGAGAAGAAATTAAAAAAAAAAATATGTACTCCGGAAAAAACGGCATTTACTACATGAAACTGGGCTATGGTCATTTCAACAGACTCTATAAGTCTAGGCGGGGCTCAATTGTAAAAGAGATTATCAGTTTGCATGAAAGAACTGCCTTGAGAAGGAAAGAATGATATTTTGCATTAATTACGGAAATTAAGTAATCCCGGGTCAGTTTGTTATTGACGAAAAGATCCGTTTCTCTGGCTTGAGATAGATATACAGTCCTACAAAATACTGACTTTTTGTGAATTTTCTCTATTTTGTTATCAGATTTTAATCTCTACACTAACCATCTCTTTGCTTTGGACTGTCAGAATGGATATTTCATTACCCGAGCTGGGAAAAATCTGTAAACACTCAAGAAGTTGCTAATTTAGCTATTAAGGGACAATACAGATTACCTAAAACTCGGCTTTACAGAGGAAAATTCATTTCTAGGAAAAAGAAACAGGTTTGAGTGAGTGAGTGAGTGAGTAAGTGATAGAGTGAGTGTGTGAGCGAGCAAGTGAGTTAAGTAACCCTGCAGGCACACATCATTAACTCAACTTTGATTCAACATTGAAACAAAAAGTTTTAAATTTGCCCAAGTCTGTTAATTAATTGTCCGTTGTAGAATAATTGTTAAAAAATAAAATAAAATAAAAAAAAAAATGAAATAAATAAAAAGCACAATTCCCTTGTATGAACAAATTAATCACATCTACATTCAGAGATAAAGACTAAAGAGACCTTTATTCCTTTGTCCTTATTCCAGATTTATTTTTTGAACCTGAATCATATCAGGAAAGGTCCATTTTCGGCCCCATCAGAATAAGTCGACTTTACGCTTCGGCTCCTATCAAAATAAGACGACTTAAAGAAAATATGCTCAAAAAAAAAAAAGAAGACTTAGTAAGAGTTGAACTAGCATTAACAAGCATAGATTCTACTATTCAGTTATCATACACAATCTCAAACCAAAAATCGCCCCGCCTATCGGGGCTTGGAGAAATGGTGCTTCTATGCAGAGCTGAAACTGACCACACATGAGTAAGCTTCCGTGATCTAGTGGATAAGAGCGCTGACTCTTAATCATAAGGTCTCTCACCGCTGTGGGTTCGAGCCCGGCCGGGGTCAGTTGTCGGACGTTAAGTTCTGCAATGGGAGATAAGGTGTTTTTTCTCAGGGTACTCCGGTTTTTACTGACCACTGATTAGCGCTTGGCTCAAAATAAGTGAAATAATCTTGGAAGGCTCGTAAAACCACAACCAAAAAAAAAAAAAAAAACAGTTTTGAGCAGGCTGGTCAGTGGAAACTTAATAATGTTCAACTGTGCTACAATCTGGAAAACTGATTATACTCAAGAGGTCACAGGTCAAACCTTTTGTATGGGTGGGAAGCCCTTGTCAAAAGGAACATGCATGCTAAATATGAAGGCTCTATCTCAAAAGGTTCAAAAGTTATGATAAAGTAGGTCACATGTCAAGGTCACAGGTCGTTTTTTTGTATGATTGAGAAGTCCTTGTCACACGATTGGGAAGTCCTTGTCACAAGGAACCTGCATGCCAAATATGAAGGCTCTATCTCAAACGGTTCAAAAGTTATGGCAAAATGACCTACTGATCTACTTTTTGATTTGACATGACTCATATTCGAACTTGGCCCAGATATTGTCAAGTTGATCATTCTGAGCAAGATTTATGAAAACTGGCCCAAAACCGTGGCCTCTAGAGAGTTCACAGGATTTTTCTATGATATGACCTACTGCATGACCACCTTTTTGGTCCGACATGACCCATATTCAAACTTGACCGAGATAGTGTCAAAATGATCATTCTGAGCAAGTTCCAGGATGATCGGACAAAAGCAACGACCTTCTTTTTGAACTGACATAACCCATATTCGTATAGGACCGAGATATTGTCATGATGATCATTCTGACTAAGTTTGATGATGATTTGCCCAAAATTGTAGCTTCTAAAGTGTTCACAAGAAAAGTTTGCGCATGCATGACATACGACGAAGCCGGACATGTCACAGTCAAAAAAGCTCACCATGACCTTTGGTCAGGTGAGCGGAAAAGAAGCACTTATTAAACTGTGCATGAATAGGGCTGATTGGTTTCCTTGTTATTTGCACAGGCTTTTAGCAGAATTTCTCACAACACTGCTCGAGCAGCATTTCCTGTAATTTATATTTGGGCCAAGCAAAAACTCAGAACATATGAGGTGCCGTTTTACTATCTAATCGAATTTCAAGATATCTATAAATAAAATTAATGATATCTATAATCAAAATATAGGATATCAATAAATGTTATTAGATATCTATCAATAATATTAGATATCTATTGACTCTTTGATGAAATCCATAAAATGTTAAGGATATCTATAATTCCAATAATAGATATCTATCATATATATATATTTTATATATATTGAAGAACAGTTTAGGATATCAATAATTACATTTATTGATATCTATAATATATATTTTGATATCCATTATTGAAATGCAAAGGAATAATGGATATCATGCAACAATTTATAGATACCAAGAAATATAAATTAAAATTCATTGATTACATTTTATGATATAAAAAATACTGATAATTATAGATATCAATAATGTTAAGTAAATATATCTATAATTTGATTTATAAATATCTATAATTTGATTTATAGATATATATAATTTGATTTATAGATATCTATAATTTGATTTATAATAAAATATAGGATATCAGTAAATATTATTAGATATCTATAAATAATATTAAATATCTATTATTTATTTTATGATATCTATAATATGCTAAGTGATATCTAAAGTTCCAATAATAGATATCTATTTTTCGACATATAGATATCAAATATTGAAGAACAATTTTGGATATCAATAATTACATTTATTGATATCCATCATATATTTTCTGGAAGAAATAGATTGGGCTACATGATGCTTCCACGCAGAGCTGACACCGATGGCATGCGAGTACTGGTAAAACGCTTTGAGGTTCTAAGCCTGCCCATGAAAAGTGGTGCAAGTCGGACCATGCACATAAACTCTATTTGTTTCATTAGGTGGCAGGGCTTGAGACGTCATTTCATCTCAATGTCGGGTCAAAGTCCCACAAAATTGGAAACGTCTCCAAAATGACCTATACAGTGTTGACGGGGACCTTAAGCCTCAAATCAAACAAACAAACAACAAAACATTTCATTGATTTTATGATGTCAAAAATACTGATAAGTTTAGTAATCAGTGATGTTAAGTATAGATATCTATAATTTGATTTATAGATATCTATTATAAAATTATAGATATCTCGAAATTGTATTAAATAGTAAAACGGTACCCCATAAGAACAGCCTCTGCGTCCACACAGTCAGAATCGGCGCTCACCATGCGCTCAGTAGCTTCTTCGTGCGTTCAATCAGACTGCACAGCTGTACAGACACATCTGAGCCTTTGCTGTGCACATATGGAAAATTCTAGGCTGGAAATGCTTTGCACCCCTCCCATAAAAAAAACATATGCATTGTTTCATACATTATTTTCATTACCCATTAAAGCCCAGTCAACACTTATACACTGGACAAGTCCATTTGTCATAGGGTTTTCTGGTACTTAATCAGAAATGTATGCATCCTTCAAATATACTGAGTAAAGACCCTGATCAGATGGCAACTTACGCAACGGCTAGTATGGATCTGTTCAGTTTGCCTATTTCTAATTCATGAGACACAAGGCTTAAATGGGTTACCTTTTTATTTTTTTCTGCCTTTTTTCTCGGTTACATAAGTCTTTAATAGAAAAGAATCAGCTATCCAGTATCCATAACTAATAACTGTAACAACTACTGTCTTGACCATAATATAAAACCATTGAAATGGAGTATTGTGCACTGGAAAACTCATTATTCTGTGTGCCTGTGTACCTTTCCTAAAATTTAATCAGATAGTCTGTTATATTATCTGATTTACTGTCTTTTGCTAGGTTGTGTTTTGCTTTAGCTGTCAGAGCTTGCAAGATCAAAGCCACTCAGATTGAGGAAACTCTTGTCCGTTTTTTGTAGGAGTGTATAAGAATAACCACCTTCATGTAGGCTTACAAAAGTCTTGAGGCTTATAAAATAAGTTTATACATAACTGTTAGCTTCTTCTTTGCAATGACATTTAATTAAGCAACGTTGCATCATTGTCAGTGCAATGTTATGACTTTGCATCTTCGTTAAAGTCGGTGCATCGCCATGACGTTGCATTTATGTTGACACGACGTTGGAGAAAGAGAGAGATAGAGGGTACCACTGGGCAACATGTAGGCTACGACATGCTCAGAGAGAAAAACAGTGCGCAGCATGTAGGCCTTGACACGTTCAGAATTGTTACTGGTGATACGTCAAAATGACATCATTCATACACGTCTTGCATATCATTTAATAAATTAAAAACAGACTGTCTCTTATTCATTAGGTCTGTCACCGCTGTGGTTCGAGCCTCCCTCGGTTCACATGTGAGACACCAAGTTCTGCAACGGAAGGGAAGGTCAGGTGCTTTTTCTTCGGGTACTTCGGTTTTCGCCCACCTCTGATTAACGATCGGCTCGATATGAGTGAAACAATCTTGAAAGGGCCGTAAAACCAAAATCAAAAACAAAATAAAATAAAAACACTGCGTTCTTATACAATTAGCAGACCTAAATACCTGTGCACTTTCCATAACATTTTCTGGATTTCACTTCAGAAACTTTGGCTTCAAAGTTTGCACATTGCTCAAACAAGCCGGAATTGTCTCACTGTACAAAAGAAGGTTCACTTAAAAACGTATATCCCAGCAGGCACTCAACGTTGAACTAACGTTGTTTCAACGTTATTTCAACGTTGAGTCAACGTTTTGTGCCTGCAGGGATGCCTTATTTGAATTACAGTCTGTTATGCTAGCAACATGGCCTCTAGCATTGTATGATTATTTGTTTGTTTGTTTGATATGAGGTATAACGTTCCTGTCAACACTGCATAGGTCATTTCGAAGGCGTTGCTTCCAATTTTGTGGGACTTTACCCTACATTCATGATTGAGATGAAATGACATCTCAAACCCTGTCGCCCAATGAAACCATAAGGTTTATAAGCATGGACGGTCCAGCTCGTACCGATTTGCCTTGGCAGGCTTAGATCCTCCAAGCGGTTTATCAGTACTCGTGTGTGATTGGTTTCAGCTCTACATGGAAGCATCATGCAGCCCATCTATTTCTTCAAGCCCAGATGGGCGGGGACTGGGAGCATAGTATGTTTAAAATAGCCACCCCTAGTCAAAGAAGAAATTCACTACTGAGCTATGATTTTCAGGTCTATGGACTTCGACGTTTGCGTAAACTTGCCCCGTGTTTCAAGAACATTGTCGGATAGAGGTGAATAAAACAGAAGAGGTATGCATCCAAACATTTCCCGATTTTTGTGTGCATTACGAAAACACGCCTATGCAAATACATTGTAAACTTTACCGCCGAAAAAAAGATAACAAATTTTGATATTTTGTTTATTTCTGCTCAAAATATAGATTGCGGGTACTCGTTAGAACCGCCTCGATGAGGCGGTTCTAACGATTACCCACAATCTATATTACCGCCGCGATAAGGCGGTTCTACAGAATACCCACAATCTATATTTTAGAGCTGAAATAAAAAAAAATAAGGTAGGGGCTATACCCGTGTAAACCCCAGTTTTACTATATAAAAGTGGGGTTCAAGGGGATCAAAATTATATAGGCGTGTTTTCGTGATGAGAATTTTCAACTTTTAAAGCTACCCTACGAATGGTTTGAGTACGTTTTAAACTCAAACATAGTGTTTTAATAATATTTTTTTTTTTTTTTGGTTTGGGTTTTACGGCCCTTTCAAGATTATTTCACTCATATCGAGCCGATCGTTAATCAGAGGTGGGCGAAAACCAGTACCCGGAGAAAAACCACCTGACCTTCCGTTGCAGAACTTGGCGTCTCACACGTGGCCCGAGCGAGGCTCGAACCTACGGCGGTGAGTTTAATAATAATAATAATAATAATAATAATATATTTTAACAATACATGGTCACGAATGCAAGATTCTTTTTTATCATATGACATTTAAAATGCATTTTATTCACACTTTGTTTACAAAAATGACAATATTCCGCCATTAGCAAAGGCGACGTCGTTATTGACGTCGTACGTGTAACATTATGGGGCGTATCTAACTCATTTACATATTTTATCCGCGAGTGGATAAAGGAATTTATTACATGGCGTTGTCTCCGGTCATACTCTCCTTTCCGTTGTCAGTTTCTGGCAAAAGAATGTGCACTGTATACGTATAAGCCTGCCCAGGAAATAAGTGGATAGATAAACTGACCGGCTCTAGAATAACCTAAATAGTGTTGACTGGACCGTTAAACTCGAATACAAACATTCAAACAAATGACAAATTACATGGTGTTATAACATTCTCAGACGCGACGTCATATGAGTGAGTGAGTGTTATACGTCTCACCAACAGCTAAGGTCATGCGGAGACAGGACCTCGGTTTAAAGACTCATCCGAAGTCGTGAGATGCCCGGGATCAATCCTGCGACCCCAGGTTTACAAGGCGAGTAGCATAATCATTACACCATGGAGGCTTCTCGATAAAATAATAATAAAAGTAATTGTTTAAGAAATAGATCAGCTCTAACTGTGATTTGTTGAGTAATAAATCACAGTTTGGAGGTCAGTTGTAAAGTAGATCAAATCACGAGCGCGTAGCGCGCGTGTTTTGTCTACTTACAACTGACCGACAAACTGTGAATTATTGCTCAACGAATTACAAACTAGAGCTGATCTATTTCGATTCTAACAGGCTGAAATTCGGCAATAATGCTGTTGTTCCTTCGAAATCTCACAACTTTTCGCCATTGTTAGAAGAAATCCTGCTAAAATTATCGACTGAAATACATGCATTTATATCCTTTCCTAACGTTTTTGGTGCGAGAAAATGACGTTACACCGTCCCACGTCAAGGAAATGGACCAGTGACGTCATGAATGTGCAGTTTTTAATGACGTCACTCGTCACGCTCTTCGTTGCCGTGATTTGTTGCAGAATAAAACACAGTTATTTTCGTTTGCCTATATAGGCGCTCTGTGTTAGAATTAATATTTTGATAAAACAATGGCAAACCTATGTCACTTAACGCATGAAATTTTTGGCTGTGATATGGGTAATAGATGTTCTTAAAACATAGCAGACTACACAAGAGCTTGACTGGGGCTAGAATCTACGAAATCCTATTTTCTCAAACTATGTCCGAACTACAGTAGAACTTCGATGGGTCGAACACCGATGGCTCGTTTACCATGGCTGAATCGAACCCGTTCTTGAATCCCTATGGAATTCCTCTACATAAGAAATAGGGAGGGTAAAATTTGGGATATTTTCGTTTTTTTATCTTGCAAATGTATGCTGTGTTACATACTCATTAGAATCGCCTCGATGAGGCGATTCTAATGAGTACACACAACATACATTTTTTCTGTATAAAACACCGATAGATGTCCTAAAGTATCCCGTTATGCCTCCTGGCAGTAGCCCTCAGTGGCTCGAACTACCCCTGTCTCGAACAGATTTTCGTGGTCCCAAAGGTGTTCGAGCCATTGACGTTCGACTGTATGTCTAAATTTTTAGAAGTCCAATGTTTATATTATAACTGAAATGTAATTTTCAGGGTCTTCCTCTCGTTGAATAGAACACCGTTGAAAACGGTCTCTTTACTTCACAACGCAGTTATTATTTCCTCGGCTGGTCGAATGTTTCGGTTCCATACGAGAGAAAGAGAAGCCGGTTCTCTTGCCGGTACTACTGTAAGTTATTATTCCAGCTATCTTTTCTTAAAAGCTTGCAAGTGCAAAATGTACTTATCTTTTATTCAATTGTCATTACAAAACCTACAATAAGACAGGTGCGACCAGCAGAGACTCAAATCAACCTGCGCACCCGTCTACTATTACAAGACCTTTTGCTTATGTCTCTTTGCATAGATATTAGCCTGTAGTAGGCTCGTACATGCGACCAGCGAAGACCGTGATCAGCCTGCGCGAATCTGAGTCTTCGCTGGTCGCTCAAGTCTTCTTGTAGATTTTCTCATGCGCTGACTCATTTGTCACATAAAGGTGAAAGAAAAAGGACGACTCATAATGGTTATGCTACTCGCCTTGTAATCCAGGGGTCGCAGGATCGATCTCGGGCTTCTCCAGACTTTCGGCTGAGTCTTTAAACCGAGGTCCCGTCACCGTATAACCTTAGCTGTTGGTGAGACGTAAAACTCATAACACTCAAAAGGACGACTCGTATATATAGCGTAGTGGCGCATTCGGTTAGACAGTTGGCTAGGCGCGGCAGTCATTGCCAGAACGCATTTGCGTAGTCGGATCCTGCATGACTAGGCGCGGTAGCCATTGCCAGCGTGAGTTCGAACCTACCACCACCTTGTTTGTACTTTCTTATTGCTTTAATTTACTTTTCATCAGGAATGATACGAAGCTGGATGTCTGTAGGAGTTTGATAAATCTTAAAATTAGAAATATAATAATTGCAAGCTGATCCTGACATCCAGTGTGCCAAAGCACAACGGTACCTAGTTACTCTATCTGACGGGTCTTGCAGGAAAAATGAGCTAAACACTGTTCCTTGAAAACTCCTTTTTAGCTCACCTGAGTACGAAGTATTGTGATCAGTGAATGTCCGTCGTGCGTCTTGCGTCGTCAACAATTTGCATTACAATTTGCTTTAAATGCGAACTCCTCATCCTAAACCCATGGGCCCATTTGAGAGAAACTTCACAGGAATGTTGCATGGATAGCTAAACTTATTCCGCTCCGATAAACAAGCTGGCCATCAGAGCTAAAACACAAAATTCTTTAAACGACTACTTTTCCTGAATTCTTGGGCCAATTTCTGTCAAACTTCATAGGAATGCTGCATGGGTGACCCTCTACCAGAATTGTTAAAACGGTTCTGCTCTGATGAGCATATCGCAGCCAGCGCTAAAAAAATAATAATGATAAATGAAAAAACGTCATAAATTTGCTTTAAACGCAAACTCCTCGTAAACCCTTGGGCCATTTTGATTCAAACTTTACAGGAATTTGGCCTATGTGACTCTCTACCAAAATAGTTAAACTTGTTCCGCTCCAATAAACAAGATGGCCACCAGAGCTAAACATAAAAAAATCTTTAAACGACAACTCCTCCCGTACCCTTTGGCCAATTTAATTCAACCTTCATAGGAATGTTGCTTAGGTGACCCGCTACCAAAATAGCTTTAAAAAAAGTTCCGCTCTGATGAGCAACATGGCCGCCAGAGCTAAAAATGGAAAACCGTCGTAAATTTTCTTCAAACGCGAACTTCTCCAAGCCCTTGGGCTAATTTAATTTAAACTTTTCATGAATATTGCCTAGGTTGCCCTCTACCAAAATATTCAAAATCGTTCTTCTCCGATAAAAACAAGATGGCCACCAAATTTAAAAGTAGAAACACCTTATAACGGCAACTCCTCATAAACCTTTCGGCCAATTTGATTCAATCTTCATTATAGGAATGTTGCTCAGGTGACCCTCTACCAAAATAGCTAGACGGTTTCGCTCTGATGAGCAAAATGGCCGCCAGAGCTTAAAATAATAATAAAAAAAACATCGTAAATTAACTTCGAACGCGAACTCATCCTAAACCCTTGGGCCAATTTGAATCAAACTAAACAGGAATGTTGCATAGGTGACTCTCTACCAAAATAGCTAAAAGCATTCCGCTCCGATAAGCAAGATGGCGGCCAGCGCTAAAAATAGAAAAATCTTTAAACGACATCTCCTCCTGTACCTTTGGGCCAATTTGTTTCAAACTGTATAGGAATGTAGCTTAGGTGACCCTCCACCGAAATATCTTAAACGGTCCGCTTGACGAGCAAAATAGCCGGTAAAAAATATATAAACGTCGTAAATTTGTTTCAAACGCGAACTCCTCGTAAATCCTTGGGCCGATTTGATTCAAACTTTACAAGAATGTTGCCTAGAAGACCCCATATAAAATTCCTAAAATCGTTCTGCTCTGATGAACAAGATTGCCAACAGAGCTAAAAATAGAAAAATCTTTAAACGACAACTCCATCTGTACCCTTGGGTCATTTTCATTTGAAATTCATCGGAATGTTGCTTAGGTGACCCTCTACCAAAATGGCTAAAACGGTTTCGCTCCGATGAGCAAAATGGCCGCCGGAGCTAGAAATAGAAAAATTTGCTTCAAATGTGAATTCCTCGTAAGCCCTTGGGCTAATTTGAATCAAACTTCACAGAAATGTTTCCTATATGGCCCCCTATCAAAATAGCTAAAACAGTTCCGCTCTGATGAAAAAGATGGCCACAAGACCTTAAAAAGAGACAAATCTTCAAATGTCAACTACCCCTCAAACCTTGGACCAATGTGATTCTAATTTCACAAGAATGTTACCTAGGTGACTCCCTACCAAAATAGTTAAATTGCTCCGCTCTGATGAACAATATGGCCGCCAGAGCTAAAAATAGGAAAATCTTTTAGCGACAACTTCTCCTATATCCTTTAGCCAATTTTCTTTCAAGTCTCATAGGAATGTTGCTAAGGTGATCCTCTACCAAAATAGCTAAAACGGTTCCCCTCCGATGAGCGAAATGGACACCATCGCTACATATAGAAAAATGCAAATTTGCTTTAGATCTAAACTCCTCCACAAACCTTGGGCCAGTTTGATTTAAACTTCACAGGAATGTTGCCTATGCGGCTCCCAACGAAAAAAGCTAACTAGTTCCGTTCTGATGAACAAGATGGCCACCAGAGCTAAAAATAGGAAAATCTTCAAACGTCAACATCTCCTATTTGAATCAACCTTCCTAGGAATGTTGCATAGGTGAACCTCTAGAAAATTAGCTAAAACGGTTCCGCTCCGATGAACAAAATGGCGGCCAAAGGTAAAAATAGAAAAAAACAGCAATTTTTAGCTTTAAATGCGAACTTCTCCTAAACCCTTTGGCCAATTAGGAATGTTGCATAGGTGACCGCCTACCAAAATAGCTAATCGGTTCTGCTGTGGTGAGCAAAATGGCCACCAGCGCTTAAAATAGAAAAACATAAATTTGCTTCAAAGGCGAACTCCTCCTAAATGATGCAAACTTCACAGGAATGTTGCCGTGGTGGCTCCCTAACATAATAGCTATGATCGTGTAGTTCCTATGAAGTCTCGTAGGAATGTGGCTAAGGTGATCCTCTACCAAAATAGCTAAAACTTGGCCATCTTGGCCACCAGAGCTTAAAAGGTGATCATCTCTCTAAGTGGAACAGTTATGCCACATGGAATGGCTGGCACCCACACGACTTTCAGAAGCTGTGTGACATCTTGAAATCAGGTGAGCGATTCAGGGCCACCTTTGTCCTCTTGTTTGAGGAGTGTGGCGGTGCAGTCTGTTAGATCGTTGTTCCTGCATGGCTAGGCACGGCAACCATTGTCAGCGTGAGTTCGAATCCTACTAGGGAGCTTACCACTAAATATTTTCAATAGGCGACAATAGTAACCTTTTACATTGGGTTTTACGGCCCTTTCAAGATTATTTCACTCATATCGAATAATCTTTTACATGCTCCCACAAAAACTACACATAAAAAACTTTTCAAACCTTACTTATTTATAGAGCCATCCTAGCTCAACAAGTGGATGAGAAAAAAACCACATGTTGCCCGTCTCCTTTTCAAGTTATGGTCCGCCATGTTTGTTTACATGCAGATTCGCAGTGAATACAAGCCGGCTTTTTAAATGAGAGGTGACACTATAAAATCAGCAACAATTTCTTTGAGCTTGCAGATATAATTATAAAACACACATCATTTCATTTCCTTATAATCATCCTTTTCTCACATTGAAATGAAACATGGGATATTTATCCAATGGAAGTCTGTCTGGTATTTAGACTGCAACTAAAAGCTCTGTCCCAAAGTGATAAAAGCCAGTACCCCCAGTATTTAGTGCAAAGCTACCTATAGGGAGCTTACCACTAAATATTTTCCATAGGCGACAATAGTAACCTTTACCATGCTCTCACAAAAACTACACATACAAAACTTTTCAAACCTTACTTATTTATAGAGCCATCCTAGCTCAACAAGTTGATGAGAAAAAATCCACATGTTGCTCGTCTCCTTTTCAAGTTATGGTCCGCCATGTTTGTTTACATGCAGATTCGCAGTGAATACAAGCCGGCTTTTTAAATGAGAGGTGACACTATAAAATCAGCAACAATTTCTTTGAGCTTGCAGACACAGTGTTTATGGTGTCAGACCACCCAAAAATGCCCCCTTATAAACGCATGTAAATCCTGCAAGTTCCAGAAACTGTCACATGTCCCACAACATTCGTTCACTTATAACACTTCTCAAACTGACAAGATAATTCACTGGTCTCCTGAAATATCAACTATTTTCCCTGTCATGACCGTTTAGATTTTTCACAAATTTATGCCAAACACTCTGACTGTGTTAATTTCCAACACAAAACAGCTGGCCGGTGCACGTCTGCTTGACATAGATCAGCATCCACCCAGAAGATATAGTCCTGGAAAGAAGGATGGATATTTGCCTATTCATTGCAAAACACTTCATATTTAAAGATCAGATGAAAATAATGGGAGAAAAAAACTTAAACAGTGAAGTACAGTCTGTCAACAAAGGAAGCAATATTTTTTAAAGAACTATTTTAGCACTCTACGACCCCGGAAGTACTTCTCTGGGTGGTCTGACATCTAGATGACACTTATATTTAGTTTATATTCCCAAACAAGGTATTCTTTGCAATATATGGCTCTTGTCTGTTAGCAATATGCACTTACTGCAACAAAATGAATGTCGAAAAGCAAACTAGCTGTCTTTGAAAAGGTAACTGTCTCATGACCAATTCTTATACCTGCAACTGCATTTATGCATAGTTCGGTGCACTGTTATAAATCAAATTTTCTCTGCAAATACTCAATTGATTTTGCCGAAACAAAGTGCACAATGCATGTGACAGTCTGTAGTACTTCATAAACCCCTTTTGATGGTTCTTTCTAGCCATTTGGGTCGAGAATGATAAGAAAAAAAGCAATTTTGGGGCTATTTTTGGGGGTAAATTTGGCTTTAGCATAACCATTTTTGCTAAAGAAACCAAATGCCACCTTTCTTTGTACTTGAATAACCTTCTACAGTCAATGTAATATATTTTATGTCAAAGTGGCATAATGTAACACAATGCAGAGTCACAGATATTACAGCTTATATCAGCAAGGAGAAAAACCAGCTGGCTCGGCCAGATAAAAACTCCCCTTCAGATAGTTTAAGTTACTCTTAATTGGCTTTTTTAAGTAAGATGGCTCAGATAAAGCAATTCTGTTTGGTATAACAATGTGTTTGGTCAGCACAAGTATCATTTGTTCTGTGAAACTAATTGAGGAAAAAGCTTATTTTCATTTTTGGTACAAAAAAGCTGTAATTATGGCAAAAGGCGATCGGAAACGTGCAAAATCTGGATCTTTCTTTCAAACCGGCAACAAAATTGCAACAAAAGGGAAAAAAGTTGGATACAAACCTGTAGCAGGTCCCAGTTCTGCACCAGACAGACTACAGACCAAGGGAAGTAACTCTGTTAATGGTGGAAATGATATAAATCGACTGCGACAGAGGCCTCGGCCAGCAGCAGAAGATGGACTGGCATCTGGAAACAGAATAGTGGACATCAAGAAAATGGTCTGGGTTATGAATCAGGTGTTTAAAGCACATTCGTCTAGGCTGGAGAAGTGTACAAATTTGAATACTGACATTTGCAAAGAAGTAAAACAAGGTTTAGCATGGAGTTTTCAATTTAAATGTACTAACTGTGGCTTTGTTTCTAAGCTTTATAGTACTTTCAATGAAATTCCAAAGACAAAAAAGTCAGCGTCTATCAATACAAATCTGGCCATGGCTCTGATGGACACTTCTATGGGTGTCAGTAAAGCAAGGCTGCTTTTCACCTCTTTGGACATTCCACCTCCAACTAAATCTCTTTTGCAGAGATTGACCGACAAAGTCAGTCAGGACATCATCCGCCTAAATAAAGCGGACATGGCAGAAAAGAGGCACATTGTCAGGCAACACAATCTTGAGGCTGGTGTGGGAAATCCAAAGCACATTGATGTTTCCATGGATGGGCGCTACAATGCACGTGGGTTTAAGTCCTCATATAAGCCTGGGCAGAGCTCATCACAAGCATATACAGTAGCCATAGAGAACATGACAAAGGAGCGTTATATTATTGGACTCGCTGTCGAAAACAAGCTATGCTGGACAGGAGCTTGGCTCAGGAACCGTGGCTTTGATGTTCTGTGCCCAGGAGGTCATGTGGATTGTACTGCAAATATCCCATATCTTCAGCCACATTCTGAAAGGAAAATGGCCTACAAGATAGCAGAGGACCTCTCATTGGAAGATTTCTGGATCCGTACAGTTACCACTGATGGTGACTCAAAAATTTACTTGGGTCTGCAAGACTTCTATGAGAAACTCAATCAAGCATGGCATGTTTCACGCCAGCAGGACCCTTATCATCTTGGTTCCAGACAAGAGAAAAAGGCAAGAACTTCACAGTTTAGTGCAGAATTTCTCCCTGACCACCTCCAGACCAAAGAAGCTAGGCAAAGGGCATTAGCAGCTGTCAGCAAAGCCATCCGAGCTCGCTCTAGTGCAATAATCGATGAACTGACACGACTCGGAAATGGGGATATTGTGAAAATGCTCCCAAAATTACCTTCAGTGAGGACAGCCACCATACTGTGTTACTCCGGAAATTGTAGTGTTTGCCCAGGGGAGTCACTTGTCTGTTCTGGAGTGTCTGAAGGGTGCTGGTGGGTTAAGTCGGCATATCTGCCAACTCACGGCATATCCCGTCTGAAAATGGACAGAAACGACATTTCCTTAATGGAGATAATACTTGAAATGCGGCTAAGTGAAATGGCTGTGGCAAGTGTCAGCTCAAACACCTCCACACAGAAAGCAGAAGCATTTAACCGGGCAGTCGTCTCAACCTTGAACAAAGAAACAAACTTTTCACGGAATTTTGGCGGTCGACTGGCAGCACAAGTCCACAAATCTAACAACACCATATCAGCATCTGTAAAAAGGAAACTGCATTGTATCTCGGGAACAACTCTTTCAGAAGCCAGCTCTCATCATTTGGATCAAATCTCTAAATCAGCAAATTACCATAAAACCTATAAGAGTACAGGGGCTTATAAGAAGAAACGAATTTCTAATCGCGCTCGCCTGGAATTTGAACATAATCTTCTGCGGTCGAAGGATTCTAAGGAGGCAGATTATATCAAAGGGCAAGCTGATGAACAATGGCATACATATGCCTCTCCCAAAGCACCAGCATCTAAAAGGAAAAGTGAACCTGTATATGCCATACCCAAAGCACTAGCATCTAAAAGGACAAAGTGAATCTGGATAGTATTAACTTTCGAAAGTAAGTGCGCATGTACAAAAGGAACAGCTGCTCTTTCAAGCAATGCAAAATCTGCCACTTTTAACAAAATTCAAGAACAAATTTATAAGAAAATACAATTTGCAGCTAGCATGAAAACAGTACATTAAATTTAACCCTTGTCCTGCTGAATAAATTAATTATACCACAGCCATTACCAGCTATCAGCCATTCAGTTTACTTGATATATTCATTCAATTTACAAACTTCATGACAGTATAGATCTTGATCAGATTGCTTCAGAAGCCATCTGATCTAGATCTACACTGTTTGCAAACAGTGTAGACCCAGATCAGATGGCTTCTGAAAGCCATCTGATCAGAATCTACACTGTTTGCATCATCAGGAGCCATCTGATATGGATCTACACTGTTTGCAAACTAACATACTGGCTGGAAACAGTTAAGATTCAGATCAGATGGCTTCTGAACATGCAAACAGTGTAGATCCTAATCAGACAGCTTCTTCAGAAGCCATCTGATCTGGGTCTACACTGTTTGCAAAGGTAGGGATTCTCGTGATAAGGGTTAAATTGAAGTCACAGACTTTACGGGCCTTCGCAAAAGGTTTACCTTTAGTTCAAATCATTTAGCTCAACAAGGCAACGGGGCCTTTCGACATCATTTTTCCTGTCATGACCAGAGCAGTTTGCATTTAAAAAGCACGCCTTTCTATTGTTATTAGTGTAATTGTCTTCAAATACAATATGGTCAGTGTTAATGCACAATTTATTGTTGCAAAGATGACTGGCCTGTTGCTCAGGTGGAACATCTAAACTCCTAACCTTCACCATTAAGGCCATCCTATGTACACTCCTAGTTCTATGCCCATCAGTGTCAGGATCCCTGGGATCTCTGTATCTAAACTGGCCATAGCCCTTTTTCGTGCAGCCTGTCCACATGATACACTGTCCATTTTCATGCAACTCTGACTGACTATCTAGTCTTTCTTTGCAAATTTTGAAGAAATTATCCATTTTAAACAAATTTCAATACTTTTTTACTATTTTAAAATTGATTTAAAATTGAATTCCACATTGATAATCACTGTAAAGCAGTTGAAAATATTAGCAGACGACATTGTGAGAACAATTTCAAGAAAGAGAGACAGTCTGAATGCACAGTGGAGCTAGAACCAGTCAGAGACTGACAGAATTACAGAATTTTTAAAAAACAAATTAAATTTAATTTTAAAAAAATTAAAATGACTCACCAGCATCCAAATGACATTCCCATTTTGTTTTTCGTCATGTAAACAATTTATATTCCAAATTTGAAGCATTTAGCTTGAAAACTCACAGAAATATTACAGTTTAAAAAAATCCGCAAGCATCACTTCTAGGTGTCAGACCACCCAAATATGCCCCCTTATAAACGCATGTAAATCCTGCAAGTTCCAGAAACTGTCACATGTCCCACAACATTCGTTCACTTATAACACTTCTCAAACTGACAAGATAATTCACTGGTCTCCTGAAATATCAACTATTTTCCCTGTCATGACCGTTTAGATTTTTCACAAATTTATGCCAAACACTCTGACTGTGTTAATTTCCAACACAAAACAGCTGGCCGGTGCACGTCTGCTTGACATAGATCAGCATCCACCCAGAAGATATAGTCCTGGAAAGAAGGATGGATATTTGCCTATTCATTGCAAAACACTTCATATTTAAAGATCAGATGAAAATAATGGGAGAAAAAAACTTAAACAGTGAAGTACAGTCTGTCAACAAAGGAAGCAATATTTTTTAAAGAACTATTTTAGCACCCTACGACCCCGGAAGTACTTCTCTGGGTGGTCTGACACCTTATGTGAAATTTGAAGCATTTTCGCTCCAGTGCAGACTTCTCGCTACAATTTGCTAATTGCAATCATATTCGACGTGAAGAAACAATGTGAACCAGTCAAAAATATGCAGGGATACTTCATTTTTCTATGTAGTGTGTCTATTTGGCGAAATGACCATAAATGAAAGTTACACCATTTACAAGTATGAGGTTTCACAAAAAGCTTGGCCTACGCTAGCAAGCGGCACAACATATCTGTAGTTGAATGTATCCTTATGCCAGCTTCCGCAAATTGTTGAACCGTCTGGCAACGTCCTTTTCGTATGCGTGACACTGATTTGCAATATATTTGAACTGAGAAAAAGCGAAACACTAATGAAGATGGCCAGAAAGTGCGAAATCACAGAAAACATGTTACCGATGGCACCAACAGGAAGAACAAACCAAATATTTGAGATACAGTAAGAATGCAACGGAAAGGAAAGTAATCAGCTGCCTCTTCTCCAACGAGAAAAAGGCGTTTTAACAGCCTTAGCGAATCAATTGCTGAGGCTGAATTTGTCTAGTTTCTGTGTCAGTTTAATAGGTTTATTGACATGACGTTGCATTGACGTTGGTACGACGTTGCCTAGACATCTTGTTCCCGCTGGGAATAACTTATCTTTCTTATGGGTGGCACGGATCCAATATACATATATATTGTTCCTTGTTAGTGTCGTTCAAACGAGTAACACGACCTACGTATTATAACAAAAATTAGAAAACTAATGTAGTCCCTGTAATCACAACTTCATTACAGTAACATGTAACATAGGCCTACTGATAACCAGTAACTGAAAACCACTACTTGAAATTAATAGTAACAAGTACTCTGCGCGGAAATAAATTTGATTGCTCAGGCAGAATAAAGTTGTTGCTAAATGCTCGTATCTAAGTTAATGAGGACGCCCAGGCATGGTATAGTGTGTTGCACATACGTGTACGAGATAGGCCACAGTCATGCTGTCACGTATTGAGAGCTAGGGTTTAGCACATTAAAAAAAAAGGTAGCAGAACGGCAATAAAAATAGTGAAAATCTATTACATGGCAACATAGGTCACAGTTTCACCGTCACGTATTAAGGGCTAGGTTTTACTGCGTATTTTAAACGTAGAATCGTAATACATGCCGTTATATATGGCTACAGCTGCGTTTGCTTTGAAATTTCAAAAATATACATAGGCCTATCATTGCAATATACGGAGCGTATATCTAGCAAAAACACGTAGTAAAACGCTCTAAAACGTATACATAGACTAATCAGCCTGCGCTTCAGTGCATTCTGATCAGAGCCTTTGCTGTAAGCGCAAGGGATAGTTAGCCAGCCGCACTCACTTCTCCCTGAACTCAGCAAACTTCTCCTTATTTTCTCAGGAGGGAGCAGCCACTTCTATCTATTTTTGGGACCAGATTGGGCCAGAGCTCGGGCCCAGACGTTACCAGTATTTCTACTGAAAGATATAGGTTGTGGATTCCTGTTTTTTGTTCTTGTTTTTAATTTTTTTGGTGGTAAAATTTTCCTCAATATTTGTGTAGTAGTGTTTTTTTTTTGTTTTTTTTTTTTTTAGAAAGCTCTTTCTTGCATTTGTTTTCATTACTACCTCCCTTCCAGTTGTGCACTAAATATGACTCCGTGACATAATGCGAATAAACAAGACTTACCTGATCATTGCCTTCGCATCTAGTCACATAATAGCTTTCAAAAGAAACAAGCTTTGTGATATTGTAGCGAAAGGAATCATTTGTGGTGAAACGTAGAATATGAAGTCGTATTGTGTATAACACCGTATTGAGTTTAAATTGACTTAGCTTTTGTTGTTACGTGAAATTTTCTCGCCATACTCTGGGGTTACCCAACCCAGTCCTTATAGGCCATCCCCCCCCCCCCCCCCCCCCAATCAGCCATGTCACCAGTGAAGGATTGAATCTTTCCCCACCTCATATTTTCTATTTCCATTTGGAGCTCAATACATTTTTCACAGTCAATATTTATTACTCATATAATTATATTTGCATACGAGTCAGCTCCTTACGGGGGTAGCCCCTATGTGCTTTTAGCGCCCGGTTACCTTACAAAATCTATCAAGTCAAGTCAGCTCCTTACTACAGTCTTTCAAAACGCAGTGAGACATGACTTCACTTTTAATTTTGGGCTTGTCCGTGTTTTAGGTAAGTCGCCTTCAGTTTGGATTTTACATTGGGAGATATTGTTTTACTGAGATTCGTACTGCATCATACTAACCACTTGGCCACGATTTCTACATAATGGTATTATAAAAAAAAACGAATTCATAATTTTAAAATCCTGTGAAAAAAGAAATCCGAAACCTGCTTTCCCTAAAACATGGAATAGTCTTGCCACGCTTGAACGTTGAACTCTCAAAGGTCGTTGATAAACTATAACCTTGCAAGAACGACACCTGTTAGGGCTAAGTGATTTAAATATACTGAACCGAAAAAGAAACGCAACTCCAAATCTAAATGCGAGTATATGCAGAAATAATCATGTTTGCAGAAAATCGAATTAATGACGCAATGATATAATCATTCCTGCTGTAACTACTATAGTGAGTTCAAGTTCCAGTGAGAATGTTTGGAACACAAATCCGTTTTGTCACAGAGGTTGTCATTTCACAAGTTCAAAACATAAGCAGTTAATAGCGAGTATGTTCTCCGTTTGCATTTAGTCCTGGACGCACACGCATGGTCATGGACAGGATTCAACGATTGATCTCTGCTTGGGGTATAGCATTCAACTCCTGTATGAGCGCGAGACGCAAGGCTTGACGTGTTGTTGGCGGTTGGGGTCGGTAACGTACGCGCATATCCAAGACGTCCCACAAATGTTCTATAGGAGAGAGATCTGGACTATACGGAGGCCAGTGCATCACGTCAACGTTGTTTTGCTGAAGACTCGCCATGCTGAGCCTTGCTAAATGCGCCCGAGCGTTATCCTGTTGAAACGTAACGTTGTGCTGTCGTACATATGGAACAATTACCGGTCGTAAAACGACGTCAACGTAACACTGAGCCGTCAAAGATCCATTAATGAATACAAGGGGCGTTCTATGACCATAAGATATGCCAGCCCACACCATCAACCCACCGCCTCCAAATCGATCACGTTCAACCAAACAATTGTCACGATAACGCTCTCCGTCACGCCTATACACACATTGACGGCCGTCAGCTCTGTACAGCAAGTACCTGGACTCGTCAGAAAACATTACGTTACGCCACTGACGAAGGGGCAACAGGTTTGGCCTATGTTGTGATGGCCACGCCATTCTAACCTGAATTGTCGTGGTGTTAATGGCATACCAACGTACGGACGACGAGGACGTAAGCCAAACTCTCGAAGGCGATTCCTGGCAGTATCTGCACTTATACGATTGTTGTGCGTTCCTGGTGTCACCTGAGACATCTCGACGACTGTACGGAACCGATTACGAAGGTGGGTTAGACGGATGTATCGGTCCTGTCGACGTGTCGTGACGCGTGGACGTCCACTTCTTGGCCTGTCATTTGTCGTTCCCGTTTGACGCAGAAGCTGGTACAAGCGAGTTATCGTCGATTTACTCACTTGGAATTTCCTGGGGATGACAGCCTGAGACGTCCCAAATAGAAGCATTTGAACCGCTACGTTACGTTGATCTTGCGTCAAATGTACCATATTCCGTGGAGAAATTTTACCGGACTTTTGAAACCTAAACTCCAGGTAACACAATATGCCAATATGATGAGGTTACTGTATACAGTTAATGTACTGCACGAGGAAATATTGAAAACAACGAACTGCCAAGTGGAGCGTTAAACTGTACAGATATCGCCCAAATGTTTTCTGCATAAGAAAATTAAAAAGTTTGAAAGTAAATCGCAAAATGATTTTTCAGTCAACCTGATGGTTGCATGAAAATCTTCTGGGTTAAAAAGTTGCGTTTCTTTTTCAGTTTAGTGTATGTCATTCATTGTTATATATTTACATTTCCAGTGAAAACTCTAATGTAAACCTATAGAAAGCAATTGCGTTCATACTTCCATGAACGCATCGAATCACAGGATTTTCAGTGACGTTAAATGACGTCATTCTAAACCATTGTTCTCTACGGGCGTTGATGACGTCAACGCTGCTCCGCTCTTTGTAGAAAAACAGCGTGCAAATGTTTTTCAGCTTTAAATGTTTGCCCTACAAGTATTTTTTTTCGCCCAGTGATGAGGGGCAAATAATGTAAATATAAAAAATAAACTTATTTTTTCTGCTTTTCATGCAAGTATGAACGACAGTGGGTCGCTAGCAAAGTTTACATGAACTACTTTGCACGCGACCCACTGCGTTCATACTTCCATGAACTGCAGAAAAATAAATTTCATTTCTTAATTAGTGCACCGTCATAGAGTGCACTTAAGGTTTCATTTCACACAAGTCAAATCTATCCATTTCCCGTTTTCTTTCCTCACAACAGTGTTCAATTTACATAATTCTATCTAGGCTTTTGCAATATTCTCTCTTACTAATTTTTATTTTTCCATCTCGATGTGTAACGTTTTTTTCTACTTCTTTTAGTAGGTTTCATATTTTTAATTCAAAAGTGTCGGTCGCGTGGGGCTCCTTACACCCCACCGGTTTTTATTGTAATTAGGAAAAAAAATTAAACTTATGAAAAAAAAAAAATTCTCGCCCCAACGACTAAAATAAAAGAAAAGCCCGGGGGAAAGAACAGTGTCATTAAATAATTCCAGATGGCGTAGCACGACTGTGCTGAGCTGTTCGGCAGTGTCATGATTCTCTGCTCAGCTCTCGAACAATCCAGATCGTCTTCTCAGCATGTCTGCCCAAGAAAGATGCTTTATTTAAAGACTGTCTATAAAATTAAAGATTTAAATTCTGTAACTTAAAAGACTGACACAACTAAAACTATGAAAATAGCGTTAAACGAAAAAAATCGCACTTTGCTATTTGTAGTAATTTAGTCGTTATCGGTGGAATATTTTATCATGTGTAACTGCAAATCAAATAGTAAGCTTTACTGAATTAAATTCCTTCAACCATAATTGAAGATTTCTCAGAAAACCAGTTTGGAGTAAGATTCATATGTAAAATGAGCTAAAGAATAAAAGCGTATAATATCTACCTCATTTTGTCAACATACTGACCTGACCACTCGATTCGACAGAACTAAAATTGATGAAAGTTTCAGACTGCCTACAACAGTAAAATGTTCGAAAACGAAATGACGTCAGTACGAAAGTCAGCTTATGTTCGGCTTTCTGTGGAGTTTCCCCCGCATTTGTGGTCTAAGGGAAGGAACTGAGTTGTTTTATTTCTGAATTATTTTCTAGCATTAACACAATATTTACAAAAAATAAAATACATGCAATTTTTAGCAACGCATTTCTTTCAATGAGATGAAGACTTGGACTGCGTATGAGAAAGCGATTTTTTTTTTTTTTTTTTTTTTTTTCGTGTTTCATTATTTTCATGATTTTCCTTGTGCTAGTCTGTAAATTTACAGATAGTCTTTAAGATTATAGACAGTCTTTAAATAAAACAACTTTCTTAGACCTGATGAAAGATTACTGCTTCCAGAGCCACTTGTGGCTTTCTTAAAGTCATGCCGACATCATGGGGGCCTGAAGTGACCATAGGCATTCAGCACAAGTGTTTCATTGTCACTCTTCGCTGCGATCTGAGCACTCCTGTTCCAGCCAGACTCAAGAAGACAGTGACGAAACAGCAGCCTTCTGCGACGGAAAGACCACTACAATGACAGCACCGACGATAACCAGACAACCTCCGACAGCCAGCGCCGAACCTGCGCCCGCGCCGACACTGCAGCGACCTTCGCCTGCACCAGCGCCGTCCTCGCCAGAGCCAGAGCCTTCTCAACCTTCACCGCCGGAGCCACCAATAAAGCAACGACACAAGACTTCGCCGCCTAAGCCAGCCTACCAACCGCTCGCACCAGACATGGACTTCGTAACGATCGACCAGCATTTTCGGGTACAAGACCACTACAACTGTCAAGTTGTCCGCCACTACAGTGACCACGACGTCTACCTGCTTAGCAGGAAGCCTACGGGTCTGACCAACATTTGAAGAACGGCATTCTGTACGGGTCGAGGTCATCTGATGCAGGTGTCGATGAGTTCGTCCCAGGATTTTGGCGGTTCTACAAGCAACACTTCTGCATGGCCAAACCGGTAGGAGATGCTGAGGGCTTGTGCCAGCATCTGGATCATTACGCACTCATCCTGCCTGCTGGTTGGGAATAAGACTTGCGACCAGTCTTCTTCCTGGACCACTAGCCACGCGTTTCTGTATGGAAACTTGCAAGGTTCTAAAGCGAATTTTTAAGGGTTGGTCATGTTTGTAATAGACAAACATTACGCACGTTTATTATTATTATTATGTTTATTATTAATAGTAGTAGCAGTATTATTGTGATAATGTTCTGTTCAGTCTGCTGACTAGAAAGCAGCAGACCTTTCCTTTGGATTCTTTTTAAAGAAGCCAACTTGTAATCATCCTTTTCTCACATTGAAATGAAACATGGGATATTTATCCAATGGAAGCCTGTCTGGTATTTAGACTGCAACTAAAAGCTCTGTGCCAAAGTGATAAAAGCCAGTACCCCCAGTATTTAGTGCAAAGCTACCTATAGGGAGCTTACCACTAAATATTTTCCATAGGCGACAATAGTAACTTTTGCCATGCTCCCACAAAAACTACACATATAAAACTTTTCAAACCTTACTTATTTATAGAGCTATCCTAGCTCAACAAGTTGATGAGAAAAAATCCACATGTTGCTCGTCTCCTCTTCAAGTTATGGTCCGCCATGTTTGTTTACATACAGATTCGAAGTGAATACAAGCCGGCTTTTTAAATGAGAGATGACACTATAAATAAGTTCTGAATAGTTAGATCCTTTGGAAGTAAAGAATACACAAAATAAACGAAAATAGCAGACTCGGTTTTATTGAGTCTGTTCATGACCAGTACTGAAATGTGCTACATCGGCCACGCCCCCTAGCACCGGCTTAAGCAGAACTCTATTTTCAAAATAATTTTAAATGAACTCAATGATCCCAAAAGACCTGAAAATATAATCTGCACTATGATGAATGTACGGGGAGACTTTTTACGGCCGCCACACGGCACAGCACCAGCTGCAGTGAAGATAAATAAGTTCTGAATAGTTAGATCCTTTGGAAGTAAAGAATACACAAAATAAACGAAAATAGCAGACTCGGTTTTATTGAGTCTGTTCATGACCAGTACTGAAATGTGCTACATCGGCCACGCCCCATAGCACCGGCATAAGCAGAACTCTATTTTCAAAATAATTTTAAATGAACTCAATGATCCCAAAGGACCTAAAAATATAATCTGCACTATGATGGATGTACGGGGAGACTTTTTACGGCCGCCACACGGCACAGCACCAGTTGCAGTGAAGATAAATAAGTTCTGAATAGTTAGATCCTTTGGTTTGTTTGTTTGAATTGAGGTTTAACGTCCCCGTCAACACTGTAAAGGTCATTTTGGAGACGTTGCTTCCAATTTTGTGGGACTTTTACCCGACATCGAGATGAAATGACATCTCAAGCCCTGTCGCCCAATGAAATCAATAGGGTTTATTAGCATGGACGGTCAGCCTCGCACCGCGGTTCCTGGACAGGCTTAGATCCTCCAAGCGGTTTACCAGTACTAGTGTGCGGGCCAGATTCAGCTTTAGATCCTTTGGAAGTAAAGAATACACAAAATAAATGAAAATAGCAGACTCGGTTTTATTGAGTCTGTTCATGACCAGTACTGAAATGTGCTACATCGGCCACGCCCCCTAGCACCGGCTTAAGCAGAACTCTATTTTCAAAATAATTTTAAATGAACTCAATGATCCCAAAAGACCTGAAAATATAATCTGCACTATGATGGATGTACGGGGAGACTTTTTACGGCCGCCACACGGCACAGCACCAGCTGCAGTGAAGATAAATAAGTTCTGAATAGTTAGATCCTTTGGAAGTAAAGAATACACAAAATAAACGAAAATAGCAGACTCGGTTTTATTGAGTCTGTTCATGACCAGTACTGAAATGTGCTACATCGGCCACGCCCCCTAGCACCGGCTTAAGCAGAACTCTATTTTCAAAATAATTTTAAATGAACTCAATGATCCCAAAGGACCTAAAATATAATCTGCACTATGATGGATGTACGGGGAGACTTTTTACGGCCACCACACGGCACAGCACCAGCTGCAGTGAAGATAAATAAGTTCTGAATAGTTAGATCCTTTGGAAGTAAAGAATACACAAAATAAACGAAAATAGCAGACTCGGTTTTATTGAGTCTGTTCATGACCAGTACTGAAATGTGCTACATCGGCCACGCCCCATAGCACCGGCTTAAGCAGAACTCTATTTTCAAAATAATTTTAAATTAACTCAATGATCCCAAAGGACCTAAAATATAATCTGCACTATGATGGATGTACGGGGAGACTTTTTACGGCCGCCACACGGCACAGCACCAGTTGCAGTGAAGATAAATAAGTTCTGAATAGTTAGATCCTTTGGAAGTAAAGAATACACAAAATAAATGAAAATAGCAGACTCGGTTTTATTGAGTCTGTTCATGACCAGTACTGAAATGTGCTTCATCGGCCACGCCCCCTAGCACCGGCTTAAGCAGAACCCTATTTTCAAAATAATTTTAAATGAACTCAATGATCCCAAAGGACCTGAAAATATAATCTGCACTATGATGGATGTACGGGGAGACAGAAAATCAGCAACAATTTCTTTGAGCTTGCAGATATAATTATAAAACATACATCATTTCATGTCCTTATAATCATCCTTTTCTCACATTGAAATGAAACATGGGATATTTATCCAATGGAAGCCTGTCTGGTATTTAGACTGCAACTAAAAGCTCTGTCCCAAAGTGATAAAAGCCAGTACCCCCAGAATTTAGTGCAAAGCTACCTATAGGGAGCTTACCACTAAATATTTTCCGTAGGCGACAATAGTAACCTTTTACATGCTCCCACAAAAACTACACATACAAAACTTTTCAAACCTTACTTATTTATAGAGCCATCCTAGCTCAACAAGTTGATGAGAAAAAATCCTCATGTTGCCCGTCTCCTTTTCAAGTTATGGTCCGCCATGTTTGTTTACATGCAGATTCGCAGTGAATACAAGCCGGCTTTTTAAATGAGAGGTGACACTATAAAATCAGCAACAATTTCTTTGAGCTTGCAGATATAATTATAAAACACACATAATTTCATTTCCTTATAATCATCCTTTTCTCACATTGAAATGAAACATGGGATATTTATCCAATGGAAGCCTGTCTGGGATTAAGACTGCAACTAAAAGCTCTGTCCCAAAGTGATAAAAGCCAGTACCCCCAGTATTTAGTGCAAAGCTACCACTCCCACCCTGTTTGTACTTTCTTATTTCTTTACTGCATATAGAACATCCTAATGATCTTACCGGTGGAGGAAATTCATTATAAATAGATTAACCAGAGAATTGAAAATTTGGTTAATTAAATTAAATAGCGCGTTCGGCTTTATGCCCTGACCAGAGTTAACACACTCACAAACATAGATCAGTATTATAGTTCAACAAATTTACATTAAAAATTACATTAAGAATAATATAAGAGCCCTTATCGGGCGCATAAACTAAAATATTAGCGAACTACAAAATGGCGCCACTTTGACAAATGGTTTAAGCTCCTTAATTTGCTTAGACATTTCACCAAGCGGCGTTTCCATGCAGGTATATCCGGCCTTTCGCTGGACACTGGGGGCTTGGCTTCTAGCTCATTTCTATGTGTAGTGTGCGCCAGCAACCAGTGCTTAAGTGACATCTTGAATTCCCACCCACCCTCTACGGACTTTTTAATTTAAATTGACAAGCCGTGTGATGGGCAATACATTTTCGCTCAAATTTATAGTGTGTTTTACTTGCAAGAGTGAATCATGTACTAATACATGCCTTATTTCGCACGAAACTATCATTGGATTTGTATTTTTAAAAAAAATTGCAGTTTCACCCATCGCTTTGTTCTTGTGTTATTGTTTAATTCAATGCGTTGGTAATTTGGCAATACATCTTCAAAAAAGTTGACAGTGCTCAAATTTATGTAATCATTTTGCAATGTGTTAAGCCACGCAAAGTGCTTATTTTACTTGCAGCAGTGAATCATGTCTTATTTCACATGAAACTATAACAGTGTTTTATGAGCGCGCATGTCTTAGTATTGGTTGTAGTTAGAGATTTTAGCTCACCAAAGCCGAAGGCTCAAGGGTAGCTTTTAGGATAGGCAGTGGTCCGTCGTATGTCATCGTCATCGTCGTCGTATGTTGTCGTCGTCGTCAACATTTTCAAGCATCTTATCCTCCGAACCCACTGGGCCTATTCAAGTGAAATTTCATGTGGAGCATCCATGGGAAGGCCGCCATGCCCATATAAGATAAAAACTCTTCAAAAATCTTCTTCTCCAGAACCAGTGGACCAATTCTCATGAAACTCGGTGTGTGGCATTGGGGACTCTGGCCCATCATAGTTTGTTCGAATGATGACCCTCGGATCATCTAGCCCTATTTTACACCAAGGTCAAATTTGTACCCTTTCGAATGGGAAATGTCAAAACTGAGTATTTTTGGAAACTATTGCAACCTGTAATCTGGAAATTGGTAGATGCAGTCAGCTAAATGATTGTATGAAACTACAAGAGTATTCAAGGCCAATATCATTCCTTTACCTTGGCCCAAGGTCATTCAGATATGAAAATTGAAACTGTTTTTCCACAGAAACCTCTGGGTCATATATACTGACCAAATTTCATATGGAAGCTTTTGGGATCAAGGTATTAAACATCGATTAATTTGAGTTTGGTCACATAAACCAAGATGGGCGCCAAGCCCATAAAAGGTAAAACTCTTCAAAAATTTTCTTCTCCGGAACCAATGGGCCGATTATCATGAAACTTGGTATGTAGCAGTGGGGACTCAAATCCATCATAATTCGTTCAAATGATGACCCCTGGATGACTTTGATTTATTTTACGCCAAGGTCAACTTTGGTCACATAGGTTTTTATATGGAAACAAGTCAAAACTAAGTATTTTTCGAAAATTATTGCCACCTGTGATCAGAAAATGAGTACATGCAATTACCAAAATGTAGGGAAATGACTATTGAAGGTCAAGGTCATTGCTCGACCTTGGCCCAAGGTCATTCATATGAAAATTTAAAACTGTTTTGTCAGACACCACTAATATTTCATTAGGAAGCTTTCAGAAACAAAGAAATATTAGTTGGTCACATGACCTATGCCATGCCCATATAAGGTAAAAACCCTCCAAAAATCTTCTTCTCCAGAACCTGTGGGCCAATTTTTATGAGTAAATGAAACTATATGAGTATTCAAGATCAAGGTCATTTCTTAGACCTTTGCCATAGGTCATTCAGAATATGATTATTATTCAGATTTTCTCAGAAACCACTGGTCCATATTTAACAATATTTCATAAGGAAGCTTTTGTTTGTTTGTTTGTTTGTATTGGAGTTTAACGGCCCAGTCAACACTATTTAGGTCATTTTTGAGCCGGTCAGTTTACCTATCAACACTTTCCTGGGCAGGCTTATACGTAAGCGGTTAACCAGTACAGTGCACATTCTTTCGCCAGAAACTGACAACTGCCCTTCTTGAATCAGCGAAAGGGAGAGAATGACCGTAGAAAAGATTTCATGATCAATCTCCACGAAAGAATGTTGCCGACCCCGGCGGGAGTCGAACCCGCGTCCTCCTGATCACCAGTCAGACGCGCATCCGACTGAGCCACTGAGGCCGGCATAAGGAAGCTTTTAGGAACAGAGAAATGAACATTCATTAGTATCAGTTTGGTTTCAAGACAAATATTGCTGCTATAATAGGAGTGAGGGCAATCAGAGACACCAAAGGGAAAGACACACAAACATGAAATAACTAGACCCTAATGGAAACACCAATAGCGGAGAGCCAACAGTCACTTTCCAATATAAAAAAAAATAAAAAAATATTCTTCTTTGGAAGCAGTGAGTTTATTGTCATAAAACGTATTATGCAGCATTGGAGACTCTAGGCAATCATTTGTTCAAATGATGACCCCTGGATGACCTTGACTTATTTTGCGCCAAGTTCAAATTTGGTCACATAGACTTTTGTAAGGGCAAAATCAAAGCTGTATTATAAGTTTTAGCTCACCGATGATCATCTGCGTCCGTGCGTCTTCATCATCGACATTTTTAAAATGACATCTCCTTAGAAACTGCCAGGCCAGTTGAAACCAAATTGCATGCGGAGCCTTCATGGGTTGGGGGAAAGAAAGTTTGTTCGTAGGGTCTTGGTCACATCATCATGATGGCCGCCATGTCCATATATGTTAAAAAGATTTCAAATCTTCTTCTCAGGAAACAAATGGTGGATAACCTTCAGACTTCAAGTATGCAGCATTGGGGACACTGGTCCTAGAATGGTGACCTTTAAAAGAACTTGACCTATTTTACACCAATGTAAAATTTGGTCAATTAGGCATTTGTATTGAAAAAGAGCAAAACAGTGGACAGTTTTTATTCTGTGGTTGTTTGTAGCCTTTGGAATCAGAATTGATATTTGCAATCACCTGCATGGATGTTAAGTGCAGTTGTGGAACCTGTAAAAGGGTTACCCGTACTTCATCAATAGTGCTGTTTATTTGGGCCCCGTCAAGCGATTTTGGTACTTATCGCCTATGCGAGCAGCGAAGGTTCAGGCGAGCCTGCGCATCCGCGCAGTCTCGCCAGAACCTTCGCTGCTCGCTCATACAAGCATTGAATCAAGAGGAACCTTCAGACAGAAAGCCATATCCCTGGCCCCTCTGAATGGCTGGGCATGCGCAGTTAAAGTTTGTCATTACGGAATGCTCGAAGACCCAAATTCGCTTGGCGGGGCTCATTTATTAGGTTTCTAAACCTTGGAAGTTGAAAAAAATGTTATTAGCGCCCGGATAGCTCAGCTGGTAGAACTTGCCTTGTAAACAAGGGGTCACCGGTTCGAGTCCGGTTCTGGTCGCATTATTTCAACTTCATTTCTTAAATATTTATGTATTAATCAATTCCAAAGGTCAATGTCATTTGTTGACCTGTGCCCTGAATGGCAGACCAACCCCAAAGCATGGGACCAACCCCAGGAATGGGCTGGCAGATATGTTACCAGTAAGTTCAGTGCAACCTTAGCATTTTAAGTTCTTGGGTCTTCAGGCAAACAGTCAATAGTCTAATAGTCAGTCATAAAATTAATATGGCCGCCAGGGCGCATGCCCTTTAGCGCAATTGAACTCTGGTGAGCTTTGTGGTCCATGGGCTCTTGTTATCCCCACTTTTTTCGAAGAAAAGTGGGGATATTGTTATCGCCTCCGTCCGTCCGTCCGTCTGTCCGTCCGTCCGTCTGTCCGTCCGTCCGTCTGTCCGGCGATCTCCTCCTAAACCGTTGTCCGGAATCCAACCAAATTCGGTATGTGAGTTGCTTACATTAATGGCTTGCGCGAGATCACGTTCATTTTTGACCCCGCCCCCTGGGGCCCTGGGGAGGGATCAAAAGGTCAAATATCAATATAATTCAATTACAATGTCAATTTTGAAGATTTTGATGCCAAACTTTGCACATGTACTTAGTTATGAAAAAAGTAAAACATATTGAACGGGAATTTGGCTGTGACCCCTAGGTCATGCCCTGGGGGTCAGACTTAGGAGGGTCGGGGGTCAAAATTAAAGTTTTTCAGAACATAGTCATGTTGCATATCTATGCGAAGGGGATAATGAGTAGAATAAACTACAAGTAAAATTTTGACCCTGGGGTCAGATTGGGGCCCTGGGGGAGGGGTCAAAGTGTCAAAGTTTAAGTTTTTTGGAACATAGTCATGTGGCATATCAAATTGAAGGGCATGATTAGTAGAATATAATACAGGTAATATTTTGACCATGGGGTCAAATTAGGGCCCAGGGTGAGGGGTTTTCGGTACTTGGCCCCTCTGTAGAGAGCGTGGGGATTTGCGATGGCGCGCCATCGACAGTATTCTAGTTTTATTTTTTGTTATTATTATTATTATTTGTTTACTTCAGTACCCAATGCTTAACCCATTTAGAAACCCCAAAACGGGTACCCTGGCAAACAGTGCAGGCCCAGATCAGACGCCGCGTTCTGCGGCGTCTGATCAGGGCCTACACAGATTACAAAACGTTAGGCCATTTTCCTAATTAATTTTGAAACAAATACAACCTGATACCCCTAAATTTCGAAATGGAATCCTGCTATATATAAGGAGGAAGAGTCCATTTGGTACAAAAAGGGTTAATTTGTACTTGTT
The DNA here is from genome assembly GCA_963580285.1 of Lucinisca nassula. Classification (NCBI taxonomy): domain Eukaryota; kingdom Metazoa; phylum Mollusca; class Bivalvia; order Lucinida; family Lucinidae; genus Lucinisca; species Lucinisca nassula. The sequence continues at coordinate 161,467,557 of OY757014.1, read as the reverse complement.
TTTCCTATTTTATAGGTTACCCTAGCCACTTTTGCGACACCAGCCAGTTCTTTGACAGTACGAGGAAGACGCCGAGACAACGAGATATACCATATTCAGTTCATATGATAATGCCATATCGTATTACGTTTTTATAACTGCTTTGACTGTATTTTGTTGCTGTTGTGTTTTTTTCTATATTTGAATTATTCGGTTAATATCATTTCAATTATTCAGTTTCAAACTCACTCTCTTTGTATCAAACAGCCACCAAGTGGCGTTTTCGACACAAGTATTTGTATTGTTTTTCTTTTTCTCGGAATATTCGTTTTTCCTATGTTTCCTACTTATTCAGGTTTATTTAATCTGTGCATCCTAGCTGAGCGCTCAATTTATTTTAGGTTGATAGATATGATGTTCCTAGGGTGAACATGACATGTATGGAAGGGGGTATCAATACCGACTAAGGAGTTAAAGATGCATGCAGTTTATTTTTCTTATTTCTGCTCTGAAATATAGATTGTGGGTACTCGTTAGAACCGCCTCAATGAGGCGGTTCTATCGAGTACCCAGAATCTATATTTTGAGTAGAAATAATAACAATATCAACACTTTTTCATCTCAAAATTTTCCTTTTTCCGGCGACAAAATTTACTATGTATTTGTATAGGCTTGTTTTCGTAATGCAATTCGTCGAATTTTATTTTCCGAGCACTGTCCGTGTATCTACTATTCTCCGTGGTTTAAATGCAGACCCAGCCCCCATTCTTTGCCCGACCACTTAGTTTTATGTTAGTTCGGGAACTCTTCACCCTGAATGACTTCTTCATGATCGACTGTATGCAAGGGGTGATCAGAAAGAACTCAATAAGCACTTGTGCTTTCGTTCTTATCCTATGATTGGTTTGCATTTACTTGCTTGTATAATGTATATTGATTCTGAAATAAATATGTTTAATCCAAAGAATGTGGACAAGTGACTGTATCGGATATTCTTGTAAAAATCAACTTGGAATGTTTACTGTTTTTCAAAGTAACCTCTGTATTCTATGCACATATTCATTCTTGATTCCCACTCACGAAACACGTGCGAGAGCCCGTCACGTGACATTACTCTCAACGGCCCGGTCATAGCTTGGGTTAGCTCTTTCTATTCTCGTAACGCGCAAAACAGGAAATAGCCAGAAGTCACAAGGGACTAGGGCTGGCTAATCGGAACTTAAAAGATTATCGATTATCATTCATTTCATTGCGATCGATAATCGATTAGTAATGACTGAAGATTTGGTCATAATTTTGCCTGTCTGGCTTTCTGTCTGAGCATGACTCCTACCATATGCTGTACTTTGCCATACGTATTTGAACAGACATGCCTGAGCAAACAGTGTAGACCCAGATGAGACGCCGCAGAACGCACTGTTTGCCACTCATACAGCTATTTCAGGCACAACTTCGGTTAATAAATTGTACTTATCAAATAATCGATTGCAAGCAAATCAGTAATGATAATCTTTTTTGTTGAATTTATCGATTAATTAATCGATTATCCGATTAAAAGTGCCAGTCTTACAAGGGACCAGGTCTGGACTCTAGGGAGGGTGGACCATTGTTTCTATGTTTAGTATTAGCAAAATTTCCTTGGCAAGTTTTGGTTTGAGAGCTTGGATTCCAGCGTAAAGGCTTACTGATAATTAGAGAGAATTTAATTTTATGTAATGTTGGTTGGTGCCTGATTCTCTGTCTCTGGTCGGGCCCATCGGAGTCTAACTGTTGGTCTTCTTTTGCTCCAGCATTTCAGTGGTTTCTCGCTGTCTGAGTCCTCACCGTTGTTTCATCTCTGTGGTTGTTTGATTTTGTTGCTCTCGGAGATGTTGCACTGATGCGTTAGGAGGTCTTCAGGCGGACTGAACAAATTATTTGTCTGAATCGCGACGAAAGTAAGGGCGAGGATTTCAGCTGGGTAAAATCGATTTAACCGCCACAACCGTGAATTCGTTTTACTGACCGTTCCAAGGCGGTTCTTCTGTCGCGGTTTATTTTTTCTTATGGTTTGTCTTTGAGCTTGTGTATCGCTTATATTATTTTATTTTGGATAGCCAATTGGCTATTTTGTGGGAACGTACTGTCCTTTTGGTACTGTCCTTTTGCTTTTCCGCTATTGATGTTTCCATTAGGGCCTACATGTAGTTATTTCATGTTTGTGTTTCTTTCCCTTAGGTGTCACTGATGGGCGCTGTTTGTTTATTGTATCTTTTCCTGATCATTGCCTTTACTTGTATTTAGTTTTATTTTATCTTGGAGTAAAATGACCCCTCTCTGTAAAAGATCTGGCTGTTTCTTTCGTATGGCCTTTATTAAATTTATTTGAATAATGCGGGCATAATACTCAGAATTGACTGTAGTATGCATAGGTTCCAACATGATTTAGAAAAAAACGTTCAAAAGAGAAAAACATGATGCACAAAACTTTACTTACTGACTTAGAAAGTTAGGCTTTAACAGGAGATTTCGATGTTGGAAATTTCCGTGTACCGTTTTGCTTGTTTAGATTCGGCCTCGTAAAAGTGTACCCATGCTTCATTGTATATTACAATACGAGCAATAAAGTTGGAACCCTCTCCTAACTCGTTCTAAAAAATCTGAAAAGGTTTCGGATGTCAGTAGCCGAGATACCCATCTTACGCAAACACGCGACATTCCAAGTTTGTCAGTTAAAATCTCCTGGGCACTTCCATATGGAATGCTAAATGTTTCATTCTTTCCCAGACAGTAATTCGGCGATCTTGCTTTACATGCTGCCGTACATCCGCGATGATTTTTTTCTGTTAATAATGTTGATGGTCGGCCAGATTTGGGGTCAACTTTAATGGTATCGCGTCCTTCTCTAAATCGTCCAATCCATTTACAAATACATGTACCAGATTTCTTGAGTGCAGCATCCCCATACATTTCCTCTTTTACCCTTTTTGTACCAAATGGAATCTTCCTCTTTATATGTAGCAGGAGTGCACTTCAAAATTTAGGGGTGTCAGGTTGTGTTCTCTTCAAAACTGATTTTGAAAATGGCTAAACTTTTAGCAAACAGTGGAGGCCCTGATCAGATGCCGCGTCTGAACAGGGCTTGCGCTGTTTGCCAGGGCACTCGTTTTAGGGTTTCTGGTACTGAATGGGTTAATTTCCGATTAAGACTTTCCGAGTTAAACGTACACTCTGCTCAAATGAAATGTCGTCCGGCATAAAGGACTACTAACGTAGTATTTGACGTCATTAAAATAACGTCACAATTTGCTTTCTTGAATATGGCTTCTTTTTAAAACTTGAGTCTGTTTACAAGTAGGCCTAATTAAGGCTCATCTATAGAATTTTTGTTATCTTAACGTGAAATAGCTTTCGAAATAACGTGGCGGTCCACCTTCTTTTCGATCACCCCTCGTACAGATGGCAACAATTGCGCATAACTATCTTACTACGCCAATACTAATACTAAGTACACCAATACGCCAGTACGCCCACAGTGTCACGTTGCACTTCATTCTGGACCACGCTGTCATGTTGCAGTTTCTTCACGGCTCACTGCTTCATTTTGGACCCCTTATTGCGGGATCCTTGACATCCTTGTGCATCCAAGATATTCTAATTTTATAGATCTCCGTAATTATTTACGGCACCAGCGCAGGGTCTTCCCCCTTTGTTATCCGCACAACAACGTTTTCAAATTGTTGTCTATGTGATAACACGGTGTATTATCAAGGTCTCTAGTCCAATATTGTGCGGAACGCAGTCTAAACACCTTGTTGTGATTATCCGCCACATATTGCCTCGTTGTCACCTTCAATCATGTCCGATATGCACTATCGTCGTAAAAACGGGATCGGTACGGACATCCAACTTCCGCTCATGTAACTACATGTAATTGTATGTAAGCCTATTCTTAGATGGTGGATACCTTTTAAATGTGGGCGGGAGAGTGGCGAATGTACATGATATCGGGCGAGCTGAGGTGACCGGGCGAGACTCTTTGTGGGTGCGCAGGTTCGCCAGAATTTTGGCAGCTGAGTGCGATAATAGGTAACTTTTGTACATGAGAGTCATTTGGTTGCGCACGCCTTGGCCAGACTGTGGATGCGTAGGCTTCATTATTTTCTAGTCCTTTCGGATCATTGGAAACTTACACCAACTTTGACAGCAAATTGCGCGTTCCCTATTTTAGTATGCAAATACTAAGTACACCACTACGCCCACACTGTCACGTGGCAATTACGGTCTGGGCCACACTTTCATGTTGCAGTTTCTTCACGGCTCACTGCTTCATTTCGGACCCCTTATTGCGGGATCCTTGACATCCTTATGCATCCTAGATATTCTAATTTTATAGACCTCCGTAATTATTTACGGCACCAGCACAGGGTCTTCCTCCTTTGTTATCCGCACAACAACGTTTTCAAATTGTTGTCTATGTGATAGCATGGTGTATTATCAAGGCCTCTAGTCCCATATAGAAGCCTTCGTGGTGCAGTGGTTACGCTACTCGCCTTGTAAACCAGGGATCGCAGGATCGATCCCGGGCTTCTCCAGACTTTCGGATGAGTCTTTAAACCGAGGTCCCGTCTCCGTATGACCTTAGCTGTTGGTGGGACGTAAAACAAAAAATCACTCACTCACTCTAGTCCCATATTGTGCGTAACGCTGTCTTAACTCCTTGTTGTGGTTCTCCGTCACAAACTGCCTGTGTTGTTATCCTCAATCAATACTTGTTTTCTTGTCCGGTATGCACTATCGTCGTAAAAACGGGACGGACATCCAACTTCCGCCCATGTTACTACATGTAGTTGTATGTAAGCCTATTCTTAGACGATGGATACTTCTTATTAAATGTTGGCGGGAGAGTGGCGAGTGTACATGTTACGGGGCGAGCGGAGGTGACCGGGCAAGGCTTTGTGGGTGCGCAGGCTCGCCATGGTTTTGGCTGCTCGGTGAGATAATAGGTAACTTTTGTACATAGGAGTCCTTTCGTAGCGGACGCCATGGCATGACTGTGGATGCGCAGGCTTCATTATTTTCTAGTCCTTTAGGATTATTGGCTGTGGAATTCGAAAATATGCAAGTGTGACTGATGGGGCCTAATTGGCCGATACTAGCAAGCGTGGCCCAGAAAAACTTGTAGACTAATTCTACATCACAAAGCATGCCTATATAATTTTGACCCCTTGAGTATTGCTGTTCATCCTAATTTATGTTGAATACTTGTCCATGTCATAGGAACAGCCAATGATTCAATCTGAACAGTTAGGCTAACAGACAGCCTTTATCCTGGAATGGAATTTGTTTTACATGATTCGATGTGACATTGTTAATGCCATGCTATGAAAATATGCTATTAATAAGTTCAGTTATCAAACAGGTGGGTTTAATGGAATTCCTAATTTGGCTGAAATCATGTCGTCAGAAGCCTTGTACGGATCGACTTGTGACTTGATATTTTTCTGGTGTGACTATTTTAGTGAAATTATGGATAAGAAGTGCCAGGCAGTTTCGATAGGATATGAATCAACAGGCAGAAATTTTAGTATTTTAAATGGTACATTCTGTTCTGTAGCGCTAATTCATTAATTTCGACATCGGCCATTTTTGGAGGGCGAGAATTGCGGCCGCGTAAAATCGATTTAAGCAACCCCCACCCCACAACACACACACACAACACACCATCCCCAGTGGAATTCGTTGCACTGACCATTCCGTGTTGGTACTCTTGTCGCGATTTATTTTTGTTATGGTTTGTCTTTGAGTGTATGTATCGCTTATATTTTTTGTTTTGGATAGCCAATTGGCAACTTTGTGGGAAAGTAACTCATTTTGGCTTTCCGCTGTTGATGTTTCCATTGGAGTCTGATTGTTCTTTCCCTTTGGTGACTCTGCTAGGAGCTGTGGGTTATTTGTATCGATTCCTGATCATTGCCTTCACTTCTATTTTGGAAACGATAAATTATGTGTTTGGTAAACCGGAAAGTCAGACTAATGTATGATTAAATCTTAGAGATTCATTTTCAGACCGATTGTGTTACGAAATCAGTAAGTTTAGCAATAGTATGATACTCAAAGCATTCAAAAATTCAGTTGTTTATTTTAATGAGTGGGTTGATTTGAATAATATATCACTACACTACATTAGTGATGGTTGGACGTTCGATTCTTAGCAAATATTTTGTGGTGTGGAGTAACTTGTGCCCCGTGAGGTTGGCGTCAACATTCTAGACAAGAACACTGAGAGGTTGATGATATGATGTATGTTTTATTTCATGTTATGTTCAGATGCGGATGTATTATATGTACAATATGCCTTATTTTTCATGTTTACATTACGCATACACGCCTATACAAATGCATTGCCACCTTTATTGCCGAAAAAATGAAAATTTTATTATGAAAAATTGCGATAATTTTCTTATTTCTGCTCAAAATATGGATTGTGGGCACTCGTTAGAAACCGCCTCATCGAGGCGGTTCTAACGAGTACCCACAATCTATATTTTAGAGCAGAAATAAGAAAAATAAGGTATACCCCCGGAAACCCCAGTTTTACTATATAAAAGTGGGGTTCAAGGGGGTCAAACTTATATAGGAGTGTTTTCATGATGAGTTCGCTTGTGTTGATGTGGCGTGGACCTTTAGGAAATGGGTCAGTTGAAAAAGCAATCAACGAGGAATATTAAGTTTTATTATGATTCCATGGATGTAAATAAATATTTATTGTTATATATAGTTGTTATCACCATCGACCATGGGATCTATATATGTTCATGTCTGAGTGAGAACTTAAAAGTAGTTTTAGTTTAATTATTCTCTTTGGATGTAAACTGTTTCACTATTATCATCATCATTATCATTTTCACAAGAGTATTTGTGTTTTGTGTAACAGTTTCATATAATGTCTGTGTTTTGGGAATTAGTAATTCATGTTTCTTTTCATTATTTTCTATGGATGTGAAATTTTCACATTTATCATCATGTTCATCATTCGTCATAAAATGGCTAAAATGAGGTTTTTCACAGTTGTCATGGGAAAATAATAATAATAATTAATAATATTTGGTTATATTTTTCCTGTGAGGGAATTTTTAGTGGACATATGAATATGTGAATAATATTTGATAGTATAGCTAATTCTCTGATATAAATTTTGAGGAATTAATAGTAATGTCCAAAGGCGATGTTATCCCGCACTGAGGATTACACAAAGTAATCAGGGGATTAAATCATACACGTGTGATGGTACGCCACACTTGAAGGGCGTGTCCCTAACATGGATGGTATCTCTGTTTTGCTGGGTACTGAGAAGCTCACAAGTGTGATGTTACCCCACACTTGATTAGTATATCGCATTTGAGGACACAGACAGAACTCTAAATTTCAGGGACACTTACAAGTGTGATGTTACCCCCCACTTGTTGGGAATGTCAGGAACAGTCTTTGAGATGGAGCTTTTCTGACCAATTTTCCATTGACATTTTGGAAGTATTTTGTCTAAAGCTAATACTTCGCTTTTATTTACAAATTGACACAATTAACCCTTATCTTGCTGTTCACGACAACCCCTATCGTTGCAAACAGTGTAGATCCAGATCAGATGGCTTCTGAAGAAGCCAGCTGATCAGGATCTACACTGTTTGGCATTCAGTTTATGAATTTGTAGCAATAAATTACATCAAGTATTTTGATTGGTTGATAGACAGAAATGGGTGTGGCTTAAATGAATATTCAGCAATATAAGGGTTAACATTCCATACTAACTAAATTCAGGGTTATGTGTATCATGAATGAACGCATTGGGGGAGAGTGAAAAAAACAAGCTAAAAGTAAAACGGGCATCTATAGATAAATAATCTTTAGCAATCATCCCAAAAAGCGCCCATAGGGGCTTGAAGAAATATATGGGCTGCATGATGCTTCCACGCAGAGCTGAATCCGTCCCGCACACTAGTACTGGTAAAAAGCTTGCAGGATCTAAGCCTGTCCAGGAACCGCGGTGCAAGGCGGACCGTCCATGCTAATAAACCCTATTGGTTTCATTGGGCGACAGGGCTTGAGATGTCATTTCATCTCAATGTCGGGTAAAAGTCCCACAAAATTGGAAGCAACGTCTCCAAAATGACCTTTACAGTGTTGACGGGGACGTTAAACCTCAAATCAAACAAACAAATCATCCCAAAAAGGGAGCAGTGCTATGAAATGAACTAAACTAATTACATTATGTTTGGTATAATCAAAGAACACTAAATGATATCTGTATTTTAAGGTTAAAGATCATGACTTTGTGCAGAAATGTTTCTGTTTCATAATTAATGCATGAAAATTGGCATATTTAAGGTGTAGATCAGTAATGCTCATCATCAAATGTCTATGTTAAGTAATCTTGATGAAGGCTCGTGTTTGGTGATTATGATTGAGGATCGTGAGCATTGATCATGATTGAGGATCGTGATTAATGACCATCACGTGAACAAGTCCGTGATATGAAGGCCCCCCTATACCCCACTTTATATAGAGAAAACTGGGGTTTACGGGGTATACACTATTTTTCTTATTTTTGCTCCATGACATGGGTTGTGGGTACCCGTTAGAATCGCCTCAATGGGGCGGTTCTAACGAGCACCCACATCCTATGTTTGGAGTATTTATAAGAAAAATATCAAGGATTTTCATCATAAAAATGGCCAGCTTGGAGATGTGAAAAATACACATCGTCGAACGGGGGTGTTATCGAAATGCTATGATAGAGTAGCATGATCAACAATCACGAGTCCTGATCCATTTTACTCATATATTAGAGAGAAGAGTGGGTCTTTTTGGGTAATAAGTTCCAGAGAGAGCAAACAGTACCATCTTGTTCTTGTGAAGATTATAGTTGTAAATACCAGAAAAAATATATACATTAAATTAGTCAAAATCCAACATTCTTCGTTATTAATGGGATATTAAACTCGGCCGCTGAAAATTATAATTATTTTCCATCAGACTGGTAGTAGACAGTAGATTCTTCCTGTCGAGTACTGACCAAGCTGGAAATGAATTTATGAGACCCAAGAATTTTAAGTTTTTGTAACAATACCATGCTTCCAAGGTATTACTTTCTTTGAACCTATTCACCTTTGTCCTGCTGAGCCCGGGTATGCCTTATTTTCCAAACAATGAAGATCCAGATCAGATGGCTTCTGACGAAGCCATCTGATCAGGATCTACATTGTTTGCTATTCAGATTGTGAATTTGTTGCAATAATTTGCATCAAGTAATCTGATTGGTTGATAATCGGTTGTGGGTGTGGCATATATACATATTCAGCAGGTCAAGGGTTAAACTGCGCCACAGATGATGACATCATATTGTTGAATATTTTCTAGTCGTTGGTGATCATTGATTCCACTGTGAAATTTTGCAAATATTTAAGGGTCAATGATGAGGCCTATCTGGCCGAAACTAACTGGTCTGGCCCAGAAAAACTGCACTCTTCATTGGTTATTACAGCTATGTTTTCCTTACTTCTAAGTAATTATCCTTCTGAGAGCACAAGTGTTTTGGCTACTCGTTGAGATCATAAGAATAACAATAAGACAAGGATTTGGGAGATATCTGGAAAAATCTTATAAAGGCGCAGTATATTACATTTCATTTATGACTTTTATATTGTTGTGAATTTGTATGTATTTTAATTACATGTGGAGCCTCTATGGGAAATGGGGACGAAAGTTTGTTCGTGAGGACAGGGTCACATGACCAATATGACCGCCATACCCATATATGGACCTTTAAAATTTTCTTCTCAGGAATAGAACGGCTGAAGTCCTTGAAACTTGGTATGCAGCATCGGGAACTCGGGTCCTTCCAAGTTTGTTCAAATGATGACCTTTGGTTGACCTTGACCTGATTTACGGCAAGGTCAAATTTGATCACTTAGACATTTGTATGGAAGAAAGGCTAAACATTGGATTTTTTTCTGATTGCATGGTACCTTGTGGCATCAGCTCAGCTGAATGGAAGTTTATCAATTCCAAGGGTCAACGTCATTTACTGACCTTTGTCCTGGATGTCTCAGATTCAGTATTTTTATCTTCTTCATCACTTAAACTCTGGGTTGATTGAAAGCAAATTATATGTGAAACCTCTATGGGAAGTGGGGAACAAAAGTTGGTTCGTGAGGGCTTGGTCACATGCCCATATATGGTAAAGATCCTTAAAAATCTTCTCTTCGGTAAATAAACGGCCGATGACATTGAAACTGAGTATGCAGCATCGGGGACTCTTGCCCTACCAAGTTTGTTTAAACGATGACCTTTTGTTAACCTTGACCTGTTTTACGGCAAAGTCAAATGTGGTCACTTAAGACATTTGTATGGGAAAAAAAGACAAAACAGTGGATATTTCTGATTGCCTGTGGCATCAGTAATGATATTTGCAATCAGCTGAACGGAAGTTGGTCGATTCCAAAGGTCAAGATCATTTAGTGACCTTTGTCTTGGATGCCTCAGATTCAGTTTTTCTCCACTTAAATAGGTGGGTTGATTGAAACCAAATTACATGTGGAGCCTCTTTGGGTAGGGGGGAGAAAATTTGTTTGTAAGTACTGGGTCATATGACCAGTATCGCCACCATGCTCATATATGGTAAAAAAGTAAATTTTCTTCTCAGAAACCACATGGCCGATGACCTTGAAATTTTGTATGTAGCATAGGGGACTCGAGCCTTAACAAATTTGTTCAAATGATGACCTTTGGTTGACCTTGACCTGTTTTACATCAAGGTCAAATTTGGTCACTTAAGACATTTGTATCGAAAAAAGGCAAGACAGTGGATTTTACTTATTCCATGGCAGTCTGTCGCATCAGAAATAGTTTTTTTTTTGCAATCAGCTGAATGGCAGTTAATCAATTCCAAAGTTCAAGATCATTACTGACCTTTGTCTTGGGTTGGTCAGATTCAGTATTTTTATCTTCTTCTCCACTTAAACTGCTACATGTATGCTGATTGAAACCAAATTACATGAAAATTCTCTGAGATGAGGCAGTGAGAAGTTATTCTGGGATTATTATCACATGACCCAGATGGGCACCATATCTTGGCCCATATATAAGTTTATATGATATAAACCACATGACCTCTGGTGAGCGTAGTTGTCCATGGGCCTCTTGTCCCTATATAAAATGTGGTTTAGGGTGTTCGTTTCACGGTAATGTTCACTTGATGCATTTTCGGCTCGGCGAGTATCTACCGAGTGTGGCATGACACAAGGTGCCGACCGACTGCAATGAATGAAGGGTTTTAATATTACTTGGTGCTCAGTAGGCGTTTGCCGAGCTACAAGATGGTTAATTGTCTTAAGGGGAATGGGAACACCTGGCAGATTCATCCGCAATTTTTCAAAGGGAGATAACGTTCGGAACTTCCTGTTCGCTTTTCTACAAGCTCTGTCACACAGAAGAGGGGTTAACTCTAATGACATCTGAGACAAAAATACTTTTGCAGTTGCCTCCCCTGAAGGTGTACCCATTCCCCATAAGCATTCACAAATCGAACCTCCTTCTCTTGCAGAAAATAGAGTTGGGAAGCCCCAATAATGTAGAACGAAGAGCAGCTAGATGGGTCAAACATGACTACTCTTCATATAGTAGTGTGACCCAGATGCTTGATAGATAGATAGATAGATTGATAGAGATAGATAGATAGATAGATAGATAGATAGATAGATAGATAGATAGATAGATAGATAGATAGATAGATAGATAGCCATATTTGAGCCGGCGCATGACAAACCTACAATAAGACCGGTTCGACCTGCAGAGACTCAAATCAACCACACCCATCCACTATGACAAGACCTTTTGCGCATGTCTCTTTGCATAAATATTAGCCTTTAGTAGGTACATGCATCAGCGAAGACTCTGATCAGACTGCGCGAATGCGCAGGCTGATCAGAATTTTCGCCGGTCGCTCAAGCCTTCTTGTAGATTTTGTTATGCGCTGGCTCAATTTTTTTCACAATACGAGGGTCGTTAAATATGTATCTGTCCTTAGAGTAACGCTTGACTTCTTTTTCCACATAGTCACCCCGTAGCAGTAAGCACTACCTCCATCGATGTTCCAAGACTGAAAGTCCATTTTCGTAGAATTCAGGGTCTTTAGAGTCAATCTACCTCTAACTGCTGTCTTACTGGAAGTGACGTCAACGCAATTTTTTCTTCAAGTTCAGAAACAATCAAAGCACTGAGAGTACAGGTGGTTGATTGTCTCTGCGTGTATGTCGCAGAAATAGTCCTGAACTGTGATTTAAACTGTTTCATTTAACCCTAGAATTCCGGTTTTTAAGGAAATAGTGTAGATCTTGATCAGACGCCAAGTCCAACCATTACGAAAACAGGCCTATACGAATACATTGTAAACTGTACCACCGAGAAAGCGAGAATTTTGAGAGGAAAAATTGTGATATTTTTCTTATTTCTGCTCAAAATATAGATTGTAGGTACTCGTTAGAACCGCCTAATCGAGGCGGTTCTAACGAGTACCTACAATCTATATTTAGAACAGAAATAAGAAAAATAAAGTTTACCCCTGTAAACCCCAGTTTTACTTTATAAAAGTGGGGTTCAAGGGGGTCAAATTTATATAGGCATGTTTCCCTGATGCTATGTTCCAAGATAACCTTCTTACGCAGCACCCTGACCTCAGTCACTGCGGCTATTTTCTATAAAAAAAAAGTATTGCGACAAGTCAGTGATACTCACGTGGACTTAAGCAATGAACAGCTTTTCTGCTTAGTACCTTTGGGTCAGTTGACAATCGACAAAAATTAGGCGTGTTATTTGTTCCACTATGAGGTCTGAGTGCTGCGTACATGTAGACTGAAATCATGTGATAGGTTGGGCAGTGAAAACCCAGATCAGACGCCACAGAATGAGGAGTCTGATCATGGTCTACACTGTTTGCATTTGGTACAGGAACTTAAGGGTGTAGCGAAACAGCCCAAGTCCTCGTTCATTTCCAATTTACAAGCCTGCACTCAGAGACAATCGGCCACCAATGTTCTTAGCGGCGAGACGAGAAATAAAGAATGACTGCTCCTTCATATTCAACTGTTAAACATTGGGTGGCTGATTTTAAACGTGGTCGGGTAACATCACGAAAACACTCCTATATAATTTAGACCCCCTTGAACCCCACTTTTATATAGTAAAACTGGGGTTTCCGGGGGTATACCTTATTTTTTCTTATTTCTGCTCTAAAATATAGATTGTGGGTACTCGTTAGAACCGCCTCGATAAGGCGGTTCTAACGAGTGCCCACAATCTATATTTGGAGCAGAAATAAGAAAAATATCGCAATTTTTCATTATAAAATTTTCATTCAGTTTTCGGCGATAAAGTTGGCAATGTATTTGTATAGGCGTGTTTGCGTAATTATTTTGGAATACAGCACCATAGTGGAAGACATGTGAATGACGTCACTAGTGAAAATCTTAGGGAACTGACGAATGAAAGTTTCAGAAATGGCTTGAAGATTGAAGATTTCTGAGGGTAGCGTTATTACCATTTTACATGCATGGCTGGGCATGTGGAAGCTTTCAGCGCGTCGGGTGCCAAAATGCCTCAGTAAAGAACAACGAGCGTCGAGTCAGTTTTGGAAAGATCAAATAATAATTATCTTTGTTGGAATCTGAGCAAGGGCACAGCATTTCCTACAAATTACCTGTGCGCCCAGCGAAGAATCAGCCTGCGCATCCATATAGTCTGACCAGAGACTTCTCTTGCCACATGAAGGAGCATTTGACCCTTAATTATCCCTAGAGCGCACAACGAAGACTCTGATCAGACTGCGCGGATGCGCAGGCTGATCTGAGTCTTCGTTGGGCGCACATGTCTTATTATAGGTTTTGTTCTGCGCTGACTCATTTGTAAAATCTCATAATAGAAGAAAAGTCAAGATGTTTTCAGGATATAAAAACCCATACAACAAAATACATCTTTTATTGCATATACAGTATTGCACACTTTTATTTTCAATATTTCAGCCGGGGCACAGCCTTTCCTGCAATTTACATGTGCGCCAAACGAAGACTCAGATCAGCCTGTGCATCTGTGCAGTCTGATCAGAGTCTTCGTGCGCTCTAAGGATAGCTAAGGGACCAATGCTCTTTCATGCAGCAAGTGAAGTCCCTGGTTTGGTCAGACTAGGTTGATATGCAGGCTGATCTGATTCTCCGTTGTTACACATGAAAATTGTAGAAAATGCTGTGCCCCGGCTCATTTATTATTGATACATGAATATTAATAGTTTATGAAGCAATGTTAAATGAAGAATGCTATAATAGGATTCAAATACAATAAAACTTCAACGCCTCGAACATCGATTGCTCAATTACCTTGTCTGAATCAAACTAGTTCTTCAGTCCCCAAAGATTTTTGCTCATTAGAGCGGGATCGTTTTAGCTATTTTGTAGAGGGTCATCTAAGCTACATTCCTACGAAGTTTGAATGAAATTGGCCCAAGGGTACAGGAGCAGTTGTCGTTTGAAGATTTTTTCTATTTTTAGCTCTGGTGGTCATTTTGTTTTGTTCGTCGGAGTGGAACGATTTTAGCTATTTTGGTTGGGAGTCACCTACGTAACATTCCTGTGAAGTTTGAATCAAATTTGCCCAAGGGTTTAGGAGGAGTTTGCGTTTGGAGCAAATTTACTATGTTTTTCTATTTTTAGCTATGACGGCCATTATGCTCATCAGAGCAGATCCTTTTTAGCTATTTTAGTAGAGGATCACCTTAGCAACATTCCTATGAACTTTGAAATTGGCCCAAGGGTACAGGAGGAGTTGTCGTTTGAAGATTTTTTTCTATTTTTAGCTCGGGCGGCCATCTTGTTTGTCAGTGCATAACGATTTAAGCTATTTTGGTAGGGAGTCAACTTGGCCACATTCCTGTGAATTTTGAATCAAATTGACCCAAGGGTTTAGGAGGTGTTCGCGTTTGAAGCAAATATACGTTTTTTTTTTCTATTTTTAGCTCTGGTGGCCATTTTGGTCATGGGAGCAGAACCGTTTTACCCATTTTAGTAGAGGGTCACCTAAGCAACATTCCTACGAAGTTTGAATTCATTTGGCCCAAGGGTACAAGAGATGTTGCCGTTTAAAGATTCTTCTATTTTTAGCTCTGGTGGTCGTCTTGTTTATCGAAGCGGAAATTTTTTAGCTATTTTTGTAGGGAGCCACCAAGGCAACTTTCCTGTGAAGTTTAAATCAAAATGGCCCAAAGGTATACCAGGAGTTGTCGTTTAAAGATTTTTCTATTTTTAGCTCTGGTGGCCATCTTATTCATTGGAGAGGAACGATTCTAGCTAATTTGAAAGAGGGTCACCAAAGCAACATTTCTTTGAAGTTTGATTGAAATTGGTTCAAGGGTTAAGCATTAAAAGCAAATTTTTGACGCCACACGACGCACGACGGACATTGACGGATCACAAGGCTCACCATGAGCACAGGTGAGCTAAAAAATTAAAATGGCTACTTGCAGCCAACTGCAGATAGGCAAAATACCATTACGTAAACACACCTATACAAATACATTGCCATCTTTATCGCCGAAAAAATGAAAATTTTATGATGAAAAATTGTGATATTTTTCTTATTTCTGCTCTAAAATATAGATTGTGGGTATACAATCGATGAGGCGGTTCTGACGAGTGCCCACAATCTATATTTTGAGCAGAAATAAGAACAAGAGGGCCATGATGGCCCTGGATCGCTCACCTGATCCATAGTGTAACAAGTGGGCCCCAGAGAGGGCCATTATTGACCCCAGGGTTTTAATGTGCATAATGTTGAGGGAGGTCTTAAAGGTGAAGCTTCATACCAAACATCAACAAAGGCTATAATTAGAACAATCTTGGCAAAGGACCACTAGATAAAGCTACACATCAAATTTCAAAGA
Source organism: Lucinisca nassula (assembly GCA_963580285.1). Taxonomy (NCBI): domain Eukaryota; kingdom Metazoa; phylum Mollusca; class Bivalvia; order Lucinida; family Lucinidae; genus Lucinisca; species Lucinisca nassula. The sequence continues at coordinate 161,451,614 of OY757014.1, read as the reverse complement.
CCTGGGCCTTGCAGTTTCAGAGAAGAAGATTTTTTTTAAAGATATTCCCTACATAAGCCTATGCAAAACCAAATGGCCCCAGGGCTATATAAATCTATGTAAAAACAAAGGGCCCCGGCCCGGGGTGGGGGCATTTGTGGCCCCAGGGCTATAATTTGAACAATCTTGGTAGAGGTCCACTAGATAAAGCTCCATACTAAATATCAAAGGCCTTGGCCTTGCAGTTTCAGAGAAGATTTTTAAAGATTTCCCTATATAAGTCTATGCAAAACCAAAGGGCCCCGGAGCGGGGACATTTTTGGTACCAGGGCTATAATTTGAATAATTTTGATAGAGGTCCACTAGATGCAGCTTCATACCAAATATCAAAGACCCAGGCCTTGTGGTTTCAGAGAAGAAGATTTTTGAAGATTTTCCCCATGTAAGTCTATGTAAAACCATAGGGCCCCAGAGTGGGGGCATTTTTGGCCCCAGGGCTATAATTTTAACAATCTTGGTAGAGGTCCATTAGATGCAACTTCATACCAAATTTCAAAGTCCTGGGCCTTGTGGTTTCAGAGAAGATTTTTAAAGATTATCCCTATATAAGTCTATGTAAAACCAAAGGGCCCCGGGACGGGGCCACTTTTGGCCCCAGCACTATAATTTGAATCATCTTGGTAGGGGTCCTTTAGAAGAAGCTTCATACCAAATATAAAAGACCTAGGCCTTGTGGTTTCAGAGAAGAAGATTTTTAAAGATTTTCCCTATATAAGTCTATGTAAAACCAAAGGGCCCCTGAGCGGGGGCATTTTTGGCCCAAGGGCTATAATTTGAACAATCTTGGTAGGGGTCCACTAGATGAAGCTTCATACAAAATATCAAAGTCCTGGGCCTTGCGGTTTCAGAGAAGAAGATTTTTAAAGATTTTCCCTATATAAGGCCATGTAAAACCAAAGGGTCCCAGTCGGAGGCTTTTTTTGCCCCAGCACTATAATTTGAACAATCTTGGTAGGGGTCCACTAGATAAAGCTTAATTCCAAATATCAAAGTCCTGGGCCTTGCAGTTTCAGAGCAGAAGATTTTTAAAGATTTTCCCTATATAAGCCTATGTAAAACCAAAGGGCCCGGCGGCGGGGACATTTTTGGCCTCAGCACTATCATTTGAATAATCTTGTTAGGGGTCTTTTAGATGAAGCTTCATACCAAATATAAAAGACCTAGGCCTTGTGGTTTCAGAGAAAAGGATTTTTAAAGATTTTCCCTATATAAGTCTATGTAAAAACAAAGGGCCCCTGAGCGGGGGCATTTTTGGCCCAAGGGCGATAGTTTGAACAATCTTGGTAGAGGTCCATTGGATGAAGCTTCATTCTAAATATCAAAGTCCTGGACCTTGCGGTTTCAGAGAAGAAGATTTTTAAAGATTTTCCCTATATAAGTCTATGTAAAACCAAAGGGCCCCTGAGCAGGGGGATTTTTGGCCCAAGGGCTATAATTTGAACAATCTTGGTAGGGGTCCACTAGATGAAGCTTCATACAAAATATCAAAGTCCTGGGCCTTGCGGTTTCAGAGAAGAAGATTTTTAAAGATTTTCCCTATATAAGCCTATGTAAAACCAAAGGGCCCCAGGTGGAGGCTTTTTTTGCCCCAGCACTATAATTTGAACAATCTTGGTAGGGGTCCACTAGATAAAGCTTAATACCAAATATCAAAGTCCTGGGCCTTGCAGTTTCAGAGCAGAAGATTTTTAAAGATTTTCCCTATATAAGCCTATGTAAAACCAAAGGGCCCGGGGGTGGGGACATTTTTGGCCTCAGCACTATCATTTGAATAATCTTGTTAGGGGTCTTTTAGATGAAGCTTCATACCAAATATAAAAGACCTAGGCCTTGTGGTTTCAGAGAAAAGGATTTTTAAAGATTTTCCCTATATAAGTCTATGTAAAAACAAAGGGCCCCTGAGCGGGGGCATTTTTGGCCCAAGGGCGATAATTTGAACAATCTTGGTAGAGGTCCAATGGATGAAGCTTCATTCTAAATATCAAAGTCCTGGACCTTGCGGTTTCAGAGAAGAAGATTTTTAAAGATTTTCCCTATATAAGGCCATGTAAAACCAAAGGGCCCCGGAACGGGGGCATTTTTTGCCCCAGCACTATAATTTGAACAATCTTGGTAGGGGTCCACTAGATAAAGCTTAATACCAAATATCAAAGTCCTGGGCCTTGCAGCTTCAGAGCAGAAGATTTTTAAAGATTTTCCCTATATAAGCCTATGTAAAACCAAAGGGCCCGGGGGCGGGGACATTTTTGGCCTCAGCACTATCATTTGAATAATCTTGTTAGGGGTCTTTTAGATGAAGCTTCATACCAAATATAAAAGACCTAGGCCTTGTGGTTTCAGAGAAAAGGATTTTTAAAGATTTTCCCTATATAAGTCTATGTAAAACTAGAGTGTTCACAAGTTTTTTCTTTAATTTGACCTACTGACCTACTTTTTGACCCGAAAAGACCTTTATTCAAACTTAGCCAAGATATTGTCACAATGACCATTCTGAGCAAGATTAATGATTTAACCAAACTTGTGGCCTCCTGAGTATTCACAAGGTTTTTCTATGATTTGACCTACTGACCTACTTTTCAACCGGACATGACCCATATTCAAACTTGACCGAGATATTGTCATGATGATCATTCTGAGCAAGTTTGATTATGATTGGACCAAAATTGTGGCCCCTAGGGTGTTCACAAGGTTTTTATATGATTTGACCCGCTGACCTACTTTTTAACCCGATATGACCCATATTCGAACTGGACTGAAATATTGTCACAATGGTCATTCTGAGCAAGTTTCATGATAATTGGACCAAAACAGTGGCCTTCAGAGTGTTCACAAGGTTTTTCTATGATTTGACCTACTGACCTACTTTTTGACCGGACATGACCCATATTCGAACTTGACCAAGATATTGTCATGATGATCATTCTGAGCAAGTTTGATTATGATTGGACCAAAATTGTGGCCTCTAGGGTGTTCACAAGGTTTTTCTATGATTTGACCCGCTGACCTACTTTTTAAGCCGACATGATCCATATTCAAACTTCACTAAAATATTGTCACAATGATCATTCTGAGCAAGTTTGATGATGATTGGACCAAAATTGTGGCCTCTCGAGTGTTCACAAGGTTTTTCTATGATTTGACCTACTGACCTACTTTTTTACCCGACATGACCCAAATTCGAACTTGACCGAGATATTGTCATGATTATCATTCTGAGCAAGTTTGATGATAATTGGACCAAAACTGTGGCCTCTAGTGTGTTCACAAGAAAAAGTTTACGCACGGACGACGCACGACGGACGACGGACGACGCACGACGCACGACGACGCCGGACATCTTACTGTCACAAAAGCTCACCATGACCTTCGGTCAGGTGAGCTAAAAATAAGGTATACCCCCGGAAACCCCAGTTTTACTATATAAAATTGGGGTTCAAGGGGGTCAAAATTATATAGGTGTTTTCGTGATGGATAGTCAAAATACCCTAAAATGGCTATTTGCAGTCAACTGGAAATAGGCAAAAATTTTAAAATTGGTATAAAAGTCATTCTGTATTCCTGCAATATACATGTGTGCCCATCGAAGACTCATATCAGGGTGTGCACATCCGACTAGTCTATTCATAGTCTTCGTTGTGCGCTCTTAAGTGTGTTACAAACACATGGATTCTTTTCGACGGCCATCAAAAACAGATCCGAGTCTTCGCTTGGCGCACATGTAAGCTGTAGCGAGTGACTTGTCATAATTACATGACTGTATATAACAAGGGAAATTTCTCACTTGAAGCATGTATCCCGGATTTTTACGAACAAATGTGTATCAACAGTACAACGAAGATTAAGGTTGTTGTTGTTTCTGTTGTTTTTTTTTTTTTTCATGTTTCATGCACAAGTAAGGAACCCTTATCTGAAGGTAACAAGACATTTATATCTTTTTTTGTTGTTATAATTATTTACATTTAAAAATGCTTCCAAAACTAAACAAGAGGGCCCAGAGGGCCCTGAATCGCTCACCTGAGAATTAGTGTTTCCAGTACATTCTAGGCCCTAGGGCTATAATTTGAACAAACATGGTAATGGTTCACTAGATGAAGCTTCATACCAAATATCAAAGACCTGGGCCTTCTGGTTTCAGACATGAAGATTTCAAAGGTTTTCCCTATATAAGCCTAAGAAAAACCAAAGGGTCCTGGGGTGGGGGCATTTTTGGACCCAGGGCTATGATTTGAACAATCTTGAAAGAGGTCCACTAGATGAAGCTTCGCACAAAATACCAAAGATCTGGGCCTTGCAGATTCAGAGAAGAAGATTTTTAAAGATTTTCCATGTAATATAAGCCTATGTAAAACCAAAGGCCCCAGGGGTGGGGTCATTTTTGGCCCCAGGGCTATAATTTGAACAATCTTGGTAGAGGTCCACTAGTTGAAGCATCATATCAAATAGCATAGAGCAGGGTCGTGTGGTTTCAGAGAAGACGAATTTTAAATATTTTCCCTAATTAAGCCTATGAAAAACCAAAGGGTCGCGGGGTGGCAGCATTTTTGGTCCCAGGGCTATAATTTGAACAATCTTGATAGAGGTTTAATAGATGAAGCTTCACACCAAATATCTAAGACCTTGGTCTTGCAGTTTCTGAGATTTTCCCTATATAAGCCTATGTAAAACCAAAGGCCCCGGGGGCGGGGGCATTTTTGGCTTCAGAGAAGAAAAGTTTTAAAGATTTCCTCTACATAAGCTTAGGTAAAACCAAAGGCCCCCTAGGTGGGGGCATTTTTGGCCCCAGGGTTATAATTTGAACAATCCTGGTACAGGTCCACTAGGTGAAGCCTCATACTAAATATCAAAGACCTGGGCCTTGTGGTTTCAGAGAAGAAGATTTTTAAAGGTTTCCCTATATAAGCCTATGAAAAACCAAAGGGTTTAAGGGAGGGGCCATTTTCGGCCCCAGGGCTATAATTTGTACAATCTTGAAAGAGGTCCACTAGATGAAGCTTCACACCAAATATCAAAGATCTGGGCCTTGCAGTTTCAGAGAAGAAGATTTTTAAAGATTTTCTCTGTATAAGCCTATGTAAAACCAAAGGCCCCCGGGGCAATGGCATTTTTGGCCCCAAGGCTATAATGTGAACAACCTTGGTAGAGGTCCACCAGGTAAAGCTTCGCACAAAAAATTAAAGACGTGGGCCTTGTGGTTTGAGAGAAGCAGATTTTTAAATGATTTTCCCTATATAAGCCAATGTAAAACCATAGGCCCCCTGGGGCGGGGCATTTTTGGTCCTAGGGCTATAATTTGAACAATCTTAGTAGAGGTCCACCAGGTAAAGCTTCACACAAAATATTGAATACGTGGGCCTTGTGGTTTCAGAGAAGAAGATTTTTTAACGATTTTCCCTATATAAGCCTATGTAAAACCACAAGCCCCTGGGGCGGGGACATTTTGTCCCCCAGGGCTATAATTTGAACAATCTTGGTAGAGGTCCACTAGATGAAGCTTCACACCAAATATCAAAGATCTGGGCCTTGCAGTTTCAGAGAAGAAGATTTTTAAAGATTTTCCCTGTAAAAGCCTATGTAAAACCAAAGGCCCCAAGAGTGGGGCCATTTTTGGCTCCAAGGCTATAATTTGAACAATCTTGAAAGAGGTCCACCAGGTAAAGCTTCACCCCAAATATTAAAGACCTTGGCCTTGTGGTTTCAGAGAAGAAGATTTTTTAATGATTTTCCCTATATAAGACTATGTAAAACCGTAGGCCCCCGGGGCAGGGGCATTTTGGCCCCCAGGGCTATAATATGAACAATCTTGGTAGAGGTCCACTAGATGAAGCTTCATACCAAATATCAAAGATCTGGGCCTTGCGGTTTCAGAGAAGAAGATTTTTAAAGATTTTCCCTATATAAGCCTATGTAAAACCAAAGGCCCCCGGGGCGGGGGCATTTTGGCCCCCAGGGCTATAATTTGAACAATCTTGGTAGAGGTCCACTAGATGAAACTTCATACCAAATATCGAAGACCTGGGCCTTGCAGTTTCAGAGAAGAAGATTTTTAAAGTTTTCGTTTAAAAAATCTATTTTTAGCTCCTGTGACCTAGATGTGCAATGGACCGGAACCATTTGAACAACTTTGAAAGGGGACCACCTAAGGATCATTCCTGTGAAGTTTGGTCAAAATCCGATCAGTGGTTTAGGAGAAGATGTCATTTGAAGAAAAAGTTTACGCACACACACACGCACTGACGACGGACGACGGACGAAAAGTGATCACAAAAGCTCACCTTGTCACTACGTGACAGGTGAGCTAAAAAGACATATAGCCAGTATTATTCTTTAAAACAATACAAATGAATGCATTTTATGCAAAAAATGCGAACAATTATGATGACAGGCAAACGAGTTTGAGAGGGATTCCATAACTAGGTTTCGAACACTAGTCAGATCTATTTTTAGTTTGTGACAAAAATAGAATCCCCATATATGACGTTATGCGACGTTCATTTTTGGCCTTGTTTGCTTAGGCCATGCCTGATTCGGAAAAAAATTTGACGCTGAATATCATGCCATGAGTAACGACACTCAGAGACGATACTGTCGCCATGTATGTGTAAAGTGACAGATTTATTTTTAGAACAGAAATTCCGAACACATGTTCAGAGCAAAGGGTAAACACGAATGAAAACGACCATTTTCACAAAGTTCTGAAGCTGTATTTGGCTCCAAAAGTGTACACATGACAAAGGAGTATGAATTGAAGATAAAAACCAGAAAAGAAAATTTGAGACCCGGTAGCTCAATAATGCACCTTTAATAGGTGTAAGCCGGTCCCGGAAAAGTGTGAATAGGTAAACTGACCAGCTCGGTATGGCCGAAAGGTCGTCGATTTCCAATACAAACAAACAAAACAGACTGTTAACATGAGTCGTAACAAGAGATAATTTCACTTTTCATCATTCAGACTTACATGTAAGTGAATAAATAAAGAATAACTTAAACTTCAAGATCTTGGACAATATTGTTATCGGTTTGTTATACATACCATGTACTTGTTTTGTTTAAATTCTTTTTATCTCAAACTACTTTTAATTCAAACCATTGGCTGTTTTTGATGGTCGTTCAAAAGATTCCATGTGCTTTAAACACTCTTTAGAGCTCACATCGAAGACTATGAATAGACTGTGCAGATATGCACGCAAGCTGATCCAAGTCTTTGATGGACGCGCATACAAATTGCAGGTACATATCTAGGTTTACTACAACACCCCCTGACGAGGATTACATGTATGTGATTGTGCGCCGTGAAGAAAAAGATAGAATGAATAGTGAGAATAAAAGTGCAATAGTGAGATGAATAAAAACAGGTGAAAGTGTTAGTTAATAAGATGAGATTAAAATCAGGTTAAAAAAGGTCTGCTGTGTTTAGGGTAACTGGTGGTCAAGAGACCGAACTGCAAATATAAAGATTAATATTTTTGTCTGTGTGCAGCTGACTGCAAATTGCCATTTCAACCTATCTGCAGTTGACTGCCAATAGCCAAAAAAACGTTAAAATGGCTAGATGCAGTCAACTGAATATAGCCACTGCGTTTGATAAAACATGACAATATGAACCAGGCAGAAATTAGGCGATATGCAACCACTTTATTTGACAATTGCTGATCATTATATCAAAAATACTTCCTAACAAAAATGATAACGAGTGTTGACTCTGATTAGGGTCAAAACAGTTAGCTTGCAATACAGATATTTAAGGGCCATGAACCACAGAACGCAGTTTCAGATCAGGGTCTTCATTCGTTTGCTAACAGAACAGGAATGTAAGAGTGAAAGGAAATATCAACAGTCTGTCAACATTCTGGATCATTCTTTCATCCTACACTCAGAGACAATCGACCCACCAGTGCTATCAGTGGTTTAACCCATTGCAAGTGGGAAACCCCTAAAGGGGTACCTTGGCAAACAGTGCAGGCTCAGATCAGATAACCAGAACGTGGCGTCTGATCAGGGCATGCACTATTTGCTAAAAGTTTTTTTTTTGTCAAAAATAGAATAAAAACGAAAAATAGGCCTGGCACACCTTATATGACAAATGGACTTGTCCAACATAGAGCAATGGAAAAGTCCACCAGTATACAATGGGTTAATTTCCAACAACTGTAGATAGCAAGCATGAAGTGAATTTTTCAGATTTTCCTTTTATAGCCCAGCAGGCACATGATGTAATTGTGACGTCACATTAATGTGGGTTAAACGTCAAGACGTTTACGCAACGTCACATCAACGTCGGTGCAACGTCGTGACGTTGCACCGACGTTGATTTGACGTTGCCTTAGCGACGTGTGCCTGCTGGGATGTTATGTGTTCTAATGAAATAGCCACATCTGGCCAATTCTTATGAATACACACACATAGCTTTATTAAATATCACCATTATGATCACTGATATTGGGACAGTTAGCAAACATTGCAGATCCAGATCAGATTGCTACTTTCGGAGCAGTCTGGTCAGGTTTTACACTGGTTGCCAGTCTGTCTGCACCTTTTGGACTCCTTGCTGGATCGTGAAACAAATTAGTTAAAATTCTAGGAGAATAATAGCAAGTCCTCAAGGTATCCAGTACTCGTGTGGGGTCGGTTTCAGCTCTGCGTGGAAGCATCATTCAGTCCATCTATTTCTTCAAGCCCCGATTTCAAGGTATCCAAACCGCTTTATGCCGTTTATGCCTCCTTGCCTTGTGCTCTGACCACCATCCCACCTGTGACCAGTGTAAAACATGACAAGGACCTTTCAAAACGTTCTATCACAGCTGCTGCTCTAAACTATAAATTGTGGGTACTTGTTAGAACCGCCTCGATGAGGCGGTTCTAACGAGTGTCCACAATCTATATTTGGAGCAGAAATAAGAAAATTATCACAATTTTTTATCATAAATTGTTCCTTTTTTCGGTGATTAAGGCGGCAATGTATTTGTATAGGCGTGTTTGCGTAATGTGGAGAATTAGAAGACGGTATACTTCATGTGGTGGTCAGACGAAGCTTTACAAGTACAGCCTCAAAGCTTCCCGCAAGGACTTCAACAACGGAGTCGTGGGAACAAGCTGCACAGGGCTGAGGCCTCATCAGAAGGGGTGCTAGTGAATATGAGGCCAAACGAAGCTGAGCAGAAAAGTGCAGAGCGCAAAGCCAGAGTTAAGCCATTACCAACTCTAACCTCTTTTGGGGTATAGATCTGCAACAGACAGTTCAGAGCTAGAATGGGCCTCGTCAGCCATCTTAGAACATTTCTCGCATGATGTTAAGACTGGTCAGTAATGAGAGACGAACTCCTATTAAACTGACGTCACTTAATGATCATGTGATGTCACATGAGTTAACTTATTCACTGAAGCATGAACAATACTGCGTAAATATGGTTATTAACTATAATGCAAATATACATGCACGGAGAATGTAAATATTTATCCTTAACCCTTATCTTGCTGAAATATTCATTTAAGCCACACCCATTTCTGTCTATCAACCAATCAAATTACTTGATGTAATTTATTGCTACAAATTCATAAACTGAATGCCAAATTGTGTAGATTCTGATCATCTGATCTGGATCTACACTGTTTGCAAAGATATGGGTTGACGTGAACAGCAAGATAAGGGTTTAAATATTTTTGTCACCAAAATTATGTGATTACTTCTTAATTAAAGTGTAAATTGAAAACACCAACGTCCATGCTATGATGATGAGCGTTTCAGTGGCGAAGCCAAAAAATAATTATAATGCAGAGAAAGGACAAACTGTATTTAATCAAGAAGCTACTCTAAAAGGAAAGTATTTTCTTGCACACCAGATAAGCAAATCCGTGATTTTACCCTGCGATTAAAATTTATGTTCAGACCCTGGTGTTCCGACCCAAATCGAATATAATCGCGTGTTTGATAAATGCACTGGTTGAATACCTCATATGCGCCGTAGTCAAGGTTGATGTCACGGCACGTTACGTGATGTCACGAAACACGCCTGTACTGTCATCACAATATGGTGCACGTCTGTACTCGAAGTGACTGCAGCATTAAAATCCGCGCAAAGAAATGGAAGGTATGCAAGAGAAAGAATCCTAAATGGGTGTGAGGGGTGGATAGAAAAATCTGTCCCTCGGGATCACTGTCCTGCATCACGAGGCTTGCCGAGTGATGCCGGACAGTGATCCCGAGGGACGGATTTTTCCATCCAGCCCTCACACCCATATAAGATTCTTATATAGTCCAAGAGGAACAAATCCTGTCCCTTTACAGCTGCCCCTATAACATGTAACGAAAAATACTATTGCATCACGAAAACAAGCCTATATAATTTTGACCCCCTAAAACCCAACTTTTATATAGTAAAACTGGGGTTTACAGGAGTATACATTTGTTCTCTCATTTTCGCTCAAAAACATAAAGGGGGGTCTAACAAATACCCACAATCTATGTTTTGTGCAGAAATGTAAAAATTTCAAAATTGTTTATCTGAACATTCTGATTTTTCTGGTGGTAAAATGTTCAATAATTTTGAATTTGCATTTTTTCTTTATGATTTAGGAGTATTTCTTCTTTGCAAATAGTTAACATTCACAAGCGTAATATGCGCTACGCCTATGTGTTTCAACAGGAATTTGAGCTCAGCCCTACAGTCACCATCATGCCGTGAAGGTTGAAAACTGAAATTTCACTTGTATACTGATCATAAAACTGACATGGTATACGTAACATTCCGCTATGAAAACAAGACAAAATTAAAAGTAAATCTTACTGAAAATATTATATGTAAGTTTCACGTTTTTTTTCTACACTTGGTTGTTTTATGAGACTACCTTTAGGGTTGTCAAGAAGTGATCCTGAAAGTCATTTTTATCAGTTTCGAACAGTATAACACTATTCTACATACAGGAATTTAATTGTAAATTGCAGTCACCAGCGATTATACTTTTGTCTACATGTCATTACTTTTCTTCTATCCGGTGAAAATCTGTTTTGATTCGTATCCGGTGTGCTTGCATAGAACAGATCGTTAATAGCTTTCAATGCGAGCCGACTGTTAGGTGTTATTTTCGGAAATCCCTGTCTCCCGTCATTTGCAGTAACTGAATTTCGCATCCTGTTGGGTCCTTTCTGAGCTGAAGAATTCGGATTTGACGTGTTTGTTTCTGCAATAGTCTCCGTTATGGCATCCTTCAGAGCCGACATCTCAAGTCTGGTTAGTGGCGTCGAGGATCGACCAATGGACGTCGACAGAGAATCAAACCCAGAGTCTGGCTGGTCTGAAATAATATGGAAATGATAAAGGTAAATGTTCTGTAAAAGTTGATACTTTGTGAACAAGGATAACATCACAGCTGAAAAAACTGAGAGTGTTCAGGTTATTTACTGGGTCAAATTAGCTAGTTTCGTCCAGTTAGGCATCATCAGTGACACTCAAACATTTTCAAACTTCCACAGTAAAAAAATAATAGCCACTTTTCTGATGAAAATCCGCGATGTTTTTCTTATTAATACTGGAAATATAGTTTTGAGTGCTCGTTAAAACCGCCCCAATGAGGCTAACGAGTACCCATAATCTATGTCTTGGAGAAGAAATAAGTCAAATAATGTATACCCCGTAAACCCGACTTTTTCTCTGTATAACATGGGGTTTAGGGGATGTCCATTTCGTGGTCTTGTGATGACAAATTATTTGTTCAGTCCACATGAAGCCTTCATATGGACTGAACAAATGATTGTCTAAATTACGACGGAATCAAGGGTGAAGATTGCGGCCGTTTAAAATCGATTCAACCCCCCCACCCCCACCCACGTGGCATTCGTTTCACTGACCATTCTTAGGCGATTCTTCTGTAGCAGCTTATTTTTATTATTGTTTGTCTTTGAGTGTGTGTTTGGCTTATAGGAGCTGTGGGTTAATTGTATCGATTCCTGATCATTGATTTCACTTCTATTTTCTAACTTATCAATGCTACACCTCGCGAACATAAAAATCAAACGATAACAGAGATGAAACAGCGTCGAGGATGCGACAGTATGAAACAAGAACTCCGCAAGTGGGGTATTATACGCCCGTGGCAATAAATAAGATGGAGCATATATATATATACAGACTGTTGTACAAGTTTGGGTTTGTGGAACGTAACCAAGGAACCATATGTGCTCCCTATATTCTTACCTGGCACTATTAATAACCTCAATGGCTCAAACTACCTGTCTCCAACAAATTTTCATGGTTGGTAATATTTGGTGGACCATAACCTCAAAATAATATACGCATGACTCTGGCAATAAGTGGTGGACTGTAATCTTGAAATAATATGCACTGCTCCACATCACAGTCTAACCATACATAAAGTTTCAGCTTCATCAGATGTAAACTGCGGGAGGCATTATCCAGAAACAAAATAAATTTTGAAAAATATGTGAAAGGGGAATAACTCTGGCAATATCTGGCGGACTCTAACCTGAAAATAATATGAACTGTTCCATATCATTGTCTTACTGTATGTAAAAGTTTCAGCTTCATCAGATGTAAAATGTAAGAGGAGTTATCCAGAAATGTAATGTTTAGAAAAATCTGTGAAAGGGGTATAACTCAAGTAATACTTGGCAGAACGTAACCTCAAAATAAAATGCACTGTTCCATATCATTGTCTTACTGTATGTAAAGATTCAACATCATCGGATCTAAAATATAGGAGTTATGCGGAAACAAAATGTTTACATAATTTTTCAAAGGGGCACAACTCTATTATTATTTGGTGGACTATAACCTTGAAACAATATGTGCTGCCCAACATCATGGCCTAATTATATTTGAAGTTTCAGCTAAATCGGATGTAAAATGAAGGAGCCATCCGGAAACGAAAAGTTTACAAAAAAATTCAAAGGGGAATAACTCTATTATTATTTGGTGGACCATAACCTCGAAACAATATGCACTGTCCCACATCATGGTCTAACTATGGATGAAGTTTCAGTTTGATCGGATGTAAACTGTAGGAGGAGTTATCCGGAAACAAAAAGTTTACAAAAAAAATCAAAGGGGCATAACTCTATTATTATTTGGTGGACAGTAGTCTCGAAATAATTTGCGTTGCCCCACATCATGGTCTAACTATGTAAGAAGTTTCAGTTTGATCGGATGTAAACTGTAAGAGGAGTTATACCCAAACAAAAAGTTTTAAAAAAATTCAAAGGGGCATAACTCTATTATTATTTGGTGGACCATAACCTCAATATAATATGCGCTGCCACACATCATGGTCTAACTATGCATGAAGTTTCAGCTTGATTGGATGTAAACTGTAGGAGTTATCCAGAAACGAAAAGTTTACAGATGGACGAATTGACGGACGGACGGGCGGACGGACGTACGGATGGACGCCGGGGGGCAGCTTAACATAATACAACCGTTTTTCAAACAGGCGTATACTAATGAACTACACTTTACACATGCAATACTTACTCATGGACGAATAATTATGTGAGATGAAACCATGTTCAGATGGTTCTGAAGGAACTCTATTTTCAAAATTTGTATTTGGTCTCACAATACCAATTGGCTGCAAAAGCAGAAAAAAGCAAAATAATAATAAATAAAACATTTGTTTAAGGGTTCTATCAAAACCAGTTCTAGGCCATGAATTGCATAAATTCGCTAAGAAAGGGACAAAACAATAGAATGAGCAGAAAATTAAAATCATCGATGTATGTCGCAACTGCTGCAAAAACACAAGGTTGATCCTTGCTTCAGCAGATTGTTGATATGTCCTCAATCCTGATATAGAAATAGCTGTTTCACCCTAAATGGTAGTTACTATGTATGCCTTGGCTATATATGAGCTGAGTTATAATCATGCCTGCCTAAGAATCTTCTGAACGATTATTCTCAGTGCTATTTCACCCACTTCGGCATGACATAATATAATACGACAGACCTGACATATTTTAATGTGTTCTGTTTAACAAAAGTGATCTAGAAAGATATCAGTTGATAGGCTTTTTTTCTGTTGTGGAAAGTGTTGCCTTTTTACTTCGTGTGAAAGATTTGGTTCTGTGCTAAGAGTATTAAGTTTATACTAATTTATTTTAGTTCGACTGCGAGGAGAGCTTCAATTCCAGATGTTATCATGCGTGTGAGATAGAGGCAGTGACTTTAACACAACTGTTACCCATTTATACCTGGATGGAGTGGGCCAGTGCCATTACGTGACTTGCCCAAGGACATCCGGTGGCCGGATTCGAACCCACTTCCTCTCGATCTTAAGTAGGACACGCAAACCACTGAGCTACTGAGGCTGCCAGCTACCGAGGCTGCTATGAATTTAGGTCCTTGCTTAGTAAGAGTCTTGATTAAACTTTAAGCACCATATCTATGCTGCATATAGCGAACAGAACGCCGCAGAAGTAGGACTTGTTTTAAAACATCTGGTCGGGCTCATCGGAGTCTAACTGTCGGTTTTCTTTTGCTCCAGCATTTCAGTGGTTTCTTGCTGTCGAGTCCTCACCGTTGTCTCACCTCTGTGGTTCTTTGATTTCTGTGTTCACGGAGATGTTGCACTGATGAGTTAGGAGGCCTTCATGCGGACTGAACAAATTATTTGTCTAAATCGCGACGGAAGTAAGGGCGAGGATTGTGGCCACGTAAAATCGATTTAAGCCCCCCAGTGGAAATCTTCCACTGACCGTTCCAAGGCGGCTCTTCCGTGGCGATTTATTTATGTTGTTGTTTGTTACTTACTGTGTGTATCACTTGTGTCTTTTAATTTTGGATGGCCATATGGCCATTTTGTGGGAAAGTAACTGTCCATATGGCCTTCCTTTGTTTAGGTTTCCATTATGGTCTGGTCGCTTAATGTTTGTATTTCTTTCCCTTTGGTGTCTTTTATGGATGGAGTAAGTTAATTGTATCAATTCCTGATCTTTGTTTTACTTCTACTTTAGACAAACGGAGCGTGTTCCAGGTAAGAATAACAATCTCCTAGATAATGTGCCTGATACAAGATACAGATTTTTTTTTCGAATTTTCGGCCCACATAGGAGCACATATAGAGAAGCATACTATGCTTCTCTATATGTGCTCCTATGTGGACCGAAAATTCCATATCCTGATTCATGCATAGTTGTTACACTATGTTATTTTGCAATCTACGCTCAAGGGAGAGTCACAATAGCAACATAAGAGTGTACATGCTAATATGACTCACCCTTGAGCTTAGATCCGCCCTGTGTTGATATGTATAAATCCGCATTGGAATTGATACCAAGCCCTTTAGCAGTTTTTTTTCTGCTGATCCTGAAGGAGTTGTATCTTTAAAGTTTCTTACATGTTCATTGGAACAATTAAATTTAACTACGATAATGGCATAATACCTTGGAGACTGTCTTGGTTCCAGAATCTGGCACTTTTACTTCCGGTACACAGACTGGCTTACAGTCATTCACGTGCTCTTTTTGACGTCCCTGACTAAATACTGTGCGACAGTCTCTACAGAAGGCTAGCATGCTTCCTTTTGAACACATCCATTTGTCATGTGTGGATTTAGTGGAACTGAAAAAAAGAGAAAATCATTGGCCATACCTCTAGATGAAAAGTAGCAAGATTAATTTTTGACAATTTCCTTTATTTACATTGTTGAGCATATAATGTGGGTTCTTGTAAGAATACTCTCAATGATATGGGCCCCGTCAAGCGATTTTGGTATTTATTGCCTATGCGAGCAGCGAAGGTTCAGACGAGCCTGCGCATCCGCGCAGTCTCGCCAGAACCTTCGCTACCCGCTCATACAAGCAGTGAATCAAGAGGAACCTTCAGACAGAAAGCCATACCCGTGGCCCCTCTGAATGGCTGGCATGAATTTGTCATGACGGAATGCTCGAAGACACAAATTCGCTTGGCTGGGCTCATATGATTCCAACAAATATCCATAAGAATTGGTTCTAACAAGAAATAAGGAAAACCATCCTCAAATTACCATTCTTGGAGTTATGTTGCATACATAGAGAATACCAGGTGAGTGTCTTTTGATATCAAGTTTATCAGGCAAGGCTTCGAGAATGCTTGTAGAATCGCGAGGCTTGCCGAGCGATTCTACATGCGTTCTCGAGGCCGAGCCTGATAAACTTGTTATCAAATGACACGAATCTGGTATTTTATTTATCAGTTTATCCCATTATACACTTACACTTTTGCCAATTTTTCCAGCAGTCCAGTTCTAAGAAGTGCAATGTCCTGATAAAACTCACTTGTCCTGAGATAGCATATGTTTATCAGGTCAATGTGCTACAATGCAATTGATATAGGGGGTGACTGATACTGTAAGTTATTACTTCTAAGTTTCAACATATTCATCAAGATATTCCGGACAACACTTCAACTGCTACAGACAATGCAGAAGCAGATGACACTTTTTAATTGTTCAGCAAAAATTAGGCTTGACAATCCATGCGTATCGTCTACCCAGCAAACGATTCACATGTAGTATCAAGCTTTTGCTTCGCTGCAAAATGAGAAAAAATAATTTGAAAATCCTACCCTGTAACCGTGCTGAGTACTTGTTAGAAGTGAAGGCAATTATCAGGAATCGATACAATTAACCCACACCTCCCATCAGAGGAAGCACAGACTTAATTAATAGATCCTAATGAAAACATCAATAACGGAAAGCCAAAGGGACAGTTACTTCTCACAAAATGGCCAATTGGCTATCCAAAACAAAAATATATAAGCGATACAAACACCATAACAAAAATAAACCCGAGAAACAACCGCCTTGGAAGGTCAGGGAAACTGGGGGGCTTGAATTGATTTAACAACATACCCGTTTCCTATATCTTCGCACATCCTTGGTATAAATTGATTGCTTTCATTTCACCCTTAAATTACCAGTCACAACAAATGTCATCTGCTTTGTTGTCTACCGGTTACTTTAGAAGTCACTGTTGCAGAAAGTGCAGACCCAGAACAAAATGTTTCAAGATCCACATTTTTTCGTGTGTATGTACAAATATGTGTTTTAGAAGTTTGCATGAAGATTCAGTAGACGACATATTTCTACTTGGCATTTTAAGGTTTAAAAGAAAACTGACTCAGAACTGAGTCACAAATATTTTACTCCAAATATCCTAAATACAAACCTTTCAATGTATTACAAACAGTGCACCACGTTAACAAGTCTGTGTAATGAACACCCCCTCCCCTCTATCTAAACAGTAAAACCCACTTTTCCGTTACGAAAACATGTCCTTTAGTAATTAACCGCTTGACGCTTAAGACCCACAAAGAGGGTTGACGCGTCATTAAACACGAAATCATCATTATCATCATCCGTTACAAAAACACGCCCATACAAATACATTGTAAATTTTACCACCAAAAACATGAAAATTTTCAGATGAAAAATTGTTGTATTTTTTACTTATTTCTGCTCAAAAAATAGATTGTGGGTGCTCGTTAGAACCGCCTCAGCGAGGCGGTTCTAACGAGTACCCACAATCTATGTTTTTGAGCAGAAATATGGAAAATAATGTCTATCCCTACAAAGCCCAGATATACTTTATAAAAGTGGGTTTTAGGGGGATCAAATTTATATAGGCATGTTTTCGTGATGAGAAGAACTGAGGTTTACATGGGTGTACATCATTTTTGTCATCATAGGTTGTGGGAACGGGCACCCACAATCTATGTTTTTAGTATAAATTTGGGAAATATCACATAATTTCGTGACCGTTTTGAAGATATGAAAAATACGCTTTTTTACACGGAAATATTATCATGATGGGTTGGTGAAAATTGGGTCGTACTTACGCAGGGATTATTTGTCCACACTTGGTGCACTCCAACATTTGATCACAAAATTTTCTATGCCAGCTCATATCCTTTATTGCAACGCCCCTTCCACAGTCTATACAACGTCGTTGTCTGTATTCACATAATTCTACATGATTCCTAAGGGCATCCTTTGGTGCTGTATGAGGACAACCTGGGTGTGAACATTTGAAAGTCTCCCATGGACAATTAAGTTTATGTCTCTGCAACAATCCTTGAACCATTTTAGCTCCGCAGCCTAGGTTTTCACACGTCACTTGAATGCTACATTTCTTAGTGTGACTTTCAAGTTTGATTCGCTTAACTTTTAAATTGCAATGTGGACAAACAGCCGGTCCATGTGGACACTTGTTTTGTTTGTGTTCCTCCAAACCCATTCTGATAATTCTTGTTTTACAAAGATCACATTCCACCATAACGTATATGCACGATTTAAGGTGATCTTCTTTGTCTTTTAATTCAAATACTTCTCGACATCCCAAATTATGGTTTGGACAATCCTTCGTGCCATGAGGACAGATAGCTTTATGTTTCTTTAATTCATTTGGAGTTAACTCCTCTATACAATTTTCATTCGGACATTTGATTTTCTTATATCTACATCTCCTTTTATGTTTTAAAGCGTGTCCTCGCACAATGGTTTGTCTACATTTTATATTCATGCACTGTACATGTGCGAACTTACAAGCGCTTAAATGCGCATAAAATTGTTTTATGTTGTCCCCAGAACATCTGTAGGCACATCCGTGATTTTGACAACACAGAACGCAGTTTTCGAGAATTGTCTGAATCTTTCGGAAGTTTAACAAAACGTTCATAGCCTTCAAGATATAATTTTTGGACTTCTTGGCATTGTGTTGACAAGGCAGTGCGCCCGCTCTCTTTCTGACAAGAAACGAGGCTCTGTTTCCTAAATTGTAGGTTCTTCTAGCTTTCACTAAATGGGCTGAAATATAGAATACATTAGATAAATTAAGCGTTTCGCCCCTGGGTTTCTTAACTGGACTCTTCAGTCGAATTTGGGCATGTCCATTCTTGTAAATTTGAAGTTTATTAGCATGATTGCAAACGTATAGCTACATGTGAGATGGCTCGTTTCGAAACATCTCAATTAGAACAACACTGTATTCCCACATTGTTGACAGGCGTACACGTCACTACAGCTGGTGTTAAGGGAATGTGGCGCCGTCATGTCTCCATGTCATTCATCATTTTTTTTGTACATACTTGTCCTTTGGGATCATTGATTCCACAGTGGAGTTTTGAAAATATTTAGCCCTTCTCCTGCTGAATATTCAAATATGCCACACCCACTACTGATTATCAACCAATCAGATTACTTGATGCAAATTATTGCAACAAATTCATAATCTGAATGGCAAACAATGTAGATCCTGATCAGATGGCTTCTTCAGAAGCCATCTGATCTGGATCTACATTGTTTGAAAGGTAATGCACATCCGGGCTCAGCAGGACAAGGGTTAGTTTATACTAATTTATTTTAGTTTGATTGCGATCGAAGCTTCAAGCTTATTTAATCGCTCTCGAACACTCATTCCGATGTTTTCACGCGCGCGAGAGAGAGGCAGTGACTATTACACCACTGCTACCCACTTACACCTGGGTAGAGAGGGGCAGTGTCATTACGTGTCTTGCCCAAGGACACACCTCGATACCGGATGCCGGATTCGCACGCACAACCTATCGATCATGAGTCGAATGCGTTAACCACCGCGCTAATGAGGCTGAAAATATTTGAGTGTCCCTGATGAGTACTAATCGTTTAGTATGACAGATTCGGACTCACTTTTTATTCCCTTCAACATTCTTCTGATAAACATATAGCGATGATTAGGGACTCGCCTATTCAAATATATTGAAACTTTTACCACAAAAATATGAAATTTTTCAGATAAAAAATTCTGATACCTTACATATTTCTGCTCAAACATAGATTGTGGGTACCCACAATCTATGTTTTTGAGCAGAAATAAGATAAATATAATGTATATCCATGTAAAGCCCAGTTTTACCATACAGAAGTATTTGTTTGTTTGTTTGATTTGAGGTTTAACGTCCCCGTTAACACTGTAAAGGTCATTTTGGAGACGTTGCTTCCAATTTTGTGGGACTTTTACCCGACATTGAGATGAAATGACATCTCAAGCCCTGTCGCCCAATGAAACCAATAGGGTTTTTAAGCATGGACGGTCCGACTCATACGCGCCGCTTTGCCTGGGCAGGCTTAGATCCTCTAAGCGGTTTACCAGTACTCGTGTGCGGGTCGGATTCACCTCTGCGTGGAAGCATCATGCAGCCCATATATTTCTTCAAGCCCCGATGGGCGGGGGCCGCATACAGAAGTAGGGTCTGAGGTGTTCAAAATAATATAGGTGTGTTTTCATGATGTTTTTCTCATATTTAATTGTATAATATATACTGTAAACTAATGACGCGGAGTCTGATCATGGCCTGCACTATATGCTAACAGAGTATTCCGTCAAAAATAGAATAAAAAAACGAGAAGATAGGCCTGACATCCCTTATATGACGAATGGATTTGTCGAACATATAGCAATGGAAGAGCCCACTAGTATACAATGGGCTAAAAATCGAAGAGCACCGAACATCCTCAACGGAAGTATCGCCTACTGACGGCTAGAAATTATTAGCTTCAATTAACACTTGATATGTTTTGAATATTTTATATTGTTTTCTGCAAGCATAGATTATGGGGTTATATTACAATGGTCACAACCAAAATTCTGTTCAATATAGTACGCATATACCTATTATCAATGAGTATAGAAACAAAATGTGGCATATACACAAACATATTTTTAATTTGACTTTGTAATTGAATTTTATTGTTCTATAACCTTCTGACCCCTCCCTTAGGCCCCACGTGTGTGGCGGGACAGGAGGCAAAAGTAAATCTGCTCTTGTACACCCCACTCCTGTCACGAAGCTGCAAACCAAATTCAGTTGCATTCTGTTCATCGAATAAGGAGATAGCTTACCGCACAGACGGACGGGCAGACGGACAGAGGTGATAACAATATCCACAACGCGCTGTTTTTAAAAGAAAACATATAATGCAAAAATTTAAACGCCGTGGATTTAAATGAACTATGGTTTTTACCTATAACAGCTTGCAAAACATTGTCCAGAGCTTCCGGTGGATTTTCGCGCCATCTCCAGGCATAGACACAATCAAATTGCTTGTAGAGATTTGGGATCTTACAGTTGTTTATCACCACACAGATGACAATATGGCGGCCCTTCGTTAGACTGGTTCTCAGAATGGCATTCTCAGCCTGATACAAACACAATTCATCCTGCTTGAATTCTTTAGACCAGAACAAAAGGGTAATTCTTGACTTGTGAATTCCGTTTTCTAACCACTTGTAGAAAATCCGTTTGCCTACAATTTTAATATAAAAGATCATTGCTGGAAAGCTGCCGAACCCAGGCGATATCTTAGTAAAATAAAGAAATAAAATGATGTTGCTTTTGGTTTTCACTACTTTCCCAATTGCGCAAAGTATATTTTCCGTGTCATAAGTATTACTGGAAATTATCAAAGCATCGATTTGCTATATTTAATTTTATCGGAATTCCCATATATTGCTCTAGAACGCAGTATATGGGAAATGCGATAAAATTAAATATAGCAAATCGATACGTTTACTTTTCACCGCAGGTTCTGAGAGCATGACTGTGCATACGCACCGTATAGCCAGACGCAGATGGCACAGACCAATCATGAGACAAGGGGCCCGCCCCAGTGAATGTCCCTAAGCCATTTTCTCGTGAGGTTGCTGATTTTATCTGTTTTATCATTGAAATGTCTTCCGTCCTATATCAGAACACGTGGATAAAACTCACCACGTAGCCTACTTTCATTGTGACAATTGGTGGTGAAATCAGTTAGTAACGCTTATAACCTGACCCAATTAGCTTGACATAAAATTACCCTCTGCTTGGATCAGTGAAAAAGGGAGAAATGGCCGTAGAAAAGATTTCATGACCAATCTCAATACAAAGCCTTTTGCTGACTCGGCAGGTATCCATAGCAACAGACAAGGTTAAGTATTTTGTGATAACTGATGAATAGTTTTTGTCAGCTCTCAATATAAACCTATGTTGTGGGTACTCATTAGAACCGCCTCAACAAGGCGGTTCTAATGAATACCCACAACATAGGTTATTATAAACTGTGTAGATACAGATCAGATCCATCGTATCGATTTCCAGAATGTCTGACATTCAGTTCATGAATTTGTAGGAGTAAATTGCATTAACCTTGTAAATCAGGGGTCGCAGGATCGATCCCTGGCTTCTCCAGACTTTCGGATGAGCCTTTAAACAGAGGTCCCGTCTCCGTATGACCTTAGCTGTTGGTGGGCCGTAAAACTCGAACACTCACTCACTCAAATTGCATCAAGTAATCAGATTGATTGAAGTTAGAAATGGGTGTGACAAAATTAATTTATTCAGCAGGGCAAAGAGTTAAAGTATGCTGCACAAAAAATGAAAATCATTGAACTCACACCCATCTTAGACTTCTTAACTGATGCGCATTACGAGCAAACGCCTACACAAATACGTTGTAAATTTTACAGCAAAAAATCTAAAATTTTAAGAGGAAAAATAGTGATTTTTTTTTTTTCATATTTCTGCTCAAAATATAGATTGTGGGTACACGTTAGAACCGCCTCGGTTCTAACGAGTACGCACAAGCTATATTTTAGAGCAGAAATAAGAAAAATAAAGTTTACCTTTGTAAACCCCAGTTTTACTGCATTAAAGTGGGGTTCAAGGGGGTCAGAATTATATAGGCATGTTTTCGTAATGGAAAGGTGAAAACGGGTCGGGCTATGTACGATCAGCGAGGAGCTTAATAAACCTGCTCACTCATTCAGTTATTACACGTATACAGCTGTGTCAGTCTGTTTGAACTACTTTTGGGTCGGAGGGCCATTCATATATCTTAGTATAGCAAAGGCTCCGATCAGATTGCGTGGATGCGTAGGCTGATCTGATATTTGCTGGGCGCATGTGCTTGTAGACCCATTTTCCCTTTACACGAACCATAAGGAATAATGAAGTTTTGTTTTACTTTGCCTTATAACTAGCTTTGTCAAAAAATAGGGGAAGATGGACAGGTGGGGGAGGGAAGCTGCGAAACTGATGAGGCCAACCAACTGCTGTTATGCTGCCTCAGTGCCATTTCAATTCCATATGTGCTTGTGGCACTCTCGCGCTTTGCTCTGGATTTTTTTACGTGTGGTTACGTCGCACCAATACAGAATTGTTCATAATTCCACGTATGACAGTAATTTACTTTATGTAACGCAGACTGTAGCTTTTGCTTGTGTGTACTGTTGAACAGAACATCAACTTCCTGTTCTTGGACAGGCCAGAACGCATCCGAACATTTTTCAGGCGTGCTATTGTGTTGACATTTATCACATTTAGATGCTATGTTATGTAAAGACTCATGTTAAGCCAGCATTCTTTGCTAGATTTAGGATTCTTCCCTTGAATTGTCCTCATTTGGACTTCTTGTCCTGGTTATATAGAGGATCTTATATGAGTGTTCATGTATTATTGAATTTATTAAACGAGTTGAGGAAAAGGGATAAAATGCGAGGCTTGCCGAGCATTTTATTCCTTTTCCTCAACGAGTTTAATAAATTCAATAATACATGAGCACGAATGCAAGATTCTATTTATCATATGACATTTAAAACGTATTTTTTCACGATTGTTTACAAAAATATCAAGCTTCCGCTATTAGTAAACGCGACGTCGTTAAGGACGTCGAACATGTAACGTTTCGGGACGTATCTAGCTAATTTGCATATTTAATCCACCAGTGGATTATCGAAAATATTACATGGCGTTATTACACTCTCAGACGCGACGTCATATGATAAATTAAGTTTCTTCCTCGTCGAATTTTCGGTCCACATAGGAGCACATATAGAGAAGCATAGTATGCTTCTCTATATGTGCTCCTATGTGGGCCGAAAATTCGAAAAAAAAAAATTCCTGTATCTTGTATCAGGCACATTATCTAGGAGAGTGTTATTCTTACCTGGAACACGCTCAGCGGCTGGATCGTACACCTTCAGTCCGTTTTGTCTAAGATGTTCTAAAACAAGTCCAACTTCCGCGGCGTTCTGTTCGCTATAGGCAGCGTAGATATGGTGCTTAAAGTTTTCCAGGTGCCTCAGAATTGACCTCTGTGTAATAGCGGATGCCATTTTTCTCAGAAAGATCGACAACAACAAAAGCTACGTAGTGCCTTGTACCGGCCGAACATTATAAGCCTGTAACAAGAATCGGAGAATCGCTGTATTTGGGAAACGATAGACGGTTACAGGTAGCATTTCACTTAATACTGGGGGGTGCCGGGTTTTATCACTTTTGGACCGAGCATTTAGTTGCGTTCTAAATACCAGACTTGCTTCCATTGGATATATATCCAATGTTTTATTTCAATGTGAGAAAAATGATATGTATAAGGGACTAAAATGATGCCTGTTTTATAAATATATCTGCACGCTCAAAGAAATTGTTGCTGATTTTATATGGTGACCCCTCCTTTAAAAATGTTGATTTGTATTTACTCCGTTCTAGTGCATGGGTAAATCAACATGGTTGACTGTAGCTTGAAAATGTGGATTTTTTCTCATTAACTTGTTGGGCTAGGATGGCTCTATAAACAAGTAAGGTTTGAAAAGTTTTGTACGTGTAGTTTTTGTGGGAGCAAGTAAACGGTTATTATTGTCGCCTATGCATGGAAAACATTTAGTGGCAAGCTCCCTACATCTGCACTATTGGACGCCATTTCCGCAAGGGGACACAACTGTCGGAACTTTCAGTTTGTTTCCATGAACATTTCACCCCGCTTTCAAAAAAAGGTCTGCTCTTAAAGTGCTGCATGCTGGGTATACTTTTCAGCAGATTACATTTTTAATTATTTTTCTTTAACTTCACTATAAACCAGGAACTGACAATACATGCAAATTGTTTCCTATGGAGACACTTTGCCTGAGATGTCCAGTCCTGTAATCTGGGAAAAACTAACAAAAATATTAAGAACTTGTCGTCTGCTCTGTAAGCCCAGAGAGTGGTAATGGTTAAAGTGAATATTGGCTCTTCAAAAGCAACTTCTTTTTTTATAGTTTTAGGGTGTTCTTTGTTCATTTGTTGCTTTGTTTGTTTTCCAGTCAACAGTATTTAGGTCACATCGAGCTGGTCAGTTTTCGAAAACACACGTCTTGGGCACGCTTACATGTATACCTGAGGGGTTGACCAGTACAGTACATATTTTTGGACAGAAACGGACAACCGCCCTTCTTCAGAGAATGACCGTATAATAGTTCCATGATCAATCTTGCCGACCCCGGCAGGTATCGAACCCGCGAACTCCAGATCACAAGTCAGACGCGCATCCGACTGATCTACTGTGCGGCTTCTTATAGCGAACATCCAATTTGACAACAACAGCAAAACGATTTATAAAGAGTAAGGCTGCCAAGATTAATCGTATAATTGATTAATCGATCGATAAATTCCACAAAAATGATTATCATTTCTGATTTGCTTTTAATCGATTACTTGATAGATACAATTTACTACCCAAAGTTATGCCTAAAATAGCTGGATGAGTGGCAAACAGTGCAGACCCTGATGAGACGCCGCATTATGCGGCGTCTCATCTGGGTCTACACTGTTTGCTCAGGCCTGTCTGTTCAAATATACATATGGTAAAGTGCAACATATGGTAAGAGTCATGCTCAGACAGAAAGCCAGACAGGTAAAATAATGACATAAATCTTAGCGATTACTAATCGAGTATCGATCGCAATGACAGGACTGATAATCGATTATCTTTTCAGCTCCGATTAGCCAGCCCTAATAAAGAGCAGCATTTCCTGGATATGTATCCATTCCTCTTAACATGAAAAATCAAAACACTCACAACACTGGTGGGTCGAGTATCTCCGAGCTCAGACTGGGAAAACGGTCCTGAACGGGGACTAAAGGCGTTTCTTTTAACCCTTTAATTCCTATACATTCGGCAATCGCTGAAAACCCTGAACAGACACCACAATCTGCGGCGTCTGACCTAGGTCGATTCTGTTTGCCGCCCCCCCCCCCCCACACACACACACACCAGTCGGGGCTTAAAGAAATATATGGGCTGCATGATGCTTCCACGCAGAGCTGAAACCGATCTGCACACGAGTACTGATCAACCGCCTAGATGATCTAAACCTGCCCAGGCAAAGCGGTGCGAGTCGGTCCGTCCATGCTTATAAACCTTATTGGTTTTATTGGGCGGCAGGGCTTGAAATGTCGTTTCATCTCGACGTCGGGTAAAAGTCACACAAAATTGGAAGCAACGTTTCCAAAATGACCTTTACAGTGTTGACTGGGACGTTAAACCTCAAATCAAACAAAACTGTTTGCCTATCAAAACTACAGATAACCCTATTTACGCAACTCTGACGCTACAACGACAAGAATAGCACATCTATAAATAACTTAACGCTCTGCATGCTGGGCATTTTTTTGCAGCAGACGGCGTTTTAAATATTTGTAATTTTCCCAGAAAACAGGATTTGACAAATGCAAATCTGGTTTCCGGGAAAATATAAAAAATATCAACAATGTGTCGTCTGCTGAGTTAGCCTAGAGAGTGGAGCATGTAAAGGTTAATTTTGTAGCTATACAAGGACATTAGCAACATAATTCAGATTCAGTTGCTAAACAATCGACCAAGCTACATGCAGTCATCTGTTGGTTATTTGCTCGCATATGAAAAGGTACAGCTTGGCGTATGGACCATTGAAGCTCTGGCGAAAGAATGTGAACTGTGCTGGTTAACCGCTTCTCAGGAAATGTGTGGTTAGTATAAACTGATTGACTCGCCATTACCTAAATAGTAATGACTGGGCCGTTAAACGCCAAACCCAACCAAATCATGTTTTACGCAGGATTCAAGGGCGGCTTAAGCGACATCGAAGATTCAAATCAGACTACGCGAACGCGCAGTTTGATCTGAGTGTCCGCCAGTCGCAAAATCATGACAATTGCGCACAGCTATTCAATTGTCTACGCCAATTGGCGTAGACATTATAGAGGTTGGGTTTTACACGGAAGTACAGCCATTAGTTACCCACAATGCAGATTGACCTTTATATTTTATGGAAAAACAATATAAGATTTCACAAGAAGAAAAAAAGCGGTCCATAAGAAGTATAAACTTTCACACAAAAACGAGGCCAGCGGGCAGAGGTCTGGCTCAGAATTGCTATCACATTAGTTCAAGACCAGATTTGCTGTCATAATTGTACAGGCTAATACAGAATATACATCTACAAACTTTCGACCACGAAGGACAACTGCCTATCCTATAAGCTCCCCAGAAGCCTCCGGCTCCGTTGAGCTAAAAACTTGCCTCGCCTTAATCTAAATATTTGGGTTAATCTTCAATTACATGTACATCGTAGTCTTAGTATCTCGAAATTTCGACATAATCACTCGAAATTTCGACTTAATAACTCGAAATTTCGACTTAGTAACTCGAAATTTCGACTTATTAACTCGAAATTTCGACTTAGTATCTCGAAATTTCGACTTAGTAACTCGAAATTCAGTTTCTCGAAATTTCGACTTAATAACTCGAAATTTCGACTTAGTAACTCGAAATTTCGACTTAGTATCTCGAAAATTTCGACTTATTAACTCGAAATTTCGACTTAGTATCTCGAAATTTCGACTTAATAACTCGAAATTTCGACTTAGTAACTCGAAATTTCGACATCCTATCTCGAACTTTCGACTTAATAACTCGAAATTTCGACTTAGTATCAAGATATTAAGTCCTATACACACAGTTAATGTTAAACACCCCCGTTTCATTATACCCCAGCTTTGAAAACAAGTTAACATCAAGCAGATTATGCAAATTATGTGATAACATTGTGAGACTATGGTCATTATCGGCTTACTTGTATCGTGTAAAAAAAGTGTGGGAAGTTGTTTACTTAACTTCTCCAACAAGTTTTAAACTATTCATTTTAGCCGGGACACTGCGTTTCCTACAATTTACATGGGCGCCAAGCGGAGACTCAGACCAGCCTGTGCATCCGCGCAGTCTGATCAGTCTTCGTTGTGCGCTCTAAGGGTCCAATGCCCATCATGCAGCACGATAAGTTTTCGATCAGACTATATATATATATATGCGCAGGTTGATCTGACTGATTCTTCTCTGGGCGCACATGTAAATTGAAAGAAAAACCGGTGCCACGGCTCATTCGATAAGAAGTTACAAAGCATATTGAAATTACACAAAGTCATGTGTCTTTTTAAAGATGATAAGGTACTTTTTGACAAAATTACAGCAGCATTTGCAACGTTGATATTTCAGACATTATACTTTAGTCGGCAGGATCATGGGTGTAGACTGGCAATTAGATTATTGCCAAAGACATTTAATTGTATATAACACATCTAGACATCACATTTAATATGAATATGACAGTATGTGCTAAGCGTTTTTGTTTGTTTGATTTGAGGTTTAACGTTCCCGTGAAAACTGTATAGGTCATTTAGTAGACGTTGCTTCCAATTTCGTGGAACTTTTATACCCGATACTGAGATGAAATGACATCTCAAGCCCTGTCGCTCAATGAAACCAATATGTTTTATAAGCATGGACGGTCCGACTTGCACCGTTTTACCTGGGCAGGCTTAGATCCTCTACGTGGTTTACCAGTTCTCGTGCAGTCGTTTTCAGCTCTGCGTGGCAGCATCATGCAGCCCATATATTTCTTCAAGCCCCGGTGGGTGGGGGTCGTGTGCTAAGCGTAGACCTAGCTATATGTAAAAGCTATACTTGTAATACCCATGCAACGGCATGTCTAAGGAACTTGTGATTTGTTTGTTTGAATTGAGGTTTAACGTCCCCGTCAACACTATCTATGTCATTTTGGAGACGTTGCTTCCGGTTTTAAGGGACTTTTCCCCTACATTAAGATGAGATGACATCTCAAGCCCTGCCTCCCACTGAAACCAATATGGTTTATATGCACAGACTGTCCGGCTCGAACCGCTTTGCCTGGGCAGGCCTTAGCCTTCTAAGCGGATTACCAGTATCCGTGTGTGGTCAACTCTGCGTGGAAGCATCATGCAGCCCAATCTATCAATTTTTCCAAGCCCCGATGGGCGGGAAAAGAGAGTTATAGCACTCTCCAAGTAGCAAACATAAATGCATTGATTAGACTGCGTGGGTGCGCAAGCTGAACTAAAACCTTTGTTGTGCATATGTATCAAAATATATTTTCTCATGACGTTGGTTAACCTTCGACCCCCGCCCATAGGGGCTTGAAGAAATTATGGGATGCATGATGCTTCCACGCAGAGCTGACTCCGGCCCGCACACTAGTACTGGTAAACCGCTTAGAGGATCTAAGCCTGTCCAGAAACCGCGGTTTGAGGCGGACCATCTATGCTAATAAACCCTATTGGTTTCATTGGGCGACAGGGCTTGAGATGTCATTTCATCTCAATGTCGGGTAAAAGTCCCACAAAATTGGAAGCAACGTCTCCAAAATGACTTTTACAGTGTTGACAGGGACATTAAACAAATCAAATCAAACAAACAAAGACGTTGGTTAAGGTTAACCCTTTTTGTACCAAATGCGATCTTCATCCTTATATAAGAAGCCTCCGTGGTGCAGTGGTTACGCTACTCGCCTTATAAACCAGGGATCGCAGGATCGATCCCGGGCTTCTTCAGACTTTCGGATGAGTCTTTAAACCGAGGTCCCGTCTCCGTATGACCTTAGCTGTTGGTGGGACGTAAAGCTAAAACTCAACTCACTCACTCATCCTTATATAAAGCAGGAGTCCATTACAAATTTTAGGGGTGCCAGGTTGTGTTTTCTTCAAAATCTATTTGTAAACTTGCTATATATTTTGCAAACAGTGTAGGCCCTGATCAGGCGCCGCGTTCTGCGGCGTCTGATCTGGGCCTGCACTGTTTGCCAGGGTACCCGTTTTGGGGTTTCTGGTACTAAATGGGTTAAAACATGCCTTAAACCATTGTATACTGGAAGACTCTTCCAATGCTATATGTTGGACAATTCTCATAGAGGCGGTTCTAACGAGTACCCACAATCTATATTTTAGAGCAGAAATAAGAAAAATAAGGTATACCCCCCGGAAACCCCAGTTTTATTATATAAAAGTGGGGTTCAAGGGGGTCAAAATTATATAGGCGTGTTTTCGTGATGCTTTTCACTGACAATGAGCAAAATTAAGCCCGACGTAAATGGCAAGGTAATGTCAGGTTAATGGTTTTGGGTATAAATGCCCAGTCAACACCATTTAGGACCTGTGGAGCCGCACAGTTTATCCTGTGCAAGCGGTTAACCAGTACAGTGCACATTCTTTCCTCAGAAACTGACAACTGCCCTTCTTGAATCGGCCCAGACGTTCAGAAGTATTTGCAAGTGGAACGGAAATTGCACTTTACTATGTGAATTTACTATAAGCTATTTTTGTTTATGTCATGTTCTAATTGTTGAAAAGGAGTTGACCTTTGCACACCGATGCTATTGTTATCCCGTGGGCGGATACAGTACTCAGAAATGTGAGGGGAATTTCCCAATTGAAATTTAATTCGCCGGGGGCCAGTTGTCCAAAACTAACGTTAGTTAACTAGTTAACGTGTGGTAAAAACACATTGCAAAAAAGTATTAGCAATCTCTCTCTCTCTCTCTCTCTCTCTCTCTCTCTCTCTCTCTCTCTCTCTCTCTCTCTCTCTCTCTCTCTCTCTCTCTCTCTCTCTCTCACTCTCTCTCTCTCTCTCACACACACACACAAACTCGAAGCTTCGTTAGAATAACAAAGCCTCGATAATGGCCCCCGTCCCCCACCCATCGAGGCCTGGAGAAGTAGATCGAGCTATGCATAGTTCATTCACAAATATTTGTATCTGAAACCACCCGAACAAACATGTTAGGGGCGAGTCGGGCCGTCCCTTGATCCCTTGCTGTTTCTTAGGATGGTAGGGTTTGAGAAGTCATTTCATTTCAATGTCGGGTAAAAGTCTCACAACAAATGGGAGCAACGTCTCCAAAATGACCTTAATATTGTTGGAGGGGACGTAAAATCTAAAATCAAACAAACGAACAAATGCTCACCAAGGAACAACCATATATGGATTCCACAGAAGTATAGACTTTGAAATGGTTTCTTATCATTGATTTGAGGTTTAACGTTCCGATCAACACGTAATAGGTCATTTTGGAGACGTTGCTTCCAATTTTGTGGGAATTTTTACCCGACACCGAGATAGAATGACTCTCAAGCTCTGTCGCCCAATGAAGCCAATAGGGCTTATAAGCATGGACGATCCCTCTTACACTGCTTTGCCTGGGCAGACTTAAGTCCTCTAAGCGAATTACCAGTTCTCGTGTGTGGTCGGTTTCAGCTCTGCCTGGAAGCATCATGAAGCCCATCTGTTTCTTCAAGCCTCGATGGGTGGGGATCATGATGGATATGGTGGTCATCTATCCGCAAAGCCTGACCAGCACCTTCTTATTCGCTGCTACCTCTATATAGTTACTTACTGTTTCAGATCACAAACAAACATCATAAACTGATTTTTTCTTGCACACCAGACAAGGAAATCCGTGATTTTACCCTGGGATAGAAATTTATGTTCTGACCCTGGTGTTCCGACCCCAAATCGAATATAATCGCGTGTTTGATAAATGCACTGGTTGATTACAACCTCATGCGTGGCGTCGTCATGCGTGACGTCACTAAACATTCCTGTTGTGTCATCACAAAATGGCGGACGTCGGTAACCGAAGTGACAGCAGCAATAAAATTCGCAATAGAAATGGAAGGTATGCAAGAAAAAGAATCCAATATGGGTGTGAGGAGTGGATAGAAAAATCCGTCCCTCGGGATCACTGTCCGGCATCACTCGGCAAGCCTCGTGATGCAGGACAGTGACCCTCGGGACGGATTTTTCCATCCACCCCTCACACCCATATAAGATTCTTATATTCTTGAAGGGGCTCAGATACATGTAACCATAATCTTTATGAACCAGGATGTGCATATATATATATAGTGTCAAATTCCTACGTATCTGATTTACAAAAAAAAAATACCTGAAGCATAACAAAATAAACAGCCTGAATCACCTCTTACTCTTATCATAATGTTCACGACAACCCCTTTCTTTGGAAACAGTGTAGATCCAGATCAGATGGCTTCTGAAGATCTGATCTGGATCTATACTGTTTGACATTAAGCTTATGGCTTTGTAAGAATAAATTGCATCAAGCAATCTGATTGGTTCAAAGTCAGAAAAGGGTGTGGCTTAACTGAATATTCAACATGAGAAGGGTTAAGTTAGATATTTTCCCTTCGTTTATGTACAGTGGAGGCTGACATTACCACGATTCGACGTGTCAAATACATCGCCTATTCAAACACGACAGCCCCTACCTTTAACCCTTTTTGTTCCAAATGGAATCTTCCTCCTTACATATGGCACAAATCTATTTCAAATTTTAGGGGTGTCAAGTTGTGCTTTCTTCAAAATTCATTTGTAAAATGGCTGGACATTCTGTAAACAGTGTAGGCCCTGATCAGACGCCGCGTTCTGCGGCGTCTGATCTGGGCCAGCACTGTTTGCCAGGGTACCCTTTTGGGGGTTTCTGGTACAAAAAGAGTTAAAAACATGCAGCCCATCTATTTCTTCCACCCACGTGTGCGCTCACTGTATAATTTATGGAAGAATTTATTCGACAGGTCACTGAAGCGAGTTCAAGCGACGATTTTGTCGCATTACAATGATGAAGAATGTTATAGGGAATATAGACACTCATAGCGGACGCAACTCTTAAAACCATTTTGCCTCCCTCAAAATTAGGGGTCTACAAGAAGCTTATGACTTGTGATGTGCTCTTGGGGTCTACTATTAAAGGAAAGAATTTGCTCCTAGGGAGCAAATTCTTTCCTTTAAAAGCAGACCCCCTTTTTCAGAGGGGCTCAGATTATATTTTTGTTTGTTTGATTTGAGGTTTAACGTCCCCGTCAACACTGTATAGGTCATTTTGGAGACGTTGTTTCCAATTTTTAGGGACTTTTACTCGACTTTGAGATGTCATGACATCTCAAGCCCTGCCGACCCTGGCACCAATAGGGTTTATAAGCATGGACAAAACGACTACCACCGTTTTGCCTGGGCAGGCTTAAATCCTCTAAGCGGTTTACCAGTACTCGCGTGCGGTCGGTTTCAGCTCTGCGTGGAAGCATCCTGCAGAAAATCTATTTCTTCAAGCCCCGATGGGCGGGGGCGCATAGCGAAATGAACGCGGAAGTTTCGAGAGCTATCTCCTTAGTAAGTGGCTATAAATTCCCCTAAAGATATAAACACATTTTATGCAATACCTTCAGCTATTAGTAATACCCAAACTTATATGTTAACCATGCGCGAAAAACAAACGGCCTATAAATTGGGCGTTGGCAAACTTTGCGCAGGACGCGGCGTCAGATTATGGGCACTGCACTTCTTGTTAAAAAATAAGCGATTTTTGTAAAACTTCCAGAGAAAAAAACAAACCAGCCCCTCCTAAAGTAAGAAACTGATCTTTTTAACACTGTAAATTGAAATATCCTATTTGTCATTTATGGGTTAAGACGATAATGACACATGCCCGGACAAGCAAAAACGTATCTTAGAACAAGTGCTTGGCGAAGACTATTTATCGTCCGTACCAGTTGCCATACTACATCCTTCTCTGCCTATCAGGCCTCATACTGACTACGCTTTTCCATGCCTGAAAGGCCCGATTTTGCAGCTTCAACCCTTATCCTGCTGAACAAGACACAACTACATTACCTTTGCAAACAGTGTAGATCCAGATCAGATGGTTTGTAATGGAGTTTGTGAAAATATAAAGTAATTTGGTTGACTTATAGTCAGAAATAAGGGTTATATAGTTTTTTAAACAGACTATATACACAAAAATCAGTATCTAAAAGCCTGAAATCAAGAAAAAAAATCAAGCTCTAAAAGCCTGAAATCCTGCAAATGCTGAAAAAAATATGAGGCCGGGTCTATATGTTAAAGTTTTGGGTCAACGCCATGGCTGTCCATACAGCTGAGCATCATCAGAGACCAATCTGTGTCTTGGGTGTGCGCATTTGTCGCGACTGAGATGTGATAAACCTGCATTGTAGAGGTTTTCTTTGTTTGTTTGATTTGAGGTTTAACGTCCCCGTCGCCACTGTAAAGGTCATTTTGGAGACGTTGCTTCCAATTTTGTGGGACTTTTACCCGAAATTGAGATGGAATGAGATCTCAAGCCCTGTCGCCCAATGAAACCAATAGGGTTTATAAGCAATGACGGACCTTCTCGCACCGCTTTGCCTGGGCAGGCTTAGATCCTCTGAGCGGTTTACCAGTACTAGTGTACGGGTCGGTTTCAGCTTTGCGTGGAAGTATCATTACAGCCCATCTATTTCGTCAAGCCCCGATGGGCGGGGGCCGTGCATGGTAGAGATACAAATACAGTAAAATTCAACTATTAAGACCACAGCTGAATCCGACCCGCACAATAGTACTGGTAAACCGCTTAGACGATCTATGCCTGTCCAGGAATCGCGGTGCGAGGCTGACCGTCCATGCTAATAAACCCTATTGGTTTCATTGGGCGACAGGGCTTGAGATGTCATTTCATCTAAAGGTCGGGTAAAAGTCCCACAAAATTGGAAGCAACGTCTCCAAAATGACCTTTACAGTGTTGACGGGGACGTTAAACCTCAAATCAAACAAACAAAAACAAGACCACCTAAAATTAGACTAAATCTGCTTTTAGAAGCGTATTTATTAGGTTGCACTTATTCTTTCTTTGTCTTTTCTGCATAATGTATTACAGTGTCTTCTAGTCAGAGACCACCTTTGGGATTGTTCAAAAGTGGTCTTAAAGACACCTTTGGGATTGTTCAAAAGTGTTCTTAAAGACACCTTTGGGATTGTTCAAAAGTGGTCTTAAAGACCACTTTTGAACAATCCCAAAGGTGGTCTTAATATAGGATTTTTACTTACATGGTTTGTTTGTTTGTTTGTTTGAATTGAGGTTTAACGTCCTATACATGTATACCGGTAGATCATTTTGCAGACGTTGCTTCCAGTTTTGTGGGACTTTTACCCGACTTTGAGATGAAATGACATCTCAACTTGCCCTGTCGCCAAATAAAACCAATGGGGACAACTACATCGAAACAATATAAAAGATTTTACTGACCATAAGCGCCACAACCGGAGAGAGAGAGAGAGAGACAGAGAGAGAGAGAGAGAGAGAGAGAGAGAGAGAGAGAGAGAGAGAGAGAGAGAGAGAGAGAGAGAGAGAGAGAGAGAGAGTTTAACGGCCCAGTCAACACTATTTAGGTCATTTTTGAGCCGGTCAGTTTACCTATCCATACTTTTCCTGGGCAGGGATAACCAGTACAGTGCACATTCTTTCGCCAGAAACTGACAACTGCCTTTCTTCACGAAAGAATGTTGCCGACCCCGAAGAGGGAGAGAGAGAGAGAGATTTGCTTTGTAAACCTTGATATAATATCTAGGCTCGGTAGAATTTTTTTTTAGAAATTACGAATTTTACATGAAATAGGCAAAAAATCCATGCACTTTTTACATTATCAGGATGTAGTAGACCCAATATTCATTAAAGCGATTTCCCCAACTTCCGCTCAAAACACATATTGTGGCTACATTTATGACGCGTCAAAATCTATGTTTACACTTGAGATGTTCAGAAACTATTTAGGTCATTTTGGAGACGTTGCTTCCAATTTTGTGGGACTTTTACCTAACACTGAGATTAAATGAAATCTCAAGCCATCACCCAAAAGAAACCGCTTGGGTATAAGAAGCGGTCCAACTCGCACAATTTTTCCTGGCATGCAAGTGCTCTTGTATGGTCCGTTCCAGATCTGGGCGGAAGCACCATGCCCTGATGGGCTTGGGCGCTGTACTGGATGGAAATTGGTAATCATTATTATTATGCAAAACACGGCCAGGAGTATTTACAAACCGTGAATAAAGACATTTTTTTTTTGGGGGGGGGGGGGTGGGGGAGGAGGAGGTATCCCAAGTGGTGAGGAGTCTGGGTTTGATATATACTAACAGTGGTGACAAAAAATCAGTTTGTTAGAGTAACGGGCCACTACAGCAGAATCCCGCTATTAAGAACACCTAAATCAAGGCCACCGTCATCCTAATAAAGACGATATTCTCCCAGTCTAGAAAAAAAACGTTTTCTTTTCTATAGAAAATTCCTCTATTAAAACCACCTTTGGGACTGTTCAAAAGTGGTCTTTAAGACCACTTTTGAACAGCCCCAAGGGTGGTTTTTGACCAGAGGACACTGTGGCCAGAAAACACAAAGAAATATTAAGTGCACCCTCAAAATAACCTTTTAAAAGCAGAATTAGTCTTAACTTTAGGTGGTCTTAATAGCGGAGTATTTTTATATCCAATTCACACGGCCTCCGTGGCCTAGTGGTTAAGAGCGCTGACTCTTGATCATTAGGTCTCTCGCATCTGTGGTTCGAGCCTCGCTTGGGTCACATGTGAGACGCCAAGTTCTGCAACGGAAGGTCAGGTGGTTTTTCTCCGGGTACTCCGGTTTTCGCCCACCTCTGATTAACGATCGGTTCGATATGAGTGAAATAATCTTGAAAGGGCCGTAAAAACCAAACCAAAACAAAACAAACAAAAAAATATCCAATTCACATTTACTTAGTGATGTCACAATCAAAGCACTAAGAGCACTTGTGGGTCGATTGCCTTTTGAATGTAGATTAGGAAAGGAACCTGAACGTGCACGGGGTTTTAGACCATTTTGTTTCACCTTTAAATTCCTGTGCATCAAACAAACAATGTAGACTAAGACACTGATCAGACGCCGCAGAATGTGGCGTCTGAAGTGTTAACACTGCTTCCCAATGTCCCAGTATACGAGCGCAGCGCAGTCTAAGACAAACGATGCTTTAAATAACCATTACCTGGATTTTGAGTCACTAGGACTACATGTTTATAGCTGGCTTGAAGCTTCTGTAGTCGATTGATAAACTATCGACCCAACAATGATATTCCAACAGGCACACGTGTTACATGTATAACACACATGCCAGTAACGTCATGACCCAGCCCGTTAACAAACCATATTTTTTTGACAACTTCTGCAATAAACCCAGGATCTTACATTTCTTGGTAATTCCTCTGAAATCTTTGAAAATCGCCGGAGGCTCATAAGCCAATGACAACTCGTGTAAGGTCGCAGCCATTTAAAACCACCCTGGCCCCCGCCCATAGGGGCTTGAAGAAATATATGGGCTGCATGATGCTTCCACGCAGAGCTGAATCTGGCCCGCACACTAGTACTGGTAAACCGCTTAGAGGATCTAAGCCTGTCCAGGAACCGCAGTGCGAGGTGGACCGTCCATGCTAATAAACCCTATTGGTGTCATTGGGCGACAGGGCTTGAGGTCTCATTTCATCTCAATGTCGGGTAAAAGTCCCACAAAATTGGAAGCAACGTCTCCAAAATGACCTTTACAGTGTTGACGGGGACGTTAAACCTCAAATCAAACTAACAAAATTTAAAACCACCCCAATAACGGGATCACTTCTGTGCAAATCTACCAGTCGTCATAACTATATAGGAATCACACCAATAGTGTACAAGCACACGCACCCACCTACGTACGTACATACAAACCTGTAGGAAAGGACGTATCAAACAAACGTCGATGCAATGTCATGGCGTTCCATCGATGTTGATGCAACGTTACACGGACGTCATGTGCCCAGTGTGGTATACAGTCTTTCCTGTCTAAGTGGAGAACCGTTTGGTCAATGGATACTGGATAGCCATGAAATACACAGCAAACTCTGAGAATACTGCAAGGATACGCAGGCTGAACTGACGTCGACTGTGTTTTCGCTGGACACACGTCTCAGCAGTGTACTGTTTTTGATCAAACTGTCTTGTACAGTAAGGTATATGAATGACTTTTCAAAGGAAACTGGGGACATTTTTCCTAAATATGCTGGAGGATTGGAAATGAGAAAAATAATAAATGCCCTTTTGAACCTCGTGTAAGAAGTATAGTGCACTTGCCTATGATGCTAGGGGCACCCGGTTCTATTCCAGGCAGCGGTAATAAAATCGCGGTGTCCGAAAATGCTCCACAGGCACCATTTTCTAGGATGAATGCCACAAATGGCACTGTCCTTCGATCGGGACATTAACCAGGGTCCCCTGGGCAGAAAGAACCATCCCCAGTGCAGGTTGAAGACCCCTACCGTAACTACATGGTTATTGTGTAGGCTTTCATCCTGCAAACCTTTCACTTGCGAGTTTTAAATGGTCAGATGTGAAAGACCTCTTTACTTGGCACAAGTGGGAGTCTCTTAAAGAGCGGAGAAAACAAAGTAGGCTGATATTTTTATATAAAAGTCTAAAGGGTAGAGCCAGTATACCCATGGGTGACCTTGTTCCCCCTTCAAAGACAACACTTCGGAAAAAACATTCATTAGCCCTCCAAAAATTGGCACTAGGACTGGCATCTACACAATTAGCTTTATCAAATTGGAACGAGCTGGTGTAGATGACTCCATCTCTAGATTCACCACCCTTGTGTGGTCTAGGGACTAGTTGTCGATCGAAGGTCCTGGTGATGGGTTGTCCAAGGACGTGTCATCAGTAGACAATTCTGATTCAGATTCTGACTTGTGAACAGTGTTATGAGCTGATGAGTGAAGCCTGTAGCACAGATACTTGGGGCCTGGACTCAGATGAGTGATCATAGGCCGAACTGACCTCTTGAAGTTCGATTTTTGCACAGTTTTTCCATAGTAAACAGAACTGAGCACTAGAACAACCAGTTCAAAAAGCTTATTCATGTCTAGAAAGCTTATAAATGAAAGTAGTTGTGATGGCTATAAAGCCAAAGGGGCAATATAGCCATCACAACTACTTTCATTTATAAGCTTTCTAGACATGATTAAGCTTTTTGAACAGGTTATTCTAGTGCTCAGTTATGTTTACTATGCAGTTTATAGCACAAGCTCAGGAAAACCTCCTTGATTTGTTTGTTTGATTTGAGGTTTAACGTCCCCGTCAACACTGCAAAGGTCATTTTGGAGACATTGCATCCAATTTTGTGGGATTTTTACCCGACATTGAGATGAAATGACAGCTCAAGCCATGTCGCCCAATGAAACCAATAGGGTTTATTAGCATGGACGGTCCGCCTCCCACCGCGGTTCCTGGACAGGCTTAGATCCTCAAAGCGGTTTACCAGTACTAGTGTGCGGGCCTGATTCAGCTCTGCATGGAAGCATCATGCAGCCCATATATTTCTTCAAGCCTCTATGGGCGGGGGGCGGTAAACCTCCTTGAGCCCAGGTTACTAAATATAGCTCAATGGCATTTTCAGTGTTAGAGAGCTACCTGTGGTGACTCATTCTGCTGGTCAGTGTACCTTGTGCTATAAATTATATGGAAAAACTGTGCAAAAATCGAACTTCAAGAGGTCAGTTCGGCCTATGATCACTCATCTGTGACCCGGCCCCAAGTATCTGTGACCTGTAGGTGTAAAATCAAAACAGTCTCTGATACTACGAAAATAACCTAAATTGTGCGTGCTATGGCGACCCCCTGGGTAAACAAGCAACAATTATCGTTAAGGGGGCTACTTCTCACAAAACTATGTGGCACAAAAGCTTAAAATGAGCCCAAAGAAACACAAAATGCTTACCTGTGTGATTAACCGTACGATCCGCACGCACCCTAATGGCTACTGGGAAACCCCAGCTGTTTCCGATAATCAAGGAAAATCCTATGCTACTATTAATAGCACAGTAATACTAATGTAACGGTTATGGGCTTTTAAAAGGATTTTATCTTCAACCACTATATGCGCCAGTCGTTTTTGGGACAGTGGCAAACAGTGTATATACAGATCAAACACCACAGAACGCGGCGTCTGATCTGGATTTACACTGCTTGCTTAAAGTAGGACTACAAATAATTTTGTTAAACTCACCACAAACAAACCATAAATACCCGAAGAGATTATTAGAGGATAATGTGTTACTTGTATATACCCTAATAATCAGAAACAGACATGCCCTTGGCTATTTTAGGCGGACTATTCTATTTCATATATGTGGGGCAAATACCGTGTAACGAGAATCCGAGACTAAACAGGCCCCCACTTTACACAGGGAAGACTAGGGATTACAAGGGCGTGCATTTCTTTTCAGATTTTTGCTTAAACATATATTATGGGTTGTTGTTATAAACGCCTAACAACAACAACAATGTTTATTTATGCCTGTGTCACCCTATGACGTTTCCTGCCTCGTAATCGGCGTATTTTACGTGGGCCAAACGCCGAAAAATGAGACGTCGAGAAATGAGACGTAATTTATGCAAATTAGAAGTCCTGTGGCGTACATGGCGTATGCGTGACGTTTACGCGACGCATCTGTGGCGTTTCTATGGCGTACCATCATAGAACGTAATGCTGGCGTATGTGTGGTGTGAGCATTGCTGCTTCGTTGGCACGGCCTTTCATTCTTACCTGCGACATTGCTATTGTTACAATTTCGGAACAAAACGCTTGTGAATATGACGCTGTTGCCATTCTTTCCAGACATCGTCAGCAAAGGAAAAGAGAGGCGAGACTGGGGGTGCAAACATCACGAAAACACGCCTAAATAATTTTGACCCCCCCCCCTTGAATCCCACTTTTATGTAGTAAATGGGGCTTACAGAGGTTACCCTTATTTTTCTTATTTCTGCTCTAAAATATAGATGAGGCAGTTCTAACGAGTACCCACAATCTATATTTTGAGCAGAAATAAGAAAAATATCACTTTTTTCTCATCTTAAAAATTTCGTTTTTTCGGCGATAAATGTTACAAAGTATTTGTATAGGCGTGTTTTTGTAATGCCTGTGCTGGAAATAACTGGGAACAGGATCTCGTCTCTAGCTCCATCTTACATCTTAGCCTCAAAACAGAACAGCAATCATTCAGACTCCACTACCCAGTCTCCAGACCCTAACAGCTAAGGCGGGAACAAAAGCAAAACGTTCGCGAAAAAAAAGTACGCAAGGCAAGGGAGCACATACCAACATCACGGATTTATGCTCAGAATATTTCTTCAGAAAAGCATGACTTTGAGAAGAACGAGATGAGACCGAATGTTTGCCTTAATATTTGGTGATCATGTTTTTTGTTCGTTTGAATTGAGGTTTATAACACCCTACATCAACACAAATAAGGTCATTATGGAGGCGCCGTTTCCATTTTTTGGGACTTTTACCCGACACATCTCAAGTCCTGCTGACCAATGTAACCAAAGGGGTTTGTATGAATGGACGGACTTTGCCTGGGCAGGCGTAGACTTTCTAGATAGTTTACCAGTACTTATGTGCAGCCCAATCTATTTCTTCTAGCCCCAATGGGCGGAGGCGTCTTGACCTCGCGTAAAACGTATTAGGTAATGCCATTTGACCTCTTTTGAAACGCCACAAAGAGCAATAACCATCGTAATTACGCCATAGGTACACTTGCAAACCCTTTCATTATGAAATGACACCCGTGCGTCATAGTGCAATTTTTACATCTCCAAAACGGTCAATTTCCTGATGAACTTTGTGATATTATTCTTATTTATACCCAAAACATAGGTTGTGGGTACTCGTTAGAACCGCCTCACTGAGGCGGTTCTAACGAGTACCTACAACCTATGTCTAGAAACCTATGCTCCAGAAATAAAGAAAATGATGTATACCCCATAAACCCCTGTTTTCTCTATATAAAGTGGGATGTAAGGGGGTTTCATTACACGGACTTATTAGCGTGATGCCTATTTTAATTACGCAGTACTTACGCAGCAGCAACACCACCACCTACGTTAACCCTTGTCCTGCTGAGCCCGGATATGCCTTATCTTTGGAACAATGTAGATCCAGATCAGTTGGCTTCTGAAGAAGCCATCTGATCAGGCTCTTCATTGTTTGCCATCCAGTTTATGAATTTGCTGCAGTAATTCGCATCAATGAATCTTATTGGCTGATAATCAGAAGTGGGTGTGTCATATTTAAATATTCAGCAGGACAAGGGTTAAGATACGCCATGGCAACAGATATTTTCGATTCAAACTAACCAGATACGTCATAAATAAGAAAGGGACGCCGCTGCAGTTACACGACAGCGCTTCGTAAGCCATACAAACGCCAATTTAGGACATTTTGGAGACGTTGCTTCCAATTTTGTGGGACTTTTACCCGGCATTGAGATGAAATGACATCTCAATCCTTGCCACCCAAGTAAACCAATCGAGTTAATATGCATGGACGGCCCGACTCGCACCACTTTGCCTGGACAGGCTTAGTCCTTCTAAGCGGTTTACCAATACTCATGTGTGGTGGGTTTCCGCTCTGCATGGAAGCACCATGCAGCCCAATCTAATTCTCCAAGCCTCGAGGGACGGGGACCTGCATGTTCTTGCAAAAATCCTATGAACATAGATGTTGGACCAGAAGCCGAGTTCAAACAACGAAATCCATGTTCAAATCATGAAATTTACGTGCTTTTTGAAACATGGGTTGTTTTTTAAATGATGAGCCTAGATTTTTCGACGTAACTTAAAATGTTATGACACACACAAACAAAGTACTGAAAGTACTGAGAGGCGGGCGAGTAATGTCATCTATTTACAGCGCTCTTTAGTAAAAATCTT
Source organism: Lucinisca nassula (assembly GCA_963580285.1). Taxonomy (NCBI): domain Eukaryota; kingdom Metazoa; phylum Mollusca; class Bivalvia; order Lucinida; family Lucinidae; genus Lucinisca; species Lucinisca nassula. The sequence goes on along the minus strand of OY757014.1, from coordinate 161,408,854 downwards.
GAAAAAATAATGACTAAAATCTTTTCACGCTCTAGTCACACGTAATTGCTCTTGAATTTATCATTGCGCGTTTTTATCTTCAAACGGGCTATTTCAATAAAAGACCACAGACATGATGCAGGTCTCCAAGAAGTGGACTCTTTTTTCTAGCTGGAAAAAACTCGTTGTTTATTTTTTTATTTATTTATTTACATGCACCTTCCTGTATCTGAGTTAATTTCCACCAACTTTGCTGACGATCACATTGTTTATTTGTTTGATTTGAGGTTTAACGTCCCCGTCAACACTGTATAGGTCATTTTTGAGACGCTGCTTCCAATTGTGTGGGACCTCTACCCGACATTGAGATGAAATGACATCTCAAGCCCTGTCGCCCAATGAAACCAAAAGGGTGTTTAAGCATGGACGGTCCGACTCGCACCGCTTTACCTGGACAGGCTTAGGACCTCTAAGCTGTTTACCAGTACTCGTGTGCGCTACGTGGAAGCATCATGCAGCCTATCTATTTCTTCAAGCCCCGATGGGCGGGGGCCGACTGACGATCACATATCTATAACCTAAAAATTATCATTCTGTGTATTGAAAACATCAGATATTTCACTCGTGCATCGCATTCGTGATAATACTGATGTTTTCAACACACTCGTATTCCGCTACATTTGATCACTGAGTCGGAGCAAACTTTATTAATAAAATTTTATGTTTCCAAATAAAATCAAAATACCGAGGGAGGTTGATTTATTAGGCCAAATTTCTCTCTAGTGTCTAGATTCCAAATGGTTTAAATGGCTTAGTCGAAAAGGGAGATAAACCAAATCCGACGGAGGAAATGCAAACACAAATAAATAATCAAATAAACGAGCCTGTTCATTTTTGTTTTTCATGCTCGAGATAACCTGTGCAGTTGGTGAAATAAAGTTCTGTTCTGTTCTGTTCCCCCTCTGTAAAAATGTCTAAGCCTAACGGACAAGCCTCCCATTTCCTTTGGAAGTGGGAACATAAAAAGACGCAAAAGAAGTAAAAAAAAAAAAAAACGTTTTGCTTAAACCATGTCAGTTTAATTTCAGACCCTTTAATTTCTGCATTTTAAATTAATAGTATATGCCTCGACCAGATGCTGCGTTTTATGAACTTCATCTTTGACTGATGCAGCTTATTTGCCCATCAGTGCCAAGCGTCCCTTTACTGGGGCTTTCGAAAACACTGAAGACCCTGATTACAGGCCACAGAATGTGGCATCTGATCAGGACCTTCATTAAACCACGGAACTTCATGTAAACTCACGGCGAATAAAATTACTATTTTGAAATTATACATGAAAATAGACCTCTCCAAAGCGGTCGGAATACTATGTTTGATGTCGATCAGTACAAAGAAGCGTGTCAACCCTTTCAACCCTGTACATCGCTGCAGATACCGATTCATACAGATACCGATACAAACCTTATAGATCCAGAGCAGACGGCATGTGACAAGCAGCATCTTCAGACTCTACACCGTTTGCCAACTGTCAATGACTTGAACAAAACACCTTTCTATAAGAATTGGTACACTGAATATCAAAGCTAGAAGGGTTCTGTTCAGAAACTGAGGGATGAAAGGGAATGATTTCAAGAAAAATAGTGCCGGATTTTTTTACTCAGCTTTCAGCGCATTTTTTTTTTGTTCGTGAAATCTATTAAACAGGTCTAGTTTTACAAACATTATTCATTTTTCAAACGGTCTAGTCGAGCTTGATAGGATTCATTGCGTGTACTGCTTTTTCATATTTAGATATGTATTTTAGTTTTTTTCTTTTTTGAGCGGAGGACTACAAGAAGGAATGTCTAAAGAGGTGCACAAAATCTGATGTACGAGGTGTACGGTGACTATAGACGGGCTAACGCCCGCCTAAAAATAGAAACACTGGGTGCCAAATCAGGAGAATACGATGGATGTGGTTAGAGTTTGAAACTGTTCCGCTTCATTGCGTCCACAGAAACTTTCTAAATATGAACTCTAGCGTTGTCATGGTGGAACAGCACACCTTTAGAGTAATCTTTCCACGCCCTTTCTGTACCATAGCTGCACGCATTTGGTCCAAAATATTAGCATAATAGTTCCCATTGAAGTAAATAGTCCAACAGAACCCCCTTGCTATCCCAAAATACGGTTGCCATGGCCTTGCCAACTGAAGGCTGAGTCTTGAACGTCTTTGGACGCGGTGAACCGTGACCAGTCCATGGTTTACTCTGCTGTTTTGTCTCAGGATCATAGTGATGGATCCATTACTAAAACACGCCCAGTATACAAATACATTGTAACCGTTATCGCCGAAAAAATGAAAATTTTAAGATGAGAAATTGTGATATTTTTCTTATTTCTGCTAAAATTATAGATTGCGGGTGCTCGATAGAGCCGCCTCATTGAGGCGGTTCTAGCGAGTATCCCCAATCTATATTTTAGAGCAGAAATAAGAAAAATAAGGTTTACCCCTGAAAACCCCAGTTTTATTATATAAAAGTGAGGTTCAAGGGGGTCTAAATAATATATGCGTGATTTCGTGATGCACGTTTCAGCCTCGGTAACAATTCTTTCAAGAAAGCCCATATCTTTCCAAAAGAGACTCAAGAATGTACACTCGGATAGCTCGTTGTTCTTTACTTAAGGCATTTTGACAATCAACGCGCTGAAAGCTTCCTCTTACCCAGTCGTTCATGTAAAATGGAAAAAAAAACCGCTCCCCTCAGAAATCTCCAATCTAAACTTTCATCCGCCTGCCTCGCTTTACGAGTTACCTTAGATTTTCCCTAGTGACGCCATCAGTAGCGTTCAGAGGTCTTCCATTACGTTACCCAACCACGTTTAAAATCAGCCAACCGATTTTTATGCTCCCCGAAGGGGGAGCCATATAGTCGCCGCTTTGTCCGTCCGTCCGTCCGTCCGTCCGTCCGTCCGTCACGCTCTATATCTCTAAAAGTATTAAAGTAATTTAAGTGAAACTTGATATACTGATAGAGGGCGATGAGGGGAATCGTAAAATACAAGAACCATAACCCTGTCACCAGTATTTATGGAGTTACTTCCCTTCTTAACTATTTCAATGAAAAGATTGTCCGGAGCATATCTCTGAAAGTATAGAAGGGATTTAAGTGAACCTTGATACATTGATAGATGGCCATCAGAGGAAGTGCAGAGTGCAAGAACTGTAACTCTATCACAAGTAATTACAGAGTTATTTCCCTTTTTAGTTTTTGCTATATTAAGCTTGTCCGGAGCATATCTCTAAAAGTTTTAAAGGTAATTTAGTGAAACTTGATACACTGATAGGGGGCTATGAGAGAAATCGCAGAATGCAAGAAGCATAACCCTACCATCAGTATTTACGGAGTTACTTTCCTTCTTAATTAGGGCCCCACACAGTATTTTGGGTGTCCTATAGTAATCTTGTCAATCAGTTTCAAATGTAAACCAAAACATTTAACCGGTTATAACTTCAAAAGTATTATCCCTACTCCCATGAAACTTCACACTCTTACTAACAATCACAAGACCTACATTCTGACAAACCATATTGCTTTTGTCCGTGTGTTTGTCACGCCTTAACCAAAAAAATTAACCTCGGTCATAACTTCAAAAGTATTTGCCCTACTCTCATGAAACTGCACACACTTACTTACTATCACAAGACCTATATTCTGACAAAGGGCCATAACTATATTGCTTTTCGGTGTGTGTTTGTCAGGCAATAACCAAACAACTTAAACTCGGGTCAAAATTTTAGAAGTATTTATCCTACTCTCATTAAACTTCACACACATACTTACCATCACAAAACCTACATTCTGACAAAGGGCCATAATTATGTTACTTATTTTCACTGAATTATCTCCCCTTTTCCAAAAAAATATCTCCTGTTGTTTCATAACCATGGGTAATAGGGCTTTCATATTTCACATATATATTCCTTGTGACATTCTTCATTGAAAATCACTTACTAGGGAACACAAAACTGAGTTTCTTTGTCTTATGGTTTAAGATTTACATGCCCTTGCACGGAAGGGGCCTTACATTTCTCCTTATTTTTGCAGTCTTTTTTGAAAATCACTAACTAGGGAATTCTTAGACTTTAGGTTAAACCCATTTGGTACCGGAAACCCCAAAAGGGGTAAGTGGCAATCAGTACAGGCCCAGATCAGACGCCACGAAACTTGTGTTTGTCACGCCTTAACCTGGCCCTACTCTTATGAAACTTCACACACATACTTACCATCACAAGTCCTACATTCTGACAAAGGATAATAACTGGTGTGTTTGTCACACCTAAACCAAAAACCTTAACCTCGGTGATAACTTCAAAAGTATTTTGTCTACTCTCATGAAACATGACACACATAATTACCATCACAAGACCTACATCCTGACAGATTGCATTTGGGTGTGTGTTTGTCAGGCTACATTCTGACAAAGGGCCTTTACTATATTGCTTATTTTCACTAATCATCTCCCCTTTTTCAAAAAATAAATCTCCTGTTATTTCATAACCATGGGTGATAGGGCTTTCATGTTTCACATGTGTATTCCTTGTGACATTTTCCATTGAAAATCATTTACTAGGGAACACAAAATTGAGTTTCTTAGCCGTATGGTTTAAGATTTACAGGTCCTTGCAGGGAAGGGGCCTGGCATTTCTCATTTTTTTTGGCATTCTTGGTTGAAAATCACTACCTACTTTATTTGTACTCCAAACATCAGCTGAGGGTACTCATTAGAACCTCCTCATTCAGACGGTTCTAGCGAGTACCCATAACCTTTGTCTTCAAACAAATCTTATCAAACTTCAAAGTGTATAGGATCATTTCACTAAAATAACCCTCCTACTACTGCGCATCTTCGGGGAGCATCCCTCGGTTTCACCGATGCTCTTGTTAGGAGCAGTCTTTCCGTAAACTTCACATGGTTCGTCTTCTTTTACAAAAACAGGTACACGCATCTAATCATTGCTCTGTACTCCATTTGTGAAGAAATGGACTACATATACTAGACTGGCCAAACTATGCTTAAGGCATTGATGTATATGTGAAATATGTGTATATATGACCACAGGGGCACTCGTGTAAGATCCCCTCTATATATAGTTTAGGGATGGGGATCTGAGATATTAGACCTTTTATGAAGTGAAGGAGGTGGGGAATGCTCCATGCGCACCCCGGGGACCCTTTAACACCCTCTTGCAAATGAAAATATGGCTTCTGAGGAGATGATTTTTAAGTAGATTTTCTATTTATTATTTTCATGTTGGTTTCCTTGGCAACCAGGCCGGCCTCGGTAGCTCAGTCGGATGCGCGTCTGACTGGTGATCAGGAGGACGTGGGTTCGATACCTGCGGGATCGGAGACATTCTTTCATGGGGGTTGATCATGAAATCTTTTCTACGGTCATTCTCTCCCTTCTGCTGATTCAGTTGTCAGTTTCTGGCTAAAGACTGTGCACTGTACTGGTTAACCACTTGCGTATAAGCTTGCCCAGGAAAAGTGCGGATAGGCAAACTGACCGGCTCAAAAAATGACCTAAAATAGTGTTGACAGGGCCGTTAAACACCAAAACAAACAAATCCATGGCAACCAATAAAAATGAGCAGTAGATCTTTTAAAAGTCATATGGCAGATAGAAGATTGCTTCAGGAACACATCTATTAAGGTTGTGTCAAAATATCTGCAATGGCTTGGCAGTTAATGCAATTTTTCGATTTTTCCAATTGTAAGTCTGTGGAAGCTCTGTGTTGCCATAGCAACCAAACTAAAGAGCCGAAACACAAACACACACACACAAACACACACACACACACACAATTTTAATCCCCCTGCCAAGGTATGCTGCAGATGATATTTGGACCGTATTGTTCGAGTGGTTTCATAGGAGTTATCGTTTGAAAGTGTGGATGCAAGACATCAGACGAAGAAGACGACGGCTGACAACGGCCTATCCTATAAGCTTCCCCGAAGCCTTCGGCTCTGGTGAGCTAATAAAACCGTGACATGATAAGATTCTTCAAAAACAGGCTTGTCTCAATATTGTTTGAGTGTTTATTTTGGAATTTAACGACCCAGTCAACACTAATGAGTGCACACTTTTCCTGTGCAGACTTATACGTAAGTGGTTAATCTTTAAAGTGCTCATTCTTTGGCATGAAATTGACAAGTGCCCTTCTTGAATCAGCGAAAGGGAGAGAAGACTATAGGAAACATTTCATGATCAATTAGTAGGAACCGTGCCATATATAAGGAGGAAGACTCCGATCCATACAAAGTAGGTTAAGACAAAACGCCAGGCCCCAGTTGTTCAAAGCATCATTAGCTTAACGAGCTTGTTAATGGTCAAATTGTTAACTGTTCTAGCAAGTTTAATATCTAAAATTTTGTTATTTTTGCTGAAAAAATGTGAGCAGCAAAAAGCTTCTCACATTTGTTTAGCAAACATTTTAATATTTTCAGCATATTGAATGATCAAAGTTTTAACGATACGTTAGCTAACGATGTCGTTAGTTTTGAACAACTGGCCCCTGCTTGCTATCCGTATAGCAATAGTTAAATTAGTACTTATATACTTCTGCAGTGACAGCAAAAAGGAATTACTCATAATTCTATATCTACATTTGTAGATAGGAAAAAGGAATGAAAAATTCAGTTTTAATATTCTGGTTTATTAATTTTTATCAGTGTTACCCGTAACAGCTACAATCCGGACTATCGGACAGCATTTTTACAGTTTTCGTTTTACAGATGGAGAAAATGACAAACAAGAATTCCACCGAAGGCTATGTCACGCCTGTCCAGGGGGTGCAAAGTCACTGGACCATGAATTATAGGTCAATGTCAAACATGGGTGTTTGCATTAAACTTGTTATACATAGATACAACTTTGTACCAAGTATGACCAATGACGCTCTAATTGTTCTTGAAAAACAGACTTGAACATTAGGGTGAATGTTAGGATGGTCGCAATAATTCACAGTCAGTGACCATGAAATGTAGGTCAAGGTCAAATATGGATGCTTCCATTTGAATTTTCATTCCTAGATGCAAGTCTGTACGAAGTAGCATTAATGAAGGTCAAACATTTCTTTCTTGAGAAACGGACTTGAACATTAGGAACGCTAGGGTGGTCGCAATAATTCACATCATTGAACTACGAAATGTAAGTCAAGATCAAATATTGATGCTTGCATTTGATAAAAGTATGTATGAATTATCATTAATGAAGCCCTCATAGTTCTTGAGAAATGGACTTGAACATTTGGGTGAACGCTAGGGTGGTCGTAAAAATTCCTAAAGTCACTGAACCCTGAAATAAGGTCAAGGTCAAATATGGATGCTTTCGTTAAAATTGTCATGGGCAGATGGCAAGTGTGTATGAAGTAGCATTAATGAAGGTCTAATAGTTCTTGAGAAAAGACCTTGAACATTAGGGTGAACGCGAGAGTGGCCACAAATGTTGACGGCTTTACAATCGTATGGACGAACAGACGAATGGGCGGAAATTTTGACTCCTTCATCGCGCCATGTTAAGCCGACGCGACAAAACTCGTTTGTCATTTACTCTAGAATTTATCTCGGCTCTTTAAATGTTAATTTATACCGGCGGTCAAATCTGAAACTAGATTTCTTTATTGCCGCTTGTGCTGCACTTGTTTTCTTGGGCTGCTTGGATTCACTTTCAGTGTCGGTTTCTGTACTGGTCTCGACAGAATGGACAGTGAGTTTAGCTTTCTCCTCTAAAGCTGGTAGCGAGTCGTCTTGGTTCTTAATTTTGGAATTTGTTTCTGTCGCTTTAGTCACTTCAGTGACTTGCTCTGCTTGTGCGATCTGTTTCTCACCGGCTCCTAGCTCTTTAGCATCGCCTGCTATGGTGCCACCAGACTGAATTTCTTCTACTAATTCAATTCTGCATGTATCACCTAGAAAGAAACAAATACCGTTAAAATCCTAAAGTTTTCAACACCTTGAGGACTTGTTGTAATTCTCCTAAAATTTTAACAAATTTGTTTCATGATCCCGCAAGAAGTCCAAAAGGTGCAGGCAAAATGACAAACAGTGTAGACCCTGATCAGACTGCTCCTTGTTTAAGGCTGTCTTGCCCAATACTTATAATCATTACGGTACAAAAAAGTCAGCAAATTTAAGTGTCCGGTTTTCAAATCTAACGATGTGTCGTTAGTTAACAAGTCGCTAAAACTTTGGCAAACCATTAGCATTTTTTCAGCAAAAATACCATTATATTGGATATTGAACTTGTAAGAGCCGTTAAATTTTGAGGTGGTTATATGTTTGAGGTTTAACATCCCCGTCAACACTGCTTAGGTCATTTTTGAGATATTGCTTCCAATTTTGTGGGACTTTTACCCCACACTGAGATGAAATGGCACATCAAGCCCTTTCGCTCATTGAAACCAATAGGGTTTATAAGCTTGGACGGTCTGACTCGCACCGCTTTGCCTGGACAGGCTTAGATTCTCCACGCGGTTAACCAGTAGGCCTACTCGTGTGCGGTTGGTTTCAGCTCTGTGTGGAAGCATCAGTCTGTTTCTTCAAGCCCCTATGGGCGGGGGCAGATCGCTTTCGAAATGGGGTCTGCTCTTAAAGCAAAGAATTTGCTCTACAGAAGCAGACCCCTTATTGTGAGGCAGACATAGTTTTTAATTCGCCTTCCTGAAAGTGTTTTCCTTTTTTTACCTTACTTTATTTATTTATTTTGACCATTCAACGTTATTTTATTCACATAGAGCCGATCATTGATCAGAGTTGGATGGAAAAACCACCTGATCTTACCGTTGCAGTACTCACATATGAGCCGCACAGTGGAGAGAGTGATCCCCACCAATCGGGGCTTGGAGATATAGATTAGGCTGCATGATGCTTCCACGCAGAGTTGAAGCTGACGGCACACGAATACTGAAGAACTAAGTGATGCGAGTCAGACCGTTCAATGCATATTATAAGTCCTATTTGTTTCATTCGACGGCCGAGCTTGCGATGTCATTTCATCTCAATGTTAGGTAAAAGTCCCACAAAATTGAAGCAATGTCTCCAAAATTACCTAAATGGTGTTGACGGGGACGTTCAAACAAGAGGGTCAGCGGCTGGGTATCCCATAGATTTGTATTGAGACTGTCAAAGAATGGTGTCACCACTGATGATGTCTACTGAGCGATTACATTACGTTAATACACTCATATAAAAACAGGCCTCCGTGGCCTAGTGGATAAGAGCGCTGACTCTAAATCATTTAGGTCTCTCACCGCTGTAGGTTCGAGCCTAGTCTCGTCACATGTGAGACGCCAAGTCCTACAACGAAATGTCGAGTGGTTTCTCTCTGGGTATTCCGATTTCCGCCCACCTCCGATTAACAATCGGCTCGATACGAGTGAAAAAAATCTTAAAAGGGCCGTAAATCCCCAATAAAAAAACTCATATAATATTGTATCATACATAACTTCAAAGAAACTAAGAAATTTCTCTTATTTAGCTGCAAATATAGATTCTGTGTGCTTGTTATAACCATCTCACTATCTATATTTTAAGAAAAAATAAGGAAAATATTATTTCTACGAAGTGGTGTTTTAGAGGGTTTTCATTACACTGACTTCCGCCCCCGCCCATAGGGGCTTGAAGAAATATATGGGCTGCACGAAGCTTCCACGCAGAGCTGAATCCGGCCCGCACACTAGTACTGGTAAGCCGCTTAAAGGATCTAGGCCTGTCCAGGAACCGCGGTGCGAGGCAGACCGTCCATGCCAATAAACCCTATTGGTTTCATTGGGCGACAGGGCTTGAGATGTCATTTCATCTCAATGTTGGGTAAAAGTCCCAGAAATGGAAGCAACGTCTCCAAAATGACCTTTACAGTGTTGACGGGGACGTTAAACATCAAATCAAACAAACAAACTTTACACGGACTTGGCATTTCGAAAACACGCTATTGAAAATCATTTCGATAACCCTAGCCACATAGTGCATATTTTCACATCTCCAAAATGGCTATTTTTCTTATGAAAATGCATGATAGATTTCTTATTTATACTGCAAACATAGGTTGTGGGTGCTCGTTAGAACCGCCTCATTGAGGCGGTTCTAACGAGTACCCATAACCTATGTCTTGGAGCAGAAATTAACAAAATAATGTTTACCACCGTAAAACCCCAGTTTTACTAAATAAAAGTGTGTTTATGTGATAGTAACGGAATGGAACACTGATATTCAAACAATGTAAATAAAACCTAAAAGAACTGCTCTTCTTACCAAAGGTTTCTTCAACCATCTGACCACTGATACTATGTGGTGGTCCTGAAATTCAATAAAACACTGATCTAAATTTGATTCCGGTAATTTATTAACTTTTTTATTCCGAATTTTACAGAGGGAAAATCACCCTTGCATACACTCAACATTGAATCAACATTGGAACAAGGTAAAAACGTTAAGTTAACGTGAAATTGATTGAAACTTTGATATGCAAAGATGATAAGGGGAGAGTAACTAGGTAAATTAACCCATTCAGTACCAGAAACCCCTAAATGGGTACCTTGACAAACAGTGCAGGCCCCGATTAGACGCCGCGAACGTCTGATCAGGGTCTCCACTATTAGCTAAAAGTTCAGTCATTTTCCAAATAGATTTTGATGAAAACACAACCTGACACCCCTAAATTTTTAAATGGACTCCTTCTGTATGTAAGGTTGAAGATTCCATTTGGTACAAAAAGGGTTAAAGGACACATCCCCTCGATCCTCTTGTACTTCTTTAGAATCGGCAAGAATGCCATGTTACAACCTTATTTGAAAAACAACCTTATTTGAAATAATTCCTTCATTTTAGGTTTACTTCAAATAATGTGAACAAAGGCCAACCTTATTTGAAATAACAACGTTAAATGAAATAATATTTAAACTGACTTATATATCCATAACCAGTTATGAAGAATAGTGTTGTTAGGAACTTTTGAGTTTCATCACGTGAACAAGTCAGTGAAATGAAGACCCCCTAAACCTCACTTTATACTGATGAGAAAACTGGGGTTTACGGGGATATACATTATTTTTCTTATTTCTGCTCCAAGACATAGGTTGTGGGTACTCGTTAGAACCGCCTCAATGAGGCGGTTCAAACGAGCACCCACAACCTATGTTTGGAGTGAAAATAAGAAAAATATCAAAAGTTTTCTTCAGAAAAATGTCCGTTTTTACGATATGTGGAAAAAGGCACTGTGTCGCACGGATGTGATATCGTAATGTAAGGCCCAGTCAACACTGTTTAGGTTATAGTGGGCCCGTCAGTCTACCATTACGCAAACTCGCCTATACATTGCCACCTTTATCGCCGAAAAAAATGAACATTTTATGCTGAAAAATTGTGATATTTTTCTTATTTCTGCTCCAAATATAGAATGTGGCGGTTCTAACGAGTACCCACAATCTATATTTTAGAGCAGAAATAAGAAAAATAAGGTATACCCCCCAGAAACCCCAGTTTTACTATATAAAAGTGGGGTTCAAGGGGGTCCAAATTACATAGGCGTGTTTTGGTGATGACCTAAACACACATCTTTGATAGGTTTATCACTGGTTGGGAGCGTACAGTACACTTAACCCGGATGCTCCAATCTGTATATTGGATAGATCCTTGTCTTTTGTTATGACCTTGAAGGTGTATGTGCGTGGTCTGTCTTCTATATTTTTATATTTATTTTTTGGACATAAACAACGATGTTAGAGTGTTTTATTTATTTTGTTTTCCATACTGACCATCTTTGGGCACGGCAAGATGTCATTTTCTATGCTCTAAATCTATTTTTCAGCTGCAAATCACTATACTAGTGTTTGTAAGATTCACACCTCACCTGTGACCAGAAAATCGACCAATCGAGAGCTTGATCAAAAGAAAAATATCTTTTAAAACAGTTTTAAGATAGAGTAATAAACTATAATGAGCTATACTAAAAATAAGTGCCTCTAGAATTACATACGAAATCACACGAAGAGCAAGACTGACCATACCAAAAAATTCTGACTGTATGGTATGTCTCATATTTACTGTATAGCTTGTCTTAAGATACTTTGTTTTGATTGTATGGTATGTCGCTATTAATGTAAGTTATTCATACGTATATTGCAATATCTGTCTATGCAATAAGATGATAATGCTTAAACAATAGCAAAGCTACGTAGAAATCTTAATTACCTATAAATTCACGAAATCTTGGGAATTGCATGTGCTGTGAGTATTCATTGAACCTTTAGGGCACTACAGACTAGAGGTCTTAACCACTCGGCCAAAGGAGCAGCCTTCGAGGACTGTCTTCAGGTACGAACTATTTAACAAAATGAGTCGCATCGTCACGCGTCTCTCTTCATCCACAGGACGCATAGCAAATACGAGCTCGTACTCTGATCAGACTGCACAGAAATGCAAAACGACCTGAGTGATATGATTAGTTACGGGCTATTTGTTCAAGATATATACATTTATACAAAGAAATGAAGAGCTGTGGACCAGTCTGTGAAAGATATTTTCCTTTTCATCCCCCGGCCGAATAGATTCGGAGGATATAGCGATCGGCTTGGCGTCCGGTCGTCCGTACGTCCGTCCAGGCGTAGACCATTCGAGATATATTGATGATACTTGGCACAATGGTAACCAATGTTGAGACGGCGTGTCTTGCGCAATAACCACAGCTCTGGATACCATGGTATTTGAGTTATCTCCACTTCCAATAAAATAGAATGACTATTTTGTGATCTCTAAAACTCCAATACCCTTCGAGATATCTCGGACCCATCAATACCGGTATCGACGGGTTCGAGGAGATTTATTGATGATACTTGACAAAATTGTAAACAAGGTTGAGACGGAGTGTCATGGGTAATAACAACAATCCTTTATGCCATGGTTTTTTAGTTATCTCCCCTTCGAAAAAAAAATAGAATGACTATCTTGTGATCGCCATAACTCCAATACCCTTCGAGATATATTGATAAAACTTGGCACAATTGTTCACAAGGTTGAAGCAGCATGTCGTGCGCAAGAGCCACAACACTTGGTGTCATGGCATTTGAATTATCTCTCCTTCCAATAAAATAGAATGACTCTCTTGTGATCGACATATCTCCCATACTCTTGGAGACATGTTGATAGTACTTGGTACAGTTGTACATGAGTTAAGCAGGCGTGTCATGTGCAAGAACCAAAGCTCTTGGTGTCATGGCATTTCAATTATCTTCCTTCCAATACAAAAAAGATGACTATCTTTTGAGCGCCATATCTCCAATATTCTTTGAGACATGTTGATAGTACTTGGCACAGTTGTACATGAGGTTAAGCAGACGTGTCATATGCAAGAACCGCTACTCTTGGTGTACTGGTTTTTGAGTTACCTTCCCTGACAAAATAACATTGGGATGGCCATAACTCCAAAACCCTTCGAGGTATATTGATGATACTTGGCATTTTTGTTCATAAGGTTTCGGGAGGCATGCCATTCACAAGAACCACAACTCTGGGTGCCATGGTTATTATTGTACATGTATTTGAGTTATATCCCCTTCTAATAAAATTGTATGACTATCTTGTGATCGCCATATCTTCAACGGTCTTCGAGATATGTTACTTGTTTAAGATAAGCATGCCTGTCACGGGCAAGAACCACGACTCTTGGTGCACTGGTTTTTGAGTTACCTCCCCTGAAAAAAGAATCTTGTGATGGCGATAGCTCAAAAGCCCTTTGAGATATATGCATAATACTTGGCAAGGTTGAGACAGCATGTCATGCGCAGGAACCACAGCTCTGGATGTGATGGTATTTGAGTTATATCCCCTTCTAATAAAATCTTATGACTATCTTGTGATCGCCATATCTTCAATACTCTTTGAGAGATAATATGGGACTTGGTGCAGTTGTACGTGAGGTTAAGCAGGTGTGTCATGTGTGAAAATCATGACTCTGGGTGCACTGTTTTTTTTTTTTGTGTGTGTTTTTTTTAGTTATTTCCCCAAACATTATAGTCTTGTGATGACCACAACTTGGATACCCTGTGAAATATATTGATGGTATTTGGCACAGTTTTTGATAAGGTTGAAACAGTGTGTCATGCCAAAGAATCACCAACCGGGTCCACCACGAACGACTAATTCATCACGTCTGAAATTAGTGAAAGAAACAAAATGGAACTATTTTAACTTGAGCATAACAAAACAAAAACTGGTCTATGCGCCCAGCAAAGACTAAGCTCAGTCTGAGCATCTACCCAGTCTGATCAGTGTCTTCATTGCCCGTGTGAAAAAAACTCGCGTAGTAAGCTACCCATCAAGCGCACAGCGAAGAATCTGATCAGATTGGGTGGATGCGCAAGCTCATCTGAATCTTCATTGGGCGAAGTCATTTTGCCATATTTTGTGTTTCATCTGAGACAGTGAAGAGAGTGTGTATATGCCAAGTTTTCTCATTTCAGAAACAAAATAGCTAACGTATTTAAATGTTATCCTACGTAAATATCGAAATCGCTCTATAGTATTATCAGGACACACAATATAGAATGATCGGAACACGACATACAGTGCTGAGAAATTATTTTTGCGACATGCGATGCAAACCAGTTTTTGACCCCTCTATCATTTTCTTTGAAAATAATTGCCCTTACATGGCAAGATGTTTAGTAATATTGATAAAAGCTGACCCGAAATATATCATATGCTAGTTAAAATGCAATTGCAGTCGTTTCATGCAAGGTTGGTGGCAAAGTTTGATCAAATTGTACCGGTGCAGCGTTTGAAATCGAAAGTAGGATGATGATTTTTCAAAAACAAATGTGAAAATAAAAGAAATCATAGCAATAAACAGAAAATCAAGGTAGCATGTCGAAAAGTCTTTTAGTTATGCTTTCCGAACTACTGCTATGAAGTTGAAATTTTCATGATTAATAATTTCAAAACACAAAAATAAACATTCTGAATTATACCCGACATATCGGAACAAGGATCTGTCCACTATACAGATCGGAACATCCGGGTTAAGTGTACTGTACGACCCCAAACAGTGTTTATACAAAAGCGGTTTTGTTTGTATTTTATTAAGTTTAACGGCCTAGTCAACACTCTTTGGGATACATCGAGTTGGTCAGCTTAACCTTATTTGAAATAATTACATCAATAAAAGGTTGACATAGGCCTACCTCATTTGAAATAAAAACATACAATAAAACAATATATCAACTGGCTTATATCCACAATCTGTTATGAAGAATAGTGTAATAAGAAATGTGTTTCTTTGTTGCTTTGAAATTTACGGCCCAGTCAAAACTACATGTATTTAGGTTATAGTGGGCCCGTCAGTCTACCTAACCACACAACCTCGATTGGTTTATGTTCGTATTTTAAAAAAGGTTAACTGCCTAGTCAACACTCTGTGGGTCATATCGAGTTGGTCAGCTTACCTAGCCACACTTAACCTTATTTGAAATAATTATTTCATTGAAGGTTCACTTCCCATAAATGACAATGGAATCTTCTGCCTTAATAAGTTTGGAGTGTTTGATATTCCAATTATAGGGGTGTTAGGGTTTTTTTTTTTTTGTTTTGGGAAGTTTTACAACAATGTGTATACTCTGGGCAAACAGTGAGGAACCAAATCAGACGCCGCGTTCTGTGGCGTCTGAACTGGGTCTACACTGTTTTCTAACGTCCCTCAAAGGGTCACTAGGCATATATGGGTTAAGGCAATGTGTGGCGGTCATAAAAAGTCTCCCTGTCCTTCATCATAGAATAATTAATATTTTCTTGTCCTTTGGAATCAATGATTCCCATTGTTGAATATGAAAATACAAGGCCTCATTGTTCGAAACTAGCTAGTCTGACCCACAAATTCCTGTACACTCCATACTTTTCAGTTCTGTAGTGTACACCATGCTTCCCAAGGGTAGCCCTTTCATGGAACCATAATAAAATTATAAGACACATTCAAATGAGACGGTAAATAAGAAACAGGTACTTTGTATTCTCCATTTTTTTGTTTTTTAATTGCTTGTGCGCAGCCAACAAAGAGTGCAAGACTATAAGAAAAGGGTTGGATGAAAAAAATCCGTCCCGAGGGTCACTGTCTGGCATCACGGGGCTTGCCGAGTGATGCCGGACTGTGATCCTGAGAGGATGCATACCCTCCATTTCTTAGCGCGGAATTTTAATGCTGCAGTTACTTCTACTTCGGTTACCGACGTCCGCCGATATGTGATGTTTAGTGACGTCACGTAACGTGCTGTGACGTCAACCTTAACGACGGCGTATGTGAGGTAGTTCAACCAGTGCATTTATCAAACACGCGAGCATATTCGATTTTGGATAAGAACACCAGGGTCAGAACAGAATTTCTATCCAAAGCTAAAATTATGGATTTCCTTATCTGGTGTGCATTCTTGCTAAGGAGCTCTCTACATGTCTTCGAGCAGAAAAGGTTCTGGCGAGGCTGAGCTTTTGCGCAGACCCATCTGAACCTTTGCTACTGGCTTATGCTGTAAATTTCCTTTTCCCGTGTGCTGTCCACAGTCATAGCATACTTCACCTGGCCATACTGCATCGTCATAGTGCAGGGTTTTCAAATAGTACAGGCATTCTGGTTTCATAATTGCATATACCATGTCACGATACCTAAACAAAGAAAACAGAGGGGAAGTAAACAGTAAAATTCCTATATTAAGACCACCTTTGGGACTGTTCAAAAGTGGTCTTTAAGACCACTTTTGAACAGTCCCAAAGATGGTCACTGACCAGGAGACGCTGTATGCAGAAAACACAAAGAAAGAATAACTGCAACCTACTTAATAAGCTTTTTAAAGCAGCAACTGTGTTAATATTTGGTGGTCTTAATAGCGGAATTTCACTGTATTCCGCTATTAAGACCAGCATAAATTGGGACTAATTCTGATTTTAAAAGCATATTTGTAACGTTTCAGCTTATCTTACTTAACATTTTCTACACCTAGTGTCCTCCACTAAAGGACCTGATACAACGCATAATGTAGTAATGTAGTAATTTCTTCATTTTGATTTTTTTTACTACATTATGCGTTGGCATAGTCGACGCGAAATGAAGTAAAAAAATTATTTCATTTCGCGTTGATATGCACCATATCGACGCATAATGAAGTAATGATGGTAGAACATAGCTGTCTTCGAAAAGACTTAGGAAGCAATACAGTTAAATTCCTACAATTTAGACCACATTTGAGACGGTTCAAAAGTGGTCTTTAAGACCACAGTTGAACAGTCCAAAAGACGGTCTTCCACAAAAGCACACTGGAGGTCAAAATCACAAAGAAAATGTAGCTTTAACCTTCCAAATATGCTTTAAAAACAAAATTTGTATTAATTTTAGGTGGTCTTAATAGTGGAATTTCATTGTATTTGATTAAGCCAGTAGAATTAAATCTCAATGTCGGGTAAAAGTCCCATGAAATTGGAAGCAACGTCTCCAAAATGACCTAAATAGTGTTGACGGGGACGTTAAACCTCAAATCAAACAAAACAAACAAAAGACAGACAGACAGACAGACAGACAGACAGAATGGACAAAAACTATATACCCCCTTGCATACTTCGTATGCCGGGGGTATAACTAGATGGGCTGCACGATGCTTCCACGCAGAGCTGATACCGCCCGTACATGAGTCCTCGTAATCTGCTTAGAAGGTCTAAGCCTGTCCAGGAAAACTGCTGCGAGTCGGCCCATCCATGCATATAAACCCTATTGCTTTTAATTGGACGGCAGCGATTGAGATGTCATTTCATCTCAATATCGGGTAAAAGTCCCATAAAATTTGAAGCAATGTCTCCAAAATGACCTAAATAGTCTTGACGGGAACGTTAAACCTCAAATCAAACAAACAAACTGTTGACGCATAATGAAGTAAAATTAAGTATGCCACCCATCGCCGCAAAATGAAATAATTCTTTCATTTTGCTCAAACCTCTTAGTATCGACGCATAATGAAGTAAAAACGACATTTTATTTCATTTCGCGTCGACTATGCCAACGCATAATGTAGTAAAAATTTCAAAATGAAGAAATTACTACATTACTACATTATGCGTTGTAACAGACCACCTTTGGGACTGTTCAAAAGTGGAAATAAAGAGTAAAGACCACTTTTGAACAGTCCCAAAGATAACCTTTGTGACTGTTCAAAAGTGGTCTTAAAGATCACTTCTAAAAAGTACCAAAGGTGATCTTAATACAAAAATTTTACTATACAACTGATCTTAAACGGTTTTAGCAATATTTATCAGTTTATGTTTTATGATATTCTCCTGTCGTATTTTTCACAAATATATTTCTGTGCTCGTTCTAATCCCCTCACGCATCTTAGTAATTCTTAGGTCTGCTGTGCTTGCCGTAAGAAGCAAAGACTTAGGGTGGATGCACTTCTTGACCAACGTTTGAGGCAATATGAAAGGTACCTGGAGTACATGCGAAAAGATGCACGCGCTAACAGTGAAACAGCCAAAAACATGTAAGCCACCTCAAAGCTAGTTAAATCACCTGAAAAACTTGTTCAATGTACCCAGCTAGGTGCATGCTAAACTCAGCATTTTACTGATACTTTGTTCAGATATTTTCAGCATTTGATATTTTCATAGTAATCTGAAAATTGGTAACAACTCTGAATGTTTTATTGTTTATTATCATAGATACTGTCAATTCATTCTGTTACATGTGGGTTTACGGCGTCCCGCAAACCCCCATGCTGACAAGACAACCGAGCGTGATCTCTGACAGGTGTACGGGCAGCTGTGGGGTAAGGCACAAGAAATATATTAGATGAATGACATGAATTATTTACAGTATCTATATACAACACTTACTAACACAAAACATCACAATTTGTTGCTTCTGTAGCCAACTCACGACGTCCGCTCCGAAGGCAAAACAATGTTCTGTGCTCGGAACGGGTGACGTGAATACCTACAGAAGCAAACAACAAAAACAAAAAAAGAAACAACACAAGACGCGACTGGCCAGTTTATAACTTAGGGTGAATCCCCCTCTCGCGTGAATCTCTCTCTCGCGAACTAGTGTAAACTAGTCTGTCGACATTGTTGCCGACCACAGGTTGATATGTACTATTTGGCAATCGTGCACTAGCTTGATTCGCCTGCAGGTTATTTATTGGACCTCTTCCATTTGAATGGTCTCACATTCGTTCATATTGGTATGAACTGTTTATGGTGGTTCGTCCGCCCTTGCTGGACCCTAACCCCCAGCGTCGTACCAGTACCTGCTGCTATAATGCAGGGAGCAGCAGGTCACCACACATTGTTGTGCCTTTCAATATACTTTCACTTTCCCGTCTCAATGTTGTGGGTATTCGTTACCACTTGACCTGCTGCTAAAGTGTTCGTTTTTCTCAGGGTTTTTATATCTATGAATACTACCGGAAAATCATGCATACTCATATTAGATTGCTAAAATCGTGGCGAGGTGGAGATACCGTCCACAATTGAAGCTAGATAGCAAAAATCGAGTAGATAATGGATTTGCGTTCAAATAGTATATTTCCCATAGGAAAAAATGATGAAACGACCCTATAAATCAATGCCATGAGTCAAAACGAATACCCACAAAACACGTGACGGGAATGAAAATCATATATGACACAATTTGGCGGTTGGCGATTTTTAGGCAAATTTTATAGAACTCAGCCTTATAGCGGCCCCCTGTATTGTAAAAACAGATCTCCACAAACCACTCATGCATACATCGTATGATATGTGCATGACTTGTGCATTGAGCAGCACATTTTTCCTACCATATTTCACCTAAAATATTTCACTCGCACCGCCCTACCATATATCTACTAAAATAATTTAGATGTGCATAAGCACCAGAGAGGTTTCCTATTCCATCTCGTAACAAAGGTTTCCCCTTTTGGAGAAAAAACAATCAAAAATGCTTTTTCTTTGTGTACAGAGATGGAATAGGATGAAATCTATCTAAACAAGACAGCTATTTACACAACAACCGTGCGAAAATTACCTACTAAGGTAGTCTGCCCCAAATTTTCTTGGCCCCGAATTGCAATAATCCGAAATCTATACGGCTGTAGTTTCATTGCCCAACGCATAATTCGAGGATTGAGAACTTTTGCTGTTTGCATATAAGACAAGGGCTTGTGGTCTGTCTCAAGCAAGAATTCTACTCCGTAAAGATACTTGCGAAATTTCTCAACACCCCAGATAATAGCCAAACATTCCTTCTCTATCACAGACTAGTTTTTCTCACGAGGCAAAAGTTTCTTGCTGGCATAAGAAATGGGAAGTCGTCCTTCCCCTTCAAATTCTTAGAGCAAAACGGCTCCTATACCAACATCAGAAGCGTCCGTCCGGAGTATGAACGGATTCCCATCATGAAAGATAGGAAGACGAAGAATAGGACTAGACGTGAGTCTATTCTTCAGGGTCTGGAAAGCCTTTTCATGATAGTCCTGCCAGTCTGTGATCTTGTTTGGTCTACTTTTCTTAGTTAAATCGGTCAAATGGGAAGCAATAGATGAGATATTTGGAATGAAACGGCGGTAGAAACCAGCCAACCCAAGAAATGACTTAAGTTGTCTCTTAATGGAAGGTCGAACAAGCCAACCCAAGAAATGACTTTAGTTGTCTCTTAATGGAAGGTCGAGGAGCATCCTTTATAGCTTGTATCTTGTCTTCTTGCGGTCTAACTGACTGAGCAGCTACACTGTGACCAAGACATTCGATACTGCTATACCCAATCATACACTTGGAAGGTTTTGCCGTCAACTTGGCTGCCCTAAGTCTATCCAAAACTTCACGTAATGACGTCAAGTGGTCTTTCCAAGTTTCGGTAAAGATCCACATATCGTCGACGAAGCTATCAACGTTAGAAAGTTCGGACAGAATCGTTCTCATCAACCTGCAAAATGTTGCTCCTGAGTTTACCAAACCGAAGGGCATAGTTTTGAATTGAAACAAGCCTTTGGGGGTTTCGAACGCAGTTAGGGGTTTTGCCTTGGACGTCATTTTTACCTGCCAATAACCTTTTGACAAATCTAATTTGCTAAAGTATTTGTGCCCCGACATTCTATTTATAACCTCCTCCATATTTGGCATTGGTTCTGCATCGAACTCCGTCACTTTATTAAGTTTACGGAAGTCAATGCAGAACCGCACCGAACCATCTTTTTTAAGGACAAGTACTACAGGGGATGAGTATGGAGATATTGATGGCTCAATAACTCCTAAATCTAACATATCTTGAATTTCTTTTTCCATTACATCCCGTACTTTATATGGTATGGCATAACCTTTTGACCTCACTGGTTCCGACGTCAGCAACTTTATGTCGTGTTTTATTTGGTCAGTTCGTCCTGGTACTCTGGACAGTACGTCCGGGTATTCTTTTATCAACGTCTCTATTTCTTTACGCTGATCCTGCGTTAACATTTCTGAAATATTGACGTCCTTAAACGTCTCTGGTTGCTTTGCAGTAGGAAAAGCGCAATCTTCCAATGAGAATTCGTCAACGTCATCATTTTCAGTTGACGGAATGGACTCTACAGAAAGTAAGCAATGTGACGTCACATTTTGACGTTCCACATATTGCTTCAGTATGTTAGCGTGATATGTGTTAACATTTCCATTGACGTCAATCTTATAAGCCATTCTGTTCACTACCTCAACCACTTCATAAGGACCTTTCCATTGAAGCAATAATTTATTACTGTCTGTCGGCAGTAACAACAGCACTTTATCGCCGACGTCAAATTTACGCGACCTCGCGCCTTTATCATAATAAGCTTTCTGCTTAATCTGAACCTTCTTTAAATTATCACGCGCTAATTTGCATGTCTGCTCTAACCGTTCCCTTAGCTCAATAACGTACTGATACGTCGAAAGAACTTGCTCATCGCGTACCTCTTCAGCCCATAATTCTCTTAATATTGCCATTGGACCTCTGACGTTACGTCCATATAACAACTCAAAAGGGTAGTATCCTAAAGACTCTTGTGGGACTTCCCTAACCGCAAATAATAAAGCTGGAAGATATTTATCCCAATCTTTTGGACGTTCAGCACACATGCGACGTAACATTTGCTTTAACGTAGCGTGGAAACGCTCAATCAAGCCGTTGCAAATTGGGTGTCTCGGACTACACGTTAACTGTTGAAGAGAAAGAAGTCTGCTGATTTCTTTCATTACCTCAGCAGTAAACTGTGATCCACAATCAGTCAACATTTCATCAGGAATGCCAACCCTTCTAAACATTTCAATAAGCGCTTCCGCGACACGTTCCGTCTCAATACTCGGTAAAGCTATCGCCTCTGGATACCTTGTCGCATAATCTATCATGGTTAAAATATACCGAGATTTCCTATCAGATCGAGGCTCAATTGGACCAACTATGTCCACTGCCACCCTCTTAAATGGCGTATCAATCAATGACATTTTTGCTAGAGGTACTTTAGTGACCCGACCTTTCTGAATGGTTCTCTGACAAATATTACAAGATTTACAAAATCTAGCGACATCACCGCAAATACCGGGCCAGTAAAACTCAGTCACAACTCTATCCAATGTCTTCCTAATACCAATATGTCCAGACATAAGCGTTTCATGAGCCAGTTTCAACACCTTTCCTCGGAAACCTTGAGGGACCACAAGTTGGAAAGAGACTTTGTTACCCTTGGTGAACTCCCTATATGCCAAACCTTTTTTTCTCAATAAAGTTAGTTTCACCTCGGTTTAAACCACGACTCATAGTCTTGCTCCCAGATACAACCCTTTTCCTGATGTTTTCCAAAGTTGGATCATCAACCTGAGCTTGCTTAAAAGCCTCCTTGTCATCGTTAATGATCTGATCGGGAACCTTAAGTTTTCTGTAAGGCTTCTCATCCTGCCTAGTTTGAGATCTAGTTACAGCCGCAGCTGAGAAATGAGACATATCAGGAAGTTTTGATCCATCAATGTTACCGATAACCAAATCGTACAACGTATCATCCATACACAAAGCTTCAGTTTTCCCAGTGAAAAAAGGACAATCAATGTCAATCATTGCCAAAGGATACCTTTGTGTGGATTCATCAATCAACGTAACATTTGATTCCTTCTCTATTAACTGACTATCCGAAACCAAACTTCTCCGAACGACACAGCCTGTACACCCAGTATCTCTTAATACAACCACCTTTTTATTATTATCCAATCCTTGTGCCGTCGGTAACCTTGCCTTTAAGAAGTAACAGACACCTTCCCTAGTTTCCTTACTACACTCCTCCCTATCCGAAATCAAAGGATCACCAACCTTATTTTCAAAAATACTTCCAATCTCATCACCTTTCCTAGTTACTTCCGTTTGACAAAAACTAACTTGGTGTGCTGCGCCACGTGGTGTGCTATTACTTTTACCGCGTCCGCGAAAAGACCCTCTAAAATTACCACGACCACGTGTATAACCACGACCTACATTCTGCGTATTCTCATTCTTAACCTGAGAACCTTGAGTCTCTACACACGTGTTAAAATTTTCCTTAACACCGCTATCCCCAATTCCAGTTGCTCCTACCTCTGCACTATATAATTGTTTTCTGTCGGGGTTCTTAGAACATTTAATTGTTAAATGCCCCTTACCGCATATGCTACACTTGATATCCGATCTACCACTCGGTTTGTTCGAGTCAACTTTGTCCTGTTTACCCTGCGCTGCGCCTCTATTATCGCGTTGCCCCTTATTAATGCAACTATATACGCCCCCGCGCGCTTCTGCAAATAAATCTGCCTCCCTAGCCATTTCATCTAAATTACCAAACTGTTTTGGCTTCAGATGTACATACAGTTCTCTATAACATGACTCCAGGAACTGATCCCTTGCCATGAAATCACAGACAGCCGGAAAAGATTTTTCTATATTAAGCCAAAACAGTTTGGTAACTCAAGTTCTGGTCCACGAATGTGGGCGTGGGTTCAGATCCCACTTCTGACACCAAATGTTACATGTGGGTTTACGGCGTCCCGCAAACCCCCATGCTGACAAGACAACCGAGCGTGATGTCTGACTACGGGCAGCTATGGGGTAAGGCACAAGAAAGATATTAGATGAATGACATGAATTATTTACAGTATCTATATACAACACTTACTAACACAAAACATCACAATTTGTTGCTTCTGTAGCCAACTCACGACGTCCGCTCCGAGGCAAAACAATGTTCTGTGCTCGGAACGGGTGACGTGAATACCTACAGAAGCAAACAACAAAAACAACAACAAAAACAAAAAAAGAAACAACACAAGACGCGACTGGCCAGTTTATAACTTAGGGTGAATCCCCCTCTCGCGTGAATCTCCCTCTCGCGAACTAGTGTAAACTAGTCTGTTGACATTGTTGCCGACCACAGGTTGATATGTACTATTTGGCAATCGTGCACTAGCTTGATTCGCCTGCAGGTTACTTATTGGACCTCTTCCATTTGAATGGTCTCACATTCGTTCATATTGGTATGAGCTGTTTATGGTGGTTCGTCCGCCCTTGCTGGACCCTAACCCCCAGCGTCGTACCAGTACCTGCTGCTATAATGCAGGGAGCAGCAGGTAACCACACATTGTTGTGCCTTTCAATATACTTTCACTTTCCCGTCTCAATGTTGTGGGTATTCGTTACCACTTGACCTGCTGCTAAAGTGTTCGTTTTTCTCAGGGTTTTTTATATCTATGAATACTACCGGAAAATCATGCATGCTCATATTAGCTTGCTAAAATCGTGGCGAGGTGGAGATACCGTCCACAATTGAAGCTAGATAGCAAAAATCGAGTAGATAATGGATTTGCGTTCAAATAGTATATTTTCCATAGGAAAAAATGATGAAACGACCCTATAAATCAATGTCATGACTCCTGTCAAAACGAACACCCACACAACACGTGACGGGAATGAAAATCATATATGGCACAATTTGGCGGTTGGCGATTTTTAGGCAAATTTTATAGAACTCAGCCTTATAGCGGCCCCCTGTATTGTAAAAACAGATCTCCACAAACCACTCATGCATACATCGTATGATATGTGCATGACTTGTGCATGGAGCAGCACATTTTGCCTACCATATTTCACCTAAAATATTTCACTCGCA
Source organism: Lucinisca nassula (assembly GCA_963580285.1). Classification (NCBI taxonomy): domain Eukaryota; kingdom Metazoa; phylum Mollusca; class Bivalvia; order Lucinida; family Lucinidae; genus Lucinisca; species Lucinisca nassula. The sequence continues at coordinate 161,383,689 of OY757014.1, read as the reverse complement.
CCGCCCTACCATATATCTACTAAAATAATTTAGATGTGCATAAGCACCAGAGAGGTTTCCTATTCCATCTCGTAACAATCTCTCTCTCTCTCTCTCTCTCTCTCTCTCTCTCTCTCTCTCTCTCTCTCTCTCTCTCTCTCTCTCTCTCTCTCTCTTTCTCTCTCTCTCTCTCTATCTCTCTCTGGATAGGGTCTGAATAACTGGCTTCAAAACCATATAGATATAACTAAACATTTGTAGATGAATGCCGACGTAACTTTTTTCGGTCGTTTTTTTTCTCGTATACAGTCCTACATGTATCGTCACGGTTTGCCCATTGCGTCCTCGCCCTGGCTTGGAGAAATATATTGGGCTGCATGGTGCTTCTGCGCACAGCTGAAACCGACCGAACTTTGGTACTGGTAAACCACTTGGGTCTAACCCTGCCCATGAAAAGTGATGCGAGTCGGACCGCTCCTTAACCCTTGGCGGTTTCTTTGGGAGGTAGGTCTTGAGATGCCACCCTGCCAGCACAAACCACGGGCCAACGTACCGCTATCGGCCCAACGCTGGCCCGGCATTCTTTGCTGGCTGGGCATTTCATCTCAATGTCGGGTAAAGGTCCCACACGATCGGAACCAAACGTCTCCAAAATGACCTAAATAGTATTGACGGGGACGTAAAACCTCAACACAAACAAACAAAAACTGTTTGCCAATATCCAACTTTCACTGTTCGCCCCCGCCCATCGGGGCTTGGAGAAATAGACTGGGCTGCATGATGCTTCCACGCAGAGCTGAATCTGACCACACACGATTACTGGTAAACCGCTTAAAAGGACTAAGCCTGCCCAGGCAAAGCGGTGTGAGTCAGATCGTCCAATGCATGTAAGCCTTCTGGTTTCATTGGGAGGCAGGGCTTGAGATGTCATTTCACCTGAATGTTGGGTAAAAGTCCCAAAAAAGTGGAAGCAACGTCTCCAAAATGACCTAAATAGTGTTGACGGGGACGTTAAACCCCGATTCAACTTTAACTGTTTGCAAAATGCCCACTCTTTGGACGCCAGACAGCTATGTGGGTCTTTTAAGATGAACATCACGAAAACACGCATATAATTTTGACCCCCTGGTACCCCACTTTTATAAAGTTGAACTGGGGTTTACAGGGATAAACCTTATTTTTTTATTTCTGCTCTAAAAAAAGATTGTTGGTACTCGTTAGAACCGCCTCGATGAGGCGGTTCTAACGAGTCCCACAGTCTGAATTTTGAGCAGAAATAAGAAAAATATCACAGATTTTGGTCTAAAATTCACAGTGTTTTTTATAGAGGGCCTCATGGAAGATTAGCTGTTGCTAAATGTGTCACCCTCTGAAAATAAAGTCTATTATTATTATTGTTATTATTATTATTATAAGGAAGAATAATCAGATACCTTATATGGTCATCCAAGTTAATGGCAGTGAAAGACTTGCTATCCCATATGACATCAAACCTTCCGAAATTCTCACTGTAGCAAAATGGAGAAATGACAAAAATAACCATTTAAGGGGAATGGAAACCTAGCAGATTTGTCCGCAATTTTTCAAAGTGAGAAAAAACTTTCGGAACTTCCTGTTTGCTTTTCTTTAAGCTCTTTTCCACGCAAAAAGGGGCCAACTCTTAAAGGAAAGAATTTGCTCCTTTTCCTTTAAGAGTTGACCCCTATTGAAATGGGAGACTAAAATCTTTTTGCAGTAGTTGCCTCCCTTGGAAGTGTTCCCATTATCCTTAACAATGTCATTGTTGATGCTGTTACTGCTACTTATTATTATTATAATTATTATTATTATTATTATATTATTATTATGTTTTGCTGTTTGCTGCAGATGAGGCTGTAAATGCTGCTACTTCTGCTGCTGTGGAGCAGGAGGTGGATACACCATCACCATCATCATCATCATCATCATCCTCCTCCTCCTCCTCCTCCTCATCATCATCATCATCATCATCATCATCATCATCATCATCATCATCATCATCAAGAAACGACAGTTTATCTCCTGAGCCTCTGTAGGTCAGTTGGATGTTCGTCTGACTGGTGATTAAGAGGTCGGTAGTTCGATACCTGTTGCATTCTTTCTTGGAGACTGCTCATAAAAAAATTTCTATGGTGTAAATTTTCCGCCGATTCATTTCTGGCGAAAGAATGTGCAATGTACATGTATGGGCACGACCAAGACGTGTGATTCGGTAAACTGACTAGCTCGATATAACCCAAATAGTGTTAACCAATTTTGTGCCAGAAACCCCAAAACGAGCACCCTGGCAAACAGTGCAGGCCCTGATCAGACGCCGCATAGCGCGGCGTCTGATCAGGGTCTACACTGTTTGCTAAAAGTTCAGTCATTTTCCAAATAAATTTTGATGAAAAAACAACGTGACACCCCTAAATTTCGAAATGGACTCCTGCTGTATATACGGAGGAAGATTCCATTTGGTACAAAAAGGGTTAAATGAGCCGCTAAGCTCCAAACAAAGCCATATGGGTAACAAGCATATGAGCCCCGCCAAGCGAATTTGTGTCTTCGAGCATTCCGTTATGACAAATTTTAACTGCACATGCCCAGCCATTCAGAGGGGCCAGGGATATGGCTTTCTGTCTGAAGGTTCCTCTTGATTCACTGCTTGTATGAGCGAGCAGCGAAGGTTCTGGCGAGACTGCGCGGATGCGCAGGCTCGCCTGAACCTTCGCTGATCGCATAGGCGATAAGTACCAAAATCGCTTGACGGGGCCCAAATAATGAAAGATTTGCCTCCTATTCCCAATAAAATATCTATTCATCGCCTCGGCAAAAAAGAAAACGGGGCAAGTTGTTCAAAACTAAGGTAAAGTTAAAATTTTGATCATTTCATATGGCAAAATGCAAACGCTACTCATATTTTAAGCAAAACTACCAGATTTTTAGATATTGTACTTGCTAGAACAATTAACACAGCATGTTAACAAGTCAATGTAATGAACACCCCACCCCCCTAAATCCCACTTTAGATGAAGAGAACTTGGGTTTACGAGGGTATACGTTATTTTTCTTATTTCTGCTCAATGTGGCAGTTCTAACGAGCACCCACAACCTATGTTTGCGATATAAATAAGAAAAATATCACGATTTTTCATCAGAAAATGCGCCATTTTGGAGATGTCAAAAATCCACTGTGTCTCGTAATGAATTTGACCTCTAATGACTTTGCTAGTCTTACGATGCTCTCAATAATCGGACCCGGTCCGTTAAGCTGACAATGCTGTGAACAAATGGCTCTGCTTTTCGGCCAACAGAAGCTGAGATGTGAGAATATGAAGCTCGAAAACCCAGACTTTCATTACATATACATGTACTTCATTAAAAGTAGGTCACCCTGACCTACTTTTTTGGAGTGAAATGGAGTTGGTGTAGGCTATAAACTGACAGGATTATAGCATTGGTATCCAAAAGTGTTGAGATGCATGTGTACACGGACGGAAGGACAAACAGATGAACAAGGGCGAAGAGTCAGATGCACCAACATCAAACGAGCGACCAAGCATTACGAAAACATGCCTATACAAATACATTGCCAACTTTATCGCCGAAAAAAATAAAAATTTTAGGATGAAAAATTGTGATATTTTTCTTATTGCTGGTCAACATAAAGATTGTAGGCACTCGTTAGAACCGCCTCATCGAGGCGGTTCTAACGAGTACCCACAATCTATATTTTCGAGCAGAAATAAGAAAAATAAGGTATACCCCCGGAAACCCCAGTTTTACTATATAAAAGTGGGGTTCAAGGGGGTTAAAATTATATAGGCGTGTTTTCGTGATGGTCAGTTCAACATATACTTACGTTGGAATGTGAAACAGGTTTGCTCTGAAAATAGATAACCTCCCATCAGTACTCTACAAAATACATAAAAAGAATATATAGTTAATTAATGGCTTTTTCAGCCGACAATCTCCACAGCGCACATGGCGTTGATGCAACGTCATTGCGTTGCGTTGACGCGGATTCGTAGCTGAGTCAAGTAGCTCTGCTGAGGTACATGTATCTCAGTGGGCTTATAGTGTGGTGGGCTTACAGCGTGTATACAATGACGATGCATCGATGTTTAGACACCATATGTTCGCTGGGAAAATACCAACACATCAGAGGGTTGATTCTGGCTAGACAGCATCAACGTTCATTTGACTCAGCAAAACGTCAGACCAGTCTGTGTATGAGCCCAGACTTTACTCATCACGAAAACACGCCTATATAATATCTACCCCCCTGAATCCCACTTTTATATAGTAAAACGGGGGTTTACAGGGGCAAACCTTAGTCTAAGATGAAATGGAGACGATTCTAACGAATACCTAAAAATATATTTTTTCATCTTAAAGTTTTCCTTTTTCAGCGGTAAAGTTTGGTAATGTCTTGGTATAGACAGAATGGAACACCTGTCGGATTTTTCTGCCATTTTTTAAAGGTAGACAACTTTCGGTTCTCATTTCTATAACCCCTGTCCCACTACAAAAGGAATCTACTCTTAAAGGAAACAAGAGGGCCATGATGGCCCTGGATCGCTCACCTAATCCATACAGTAACAAGTGGGCCCCGGGAGGGCCATTATTGACCCAAGGGCTATAATGTGCATAATGTTGAGGGAGGTCTAAAAAGGTGAAGCTTCATACCAAATATAAACAAAGGCTATAATTTGAACAATCTTGCAAAAGGTCCACTAGATGGAGCTTCACACCAAATATCAAAGACCTGGGCCTTGCAGTTTCAGAGAAGAAGATTCTTATAAAGATATTCCGTACATAAGCCTATGTAAAACCTAATGGTCCCATGGGGGGTGGGGGGGCATTTTTTGGCCTCAGGGCTATAATTAAAACAATCTTGATAGAGGTCCACTAGATATAGCTTCACACCAAATATCAAAGACCTGGGCCTTGCTGTTTCAGAGAAGAAGATTTTCAAAGATTATCTCTATATAAGTCTATGTAAAACCAAAGGGCCCCGGGATGGGGGCATTTGTGGCCCGGGGGCTATAATGTGAACAATCTTGGTAGGGGTCCACTAGATGAAGCTTCATACCAAATATCAAAGACCTGGGCCTTGCGGTTTCAGAGAAGAAGATTTTTATAGATTTTCCCTATATAAGAGCATGTAACACCAAAGGGCCCGGGGCAGGGGCATTTTTGGCCCGAGCACTGTAATTTGAACAATCGTGGTAGGGGTCCACTAGATGAAGCTTCATACCAAATAGCAAAGACCTGGGCCTTTCGGTTTCAGAGAAGAAGATTTTCAAAGATAATCTCTGTATAAGTCTATGTAAAACCAAAGGGCCTCGGGACGGGGGTATTTGTGACCCGGGGACTATAATGTGAACAATCTTGGTAGAGGTCCCCTAGATGAAGCTACATACCAAATATCAAAGACCTGGGCCTTGCGGTTTCAGAGAAAAAGATTTTTAAAGATTATCCCTATAAGCCCATGTAAAAACAAAGGGCCCCGGGGCGGGGACATTTTTGGCCACAGCACTATAAATTGAACAATCTTGGTAGGGGTCTACTAGATGAAGCTACATACAAAATATCAAAGACCTGGGCCTTGCCGTTTCAGAGAAGAAGATTTTTAAAGATTTTCCCTATATAAGCCCATGTAAAACCAAAGGGCCCCGGGGCGGGGGCATTATTGGCCCCAGCACTATAACTTGAACAATCTTGGTAGGGGTCCACTAGATGAAGCTTCACACCAAATATCAAAGACCTGGGCCTTGTGGTTTCAGAGAAAAAGATGTTTTAAGTTTTCGGTGAAAAAAAATCTATTTTTTGGCTCCTGTGACCCAGATGTGCAACCGACCGGAACCATTTGAACAACTTTGAAAGGGGACCACCTGAGGATCATTCCTGAGAAGTTTGATCAAAATCCGATCAGCGGTTTCGGAGGAGATGTCGTTTGAAGAAATTGTCTACGCACGCACGCACGGACGCACGGACGGACGGACGCACGACGGACGACGGACAAAAAGTGATCCCAAAAGCTCACCTCGTCACTACGTGACGGTGAGCTAAAAAGAGTTGACTCCTATTGACATGGGAGACAAGCATACTTTTGCAAATGTTGCCACCCCTGAAGGTGTATCCCTACCCCTTAACATAAGTTTTCCATGCAGACAGGACAGGCCCGGTAGCTCAGTCGGATGCATATCTGACTGGTGATCAGGAGGACGCGGGTTCGAAAACAGTCCGGTCATCAACATTCTTGCCTTGCACAGAAATTGATTCTGAGGAGCAAATCCTTTCCTTTATTGATAGGGGAGACAAAATACCGTAAAATTTCACTATTACCCGTATGTCCTTCTTTGGGACTGCCGAGAGGTGGTCTTATCCGTGAAGTGGTCTTACTAACGGATATAAGTATATGGAAACTCTTATTTGGGACTGGCCAATGGGGCTCTTAGTACTGGAGTGGTCTTAATATCGAATGGTCTTGATAGCAGAATGTTACTGTATACTTAAATGGCTTGCCTCTCCTTAGCGTTGATGTAGCGGTTATGCTACTCGCCTTGTAGACCAGGGATCGCTGGATCGATCTGGGGCTTCTCCAGACTTTCGGATGAGTCTTTAAACCGATGTCCCGTCTCCGTATAATCTAAGCTGTTGTGAGAGGTAAAACTCACTCACTCACTCACTCACACTCACTCACTCACTCACTCCTTAGCGTGTATCCACTCCCATTAATAAGTATTCCCAGTTGTATTATGACAATAGTCATTTACCCTGAACACTTTGCTAATGTCATCCAAATCTTCTACCGAATGGGTTATGTTATTCTCCTCCAGCAGTTCGACTATTGCTTGCTCAGCCAGCTCTACACCAACCACAGCGTGTCCTTGACGATACAACCTAAAACAATCAACCTAAAACTAACAACCTAAAACTGGGAATACAATTGACCTGCAATTGTTCTAACACTTTTGATACCATGAACATTTGTTCGAGACGGAGACTATTCGAGCCACTGAGGGTAATTGGTGGCGCAAGCTCAGAATGATTTTTATTTATATCTTTTCATGTTCTGTAGAATACAGGTATGTTGTGTGTACTCATTAGAATCGCCTCATTGAGGCGATTCTAATGAGTAGACCCAACCTACCATTAGAAGATATTATAATATTGTCCAAAGACACTAATGCCCCTGCCTGGTAGCGCAATTAAAACAACTTACACGCAAATTGCTAATGCCATCTCTGACATGGAAACGTGGTCACGGACGAAGACACAAAAGGAGACGGATGAAAAGGGGTAACATGTTATGCACTTTCCATCATTCTTTGAATGGCATGGGGAGGGGGGGGGGGCGCAGATATTATGTCCAAAAATTTCCGAACATATTTGTTATCCGGAGCTATAGGAAGAATTTCCAAGAGGCTCATGAAACTGTCATGGTAAATGGGTCATTTGGATAGCAAACCCATATGTGGTCATTCCGTGTGGAATTTATGAAACAGATCATAAATGTCCTCATGTATATATGAAATGACCACGTGTGTAAGATTCTGTTTATAGTAGAACGATTTTAAATCGGATTATATTGTCCAAGAAGTTCAAAAAGGATTTATGATACTGCTTGCCAACATATCACCAATAACGCGTATGCTATATTATACTACTCAAAGTTTGATAGGGATCACTTGTTTAATGCAAAATAATTTTTGGATAACTTAATCAGCAGAATCCAAATTTGATACATAATGATAGAAAACATATCCTTCACAAAGACTAGTGATTAAGTTTGTCAACTGGCGCTGCATTCAAGCGTGACAACAACAACCGTCTTGGCACCCACAAAATTGGCCGTGACACGAAGGGATTTGGACACTTGATTTTTCACAAATTTCCAATTTTGTTTAGACAAACGTGCCTAATCACATGTATGGCGTCCACGGGTATCAATTACAGCAGGGAATCGCCTGCGCATGCTCGTAATCAGAGTCTGTATCCGGTTTTGTCGAAAAGTCAGCCTCTATTCAGCAACAAATGCATCTTTGAGCTCCTGTAAAGTCCTCGGTTGCACAGGTCGGGCTGAAACAGCACGCTGTAGCATGTCCCACTCATGCTCAATCGGATTTAAGTCCGGTGATCGAGCAGGCCAGTCCATACAAACGATTGTCTCTCGTTCCAGATAGCCATCAGTGTAGTGGACACGGTGGGGACGGGCATTATCGTCCATCAGAATTATGTTCGGGCTGATAGCACCGGCATATGGTCTCACAAACTGATCAATAATCTCATTACAGTACCTCACTGCCGTTAACGTTCCGTTTTCAACAACGTACAAGTCATTTTTACCGTTCATGCTTATCCCAGCCCAAACCATGACTGATCACTTTCCATAGCGTTCTTGCTCTGCCACATTCAAGCCATCGAATCGCTCTTCAGACATTCGCCACACTAATTGACGTTTATCAGTGAATTCTAGACAGAATCTGGACTCATCAGTAAACAGTACTGGTGTACAGTCACGAATCGTCCGCCTGACGTGAGTTCTGGCAAAGTCGAACCGGTCTTGAACGTGCTGTCTCGTCAACGGAACACGTACAACAGGCCTCTTGGCATTAAGTCCGA